>LPNX010544342.1:0-106061 GCA_001517045.1 Pseudotsuga menziesii
TGATGTCAATCCATCGAGATGGAAAAGGAGGTCTCTAGAAATACTCAGGCACAGGAGGCCATAAGCCTCATCCCTCCTGTTGTGCCATTTTATCTTCTCTGCAACTGCATTGGGCTCTGCTTATGTGGCCATAGTCACCCTGTAGAGGCCTTTCGCTCTCAATAGTATCTCCATATCTTCTTTCCATTCAAAGAAATTGAAGGGAGTCAAGATAGTTTTCTGTGATTGATCCATAGCTCTAGAAAATCTATCCCGGCTATCAGTAGAAAGCTCCCAGTATTTGATGTCGAACCTGCAAAACAATTTTTGAAGGAGAGAAACAACCTACAATGGCTTTGATACCATGTGGAAATTAAGGCCAGCAATAGATTAATTTTACTCACAACAATTATCAATTGATCATGCAAAATTGCTAACAAGAGAGACTGAATATGGAGCTGTAACACTAAATTGTATTAACTGAGTGTACAATAGCCAACCCTGTAATAACATAGGTTCCTGAATAAATAGAATACATTAAGAAATCGAATGCATGAGGAGGCATCCAAATCTAGCATAAAGAAGGCTTACCAAAAATAAGCAAATCCCCCATAGGTGTAAAAAGATGATCCCAAATCTGTCATGGAGCTCACGAATTGGAAAAAAGGCATAGGCAAGCTAAAGAGTGGTGGAATGGAAGCTCATACATGATTTTGCATGGAGAAAAGAGAGGAGGATGTGTAGGACAAAAAACAAGTCAACCTCGCCTAGTCTAGCTTTTCCTTTTGCCTTAAAACACTGAAAAAGCAGGCAGTAAAGCAGAAAAAGCAGAAGGGTGCCTAGGAGGCCAGGAATAAAGCAGAATTGATTCCTTTAGATCTCCCATGCGCTACATGAGTCAAATGTGGCAAGTTTGACCTCTATGGATAGGCAAATAGCAACTTGCACAAGGTGGGACACATGAACTAGGCAAATAAGACAAAAATAAATGAATTAATGTCTAAGTGGGTAAACTATGGGTTGATTATTCTAACAAATCTGAGGTTGGTAAAATACCAGAAAGACAAGCAGAATGTAATGAGAAATTTCTCACAGAGCAAGACAGGGAAAAGGTTGCAAATATCAACAAAAGGAAGGTTATAGATGAAGATACAGGAGGCATTATGATACAATTGAAACAGAGTAAATAATGCAGAGAAATTGAGCAGCTTAGAAGACAAAATGAACATCTAAATCAGATCAATGATCAATTGGTCAAAGCAAATACAGTGTTGAAGGAAAATTTGCAAGAAGTAAATCAGAAATTTGCTGAGTTGATTCAAGTTTCATAAGAAGTAGTGAAAAGGAGGAATTTGGTGCAAGAAGAAAAGGATCAGTTAATGAAAGACAAAGAGGAGTTGACAGTAAAGTTGCATGCCATGAAGAAGGACGTTAGGAGGTTGCAAGTAAATTCATGTGCACTAGATGGGCTAGCCACATTAGCTTAAGCAGCAAGAAGGATCTGAAGTGATCCTCACTTGACACATGTCATTAAATAGGTTTCATTTTTTATTTGTATTTTGTCTATAATTAGAAAAACTTAGCCTTAAAAAGTGGATCTATTAAACAAACTTTTGATCCTTTCAAGTCTGTTTACTTTTGCAGATAATTTTTTGATTAGTTTATTCATATCATGCATTTTATCTCATAACCTAGCCATGGAGGTTGAAGCCATTTCTCTCTTACATTTTTTATCCTGATCAAAATATGAATTATTTTTTAGTTTTCCTGTTGCTAACATGTTTGATTCAACTTCTAATGAAGCTTCCTGCATATTAAGTATGATCTCTGACCTTCTTTCTCTTAAAAGTAGTGAAAAATTAGATTCAAATGCATTTGCATATGTGAGTTTGGCAGAGGTTTCTGAAGGTTTAATCTCTACTGGAAACTTGCTATACATTTTGCTAAATATTTTTGAGAAATCAACAAGAGATTCATTCCTTTTCCCTTTTAAAGCCCCAAACTCAGTAATGTAATACAGAAAATCTTTAGTATCCCCCCACTGTTTCATGAAAACCTCCTCTAACACTTCAATGTCATCTATTGACCCTGTAGGAAATTCCCGAAACCATTTTCTAACTTCTCCATCTAAGCTCTAGACAAACATTATCATCCATACATCCTTAACGTCGATGTTCTGGTTATCAGCATAGCTAAAGAAAGCATTCCAATGCTCTTCTGTTGTGGTGTCCCCTTGGCCATTAAACCTAGGTAGGTATTTTTGATAATCTCCCCCTGGAAGAGCATGAAGAGGCTGGGGCATAACCAATGGTGCATATATTGCAGCAATGATCCGATCCATATAATCCATAGGCTGGCCAACAATTTTAGGGCTAGGAGAACTTGAAGTAGTTGAGCTTGAGCTGGACTGATTTGTACTTGAACGTTTTGATGAAGGAGGAAAATTACTAAACTTAGGTTGATGAGGTAGGACTCTTCCTGTAAAATAAATGTGAGATGAAAATAAAGAAGAAATACTTATTTTTAATGCTTCAGCCTTAACCTCTTCAGATAATAGAGGATTTGTGAAAACTTGAAAGTTTTCAACCTGAGAAGGGGTAAAAAGTGAATCTAATTCTTCTTTTCCCTTTTCAGAATGTGGATCAAAAGCAGGAAGCAGAAACTGAGAAGATTCAGGAATCTCCAAGGTTGAGGTATGAGCAACTTTTCCTGATGGAGTGGAGCTTAAACGTTGTCTAGCTTCTTTCAATATTTGTTCGGGATCCTATATCCCTGGATGTAAAGGCGATGAGGGGTTTTCCCTAGTCCCAATCTTCTTAGGAGACACAACTATTTTTCTTTATTTAGAACAAGTGAAAGTGATTTTTAGTCTAAAAACCGATTATTTGATGATAGCCACCCAACACATCATACCTATCATGATAACCAAGGAATAATTGTATGCTTCCTCCCCAGCAGAGTCGCCAAAAGATGTTTTCCGTAAATTCTTCTACCTAGAATACAGGGTCAGCAGTGTTCAGGCACCTCAAATAAAAGATTGTTTTTATAGGTTTTTTTTGTATAACAATGCAAATCAAAGGGTATGGATAACAAGTAGAAGACAATGTCTGAAAACTTCAGCAATACAGATTTAAAATCCAAGAATCTTGCAGGAATGAATGACAAGTATTAAAGGTACATGAGACAAGCATTAACATATATATGAATGCAAATAATACACACACAGTTCATATCTGTAGCACATATATAAAAATATTGGTCTTTGAAAACACTTTCCAAATATCCATAAGTATTTAATATTCACATTCATACATGAAATGAAACATAGAAAACATCTACACAACATTCATAGCATGAAGAGTTCAAACTGAACTCAAGAATATAAAAATAGTTTAAATTAAAGGCCTAGCTCCATATAATGTATTAAAAGTCATTCAAAATGTTAAAGAATCTCTTATAGAAGTAAACATGTATGTCTGCACAGTCTCCCAGGACCAACTCCCATGTGTGTCTCCTTTTTCTCAAAAAATATTACAAGTATATATAGAATAGAAACTAAAGAAAGGATCCAAAGTTTGTTTAACATATCCACTTTTTAAGGCTAATTTTTTCTAATTATAGACAAAACATAAATAAAAAAGGAAACCTATCTAATGACATGTGTCAAGTGAGGATCACTTCAAATCCTTCTTACTGCTTCAGCTAATGTGGCTAGCCCATCTAGCGCACATGACTTTGATTTCAACCTCCTGATGTCCTTCTTCATGCCACACAACTTTACTGTCAGATCCTCGTTGTCCTTCATTAACTGATCCTTTTCTTCTTGCACCAAATTCCTCCTTTTCACTGCTTCGTCTGAAACTTGAATCAGCTCAGCAAAATTCTGATTTACTTCTTGCAAATCTTCCTTTAGCATTGTATTTTCTTTGACCAATTGATCATTGATCTGATTTAGATTTTCATTTTGTCTTCTAAGCTACTCAATTTATCTGTATTATTTACTATGTTTCAATTGTATCATACCGCCTCCTATATCTTCATCTGTAACCTTCCTTTCGCTAAGATTTGCGACCTTTTCCCTGTATTGCTCTGTGAGAACCTGCTCATTACATTCTACTTGTCTTTCTGGTCTTTTACCAACCTCGAATTCAGGAAGTTTTGATGGATTATCATATTCTATGTGACTGGATTTATAAATGCAACTTTTAGGGGCTAGATCTAGAATTTGTCTTAAACTTTGATTAATGTTATCAAAGACTTGATGCAGGGCTAATTCTAACTCCTTAGATCTTTTAGTTTCCTCATCATCACTAGATTTGTCTTGAACACTTATCACCTTCTTTTTATCAAACCTAGGGTTTAATAATGCTTTCGTATTTATCTGGAGTCTATTCACGTGTCTGGTTTTAGGTCTAAAAGGTTTAAATGAAAACTTTGTCTGCATCGAAAAAAATTTAGTATGAAACATTCCTTGTTTAATTGTTTTAATTTCAGAACCTAAAACAGGAATGTCATTTCTTATACAGTCAATTTCTTCTTTAGGTAACTGTGCCGAAGTTATTTCCTCAACTATCTATGTCTTATCAATAGAACCTAAATTCGAATTTTCATTGTTTTCCAATCCAGGTTCTTTTTTGGGTAATTGTGCTGAGGTTATCTCTTCAGGATCTATTTGTTCACAACAATCTTGAGGCAAAGGTTTTGTTTCAGTACTATCAGAAGTTTCTATAACCCTCTTTCTCTTTCTTTTATCTGCACCTTTAAGATTAACTTTGAAACCCCCCTAGAAGAGAAAATGGGACCATGACCTTTCTAGTTTACCTAACTCTTGAGTAATCAAAAGCTTAATTAGTCCATGGTGGAACATATTACTACTAGACGAGCTAGGATGGTTTCGAACCCTAACAGACATCTTTTCCAGACTTTTCAATAAATAAAAAGGGAGGTTGAGTTTGTTTGCACTTGTTACATGCTGTATAAATATAATGTGATAACGATACATAGTGCCAAAACGTCCCTCACAAGTGACATACCTTTGGATAATTTGCAACACATCTTGCCATTATTTGAAAAGAAAACTCCTTTGGATGCCTTGTCTCCAATCTAGATTTTTCTGAGCATGTAGTAGGTATTGGCTATAGTCTTCATTGATGGTTTGCCTTTTATACCACCTTTCCCCTTCTGGAATAATACCAATAGCATGCGAGATGGACTCCTCTGTGACTATGAAATTTAAACCCCTAAATTGAACCCTAGATCCATTAAAACCTTGACAGAATGCTTTAGTAACCCTAATATGATGTTTTGCAATCCTTTCAAACATATTATACCAACCAATCTTATTTACTCTTTCGAGGGCTAAAGGAAATTTCTACATCCATTTGACATTGGAGGGTTTTGTTCTCAACAAATAACCACTCGGTCGAATTTTCCTATCCACACTCATGGCTAGATTGTGAACTACAGATGCAACATTAGAACAAGATCTCTGAGAAGTATGAAAGAACCCTCGTTCCTATAAAACCATGGTTTCCTGACTCTCCTTTTTCAAAGTACAGAATGTAATAAAAAATCATGAAGGGAGATGGTTTTGTCCGGGTGTTTAAACCCAGTACTGTCAATGGCAAATGTCAAATTTTGGTAAGGAGCACATAGCTCAAATTCTGCTAGTATCATAATGAAGACCTGCAAAACATCTCGTCCTTGTTGAGCTGGCATCGTACCCTGTTCTTGAATAATGGTCAAGTGCTGCCAGCTTTTCCTTAGTACTGAATATAATATATTTTTAAAAGAATTATAAAAACTTTGAATGAACTAGAAATACTTATAGGAGCATAAGATAAGAACTAAAAACGTTATAAATACCTAAAGTATTAAACATGAATTCAAAACAAAGGAAAAACTTAGGATAAAGGGAATAAAAACTGAAGGCTTATATAATTTTAGGGTACAAAACTTATCCTACCAAGCAAGACAATAGACCTAGGTCAAACACTTGGAAACAAATTAATGAATTTCAATATTTCTTGTATATTACAACCTATATATATATATATATATATAAATAGTGAAAAAATGGAAATATAAAACAAACTTTCAAAACACTTATCTCACTTACTTCTTGTGCACTTCCAATAAAACACATTGCCTTCCATCGGGGACATGCATATACCAATTGCTTAGGCACATGAATTCAAAATGTGTTTGAAGACATGGGATATGAACTCCCAATGGATCCTCAGAGATGGGATTCCTCATGTATGACGTTGTTTCTCTTAGCTTATTAGGATTTTGAATTCGTCGAATCAACCTATTGCCCATTTCAAATCTAAGGTTAGACGAGAACCACTTTCCACATGTCATTAGTGACTGTAGTTCATAGCATATTTCCAAACTTGTTGTTTGGATGCCTCCTCATAAGTGGAGGATTCCGAGTCAATGACATGGATTGTCTGAGATATCAAACTAGAGAAACCTTGAAGCCTCACAATAGGCATCTTAAAGAGATCAATTGAATAATCCCTCTCCTCCTCCCTTTTCTCATCTCAAAGGGACGACTCATAGACTTATCTCACTTCTATATCACTAGGAGGCTCTGTAA
The DNA here is from genome assembly GCA_001517045.1 of Pseudotsuga menziesii. Lineage (NCBI taxonomy): Eukaryota > Viridiplantae > Streptophyta > Pinopsida > Pinales > Pinaceae > Pseudotsuga > Pseudotsuga menziesii. The sequence goes on from LPNX010544342.1 coordinate 6,581, forward strand.
ATAACTTTCTCAAGGGAGATCACATATTTACTTTGTAATCCCATTCTACTAGGGTTTGAGGAGAACAATTGGCTCCCTCTTGATCTCTAAACTTACAATTTGTTCCAATCTAGTAAGGAACAAGCCATCAATAACAAATATCTGGAAAATTCTCTTTTGTTGACTCTATGCTGACACCTAGGAGGATGAATATCTAGGATAATTGATCCTACATTCTGTGGATCCTCTTATTCCCTCTATACCTCCCGGATAGAGGATCTTACATTCTATGGATCCTCTTGCACTCATTTCCCTCTAAGCATAAATAGGATATGCATACTTCACTACTTGTCATCAGAGCAAGTCACGTCAACCTCCTCCCGTGGATCTTTCCTACAAGTTAAATTTAGTTTGATAGTCAACAATAACCAATATCAATTTTATATAATGACATAGTCTTAGAATCCATCCATATATTATCTATATTCCATCAAGAACATATCAATGACATATATGCAACATGTCATGACAATACTATATGAAATATGGACCTATTATTTAGACATCTTTGGGTTGAAAACTAATTTTCTTGGGTACCCTACCCAAATGTGTGTCGTTTTTTAAACTAAAAACTTGTTTATGCATGTTTTAACTTTAAAATAAAATATTTTTTTTAAAGAAATTATGAATGAAACTCACTAACTTAGTAAAAAATGAATGTGATATTTATTAAAATGAACGTTGAATAAACAAGAGAGAAGTATCAACACATAAATACATGGAGTTAGGTGTCAACCCAAAACAGATGAAGTTATAAAGACTTTGGAAATTCGGGGGTGTTGTGACTAAGGTACTGACCAGGGAAACATTTCTTGCATCCTACAAGTAATTATAACATTTAAAACTCTCAATTATGCTAGCAAAACCCCAATTTGTCTAAAGTTTTATGTATCACTTGAAAAAGATAAGCATGAGAAGTTGATGTCTTTATGTGCAATAAGTTTGTCATTATTTCATTTTTAATAATAAAACTTAAGCCTGAATATGAAATATAGCTTTCTTTAATCATAAATGTACATTTTTTCTCCCAACAATTTTTTTGGCTGGAACTTGCAAAAAAATTTCCAGGAGGGAATGTGTCATGTTCCTACCATAGCAACTTGTTTTTCTATAACATCTACATTGTATCGAAGAATCAAATTTGGGAGTTCCATGGACAAATGGCTTGCTACAACCTAAGATGCATTTTTCTGGTTGTTTTTCTTTTAAATCCTACAATCATTTCCTTAAATTGGAAAATTTATACGCAATTTACAACAAAATAGTTAGCATGGTGGAACACTATAATATTATTGGCTCCATGCATGCTATGTCATTAGTGCTTAAAAAAAACAAATCACAATATATAAGAAAATACTGTAAAACATAGAACATAGAGTTTAGCACTAGTTGCCACAAATTCAAGATCATATTTCTTCAACCATATAATGTTGTGACAAGGCTTTTCATCTTGGGTTGTATTATGCGTATCCCTTCAGCCTTGGAGTCATAATTTATTTTTTGTCCTTTTTTTGGGATATGAAGATACGAAGGGGATTTTTTTATCATTTCTAGGGGCTAGGTGAGTTGTTGACCTTTAGTGACACAACAACCTCCTTCTAGGTCCAGAGTTGGAGCTAGGTCTACAATTAGAAGTCACCTGATTTGGTGGCACTGTGTTTATTGTACAAGGTGTGTGCCTCAATGGCCAATGGGAGGTTCAATGGTGACTTTTTTGTTTGATTTTGAGTATGCAGTTGGCAGCAATATGTTGACAGACACTATTTGAAACATAAACCTGATTTTTACTAAGATTAACCCATAATCCATTGTTTGGCTATGCTCTTGGTAGGGTCCTTCCAAAAAAATATGATAATGTCATGGACTGGAGAAAAATGGGTTGTCGTATAGTTGGCAGATCCAAGTTTTTTTCTCTTTGTGATAGTTGGCAGATCCAAGGTCAATTAGCTCCCTTCTGACATGCTCACAAATGGAATCGAGCAAGAAACTAGTTTGAAAATCAAACTTCTGAACTTCTATGTTTCCTGTGGGTGAATGGATAAAGCATGCCTGATATTTAAAAGAATATGCCACCAAAATGTCTTGTTATGAAATGAAATGATCAAGGAATATGCTTGGAACGAACCCTCTGAAGAAGCACTGGCACTTTGGATGGGAGATATGCCCATCATTTTGAGAATTAACATGCCATTTTGAGTTTGGCACATCAAGGATGGTTATCATGACATTAGACACGGTCCAAGATCAAAATATATAGTTTGAATCCATACAATTTTCCTCTAGGACTCATGGACTATGTGTGGGCCCCAAGCCATCATAAAATCCTTTGCATATGGAACCGTTGGCCTACAAGAAGGATATGGTCTCTGTTATAACTAGGTATTGTTCTTGGTTGTTGTGTGTGTTTTTGAAAGATTGATTTTCTATTACTTTTCATTTTTGAGTTGGTTTTGAGGTTTCATAATGCTAAATATATTTTTTGTTTGATTTTATGCTTATTATTGTTTTGATTTATTTCATTTTATTGAAGTTTAAAGTTTCTGTGGGATTCTTAGGTGCATATATCTTTAAAAGTTTGAAAAGCTTATAATAAAGTTTACTCCAAGTTTTAGCTTTATGCCCTAACCTTTGTTTTTGAGTTTTTTTTCAAAAAATATGCATAAGGAGGATTTATGTAGCACAAAGTGAAGAGTCTCTGTAATGACGCGCTACAAGAATCTCGAATTATTGAAAAATAGTGGCGGAAAATCATGGCTGTTTGAAATCTAAAATAGTGGAAGCCTTTGGACACCTGTAAGGACATACTGATGCATATTCAGAACCCAATGATGATCATGACAAGTGTATAAATAGGTGCAAATATTATTGAGAGGATCGTGGTTTAACTTGTCACAATTTGGGAAAACCCATTGAAAGAATTAGTGGATACTCGTGGCTGCTATAGAGGAAAATACGGGAAGGTTTCAGACATCAATCGAAGACATACTTATGCATATTCATGACCCCAGTCCATCATCATGACAGATGTATGAGCAGGTATAGAAATTATGGAGAGAACTGTGGTTTGCATTGACACGATTTTGATTTTGTAGGGATTATTGGGAAATTGTAAACCTACTTGTCACGATTTTGTTTGGTTGCTAATTCTATTGTTGCAGAGAATAAGTTTGAATAGTTTTAAGTTGTTTAAATAAATACACAGGCTAGGGTTACAGAGCAGAAATGAAGAAAGGTGGGAAGACAAATAGGTGTGAACCAACTCATACAATGTGGGAAAACGATTTTCCGGACTGTGCAGCGCTGTTTTAGAGGGATGGATGGTTTAATTTCTTTTAAAGAATTAAAGGTTTTAACCCATAAGTGTCATATCATTTTGCTAAGCATTTTGTTAAGGATACAGTTACATTTGATACTCTGAAATTTGAACTGACATAAGAGTTGATAGCAGAAGCTATAGGCATAGAAAGAGATGGAGAGCTATGGTTTAAGAAGATACCTTTCACCTTTAACCCAAAATATTTCCTATTACCTAAATTCGAAGCCCTAGATTGGGGAAAAGGCATACAGTTAGACAAATTCAAGCCTGAGTGGAGGGAATTTATTGGAATTTTGCAAAGCTACATTATATGTGAGAAGAGATTTTCTCTAGTTTTCAAATACCATGTCATATTCTTGCAACATTTGAACCAACATTCCAAGATGAACTTACGTTTTTTCTTCTTAAAAATCCCTCAAAAGATGTATAATAGGATAAAAGGGCATATGGATCATACTCATCAATATGTCTTTCATCATGGATTAATAAAACTAATTGTTTGCACAGTCCTACAGAAAAATAGTAGAAATTGGGATCATGTTTTGTTTTGGTCAAGTTTCCTTAGTGAGCAAGAAGTTCGGGCTAAGAAGAGCCTGATGAACAAGCAATTCAGTTTTGTAAAAAGGTTTAACAAATATTTAAGTAATGAGTTGTTACAGGATAGTTTCACAAGAGAACTGTTCAAGTCATATATTTGAAGATGTAATCAAAGCACTTGATGATAACCCAAAGAAGGTTTTGAAGAATGATGAAAAGGAGCAAAGAATTGTTTCAGATCATGAGCAGAAGCTGGGTTTAGCAGAGAAAAAGCAGATTTTTATATCAGTACAAGAAAGCACTATAAGGGTTCATGTTGAAGCTGAAATAAGAAATGATACTCTACAAGTTTCAGATGTAAATTTTCAAAGGAAAGCTCCTGTACAAGTGAAAGAAGTAAATTGGATACCAGAGACCAAAGTTAAGAACAAACTTAGACTGAATATGAAAATATTTGAAACCTTAAACTAAGGAAGGAAAAAATTACTGTGATTGAAGATTCTACATCTGAAGAAGATATGGAAGAGGAAGAAGACTTAAGTTCTCAACAAGTTTATATTGAGAAAGAGCGTTCAGTGTTATTAGAGTCCATTCCAGGAAAAGAAAAGGTTTCAAAAACGCCAATCAATTTCAGCAATGAACAAGGTATGTCTTAAGAAGTTCCTATTGTAGAAGACACAGTTAAAGATGAAGAAGAATATGACCTCATTTTTAAGAAAATTGATATCCCTTGGTTGTTAGATAAAACTTCTACATTATAGGAGGGAATGTGCATAGATTCAGAAACTAAAAAACCTTCAAAAAAATGTGAAGCAATACAAATATCATATTGGTTTTCTTAGTGATACTAATGATGGATTGGTCATGACTGATAGAAGACTAAGAGAGGACCTTGATAACATTAAAACACGCTATCAGGAATTGATAGTTGTTTCAAAATATTCCGTACGGAGAAAAAGACAGACTTAGAGCCAGTTTGAAGAATTAAATCAAAAAATCCAAATTTTGACCCAGCAGAACGAGATGTCATTGAAGAGGATTGAAAGTTTTGAGACAGAACAATAGCGAAGCAAAAGGCAATCACATGTTTTAGAAGGAATTGCCTTGTTGGCTGAGGCATCCAAGAATCTATGAATGCTTCTATTGATAGGTGTCAAATAGATTAGTTTATGATAGTTAATAGTTTATTACGTTTGAAAGATGAAACTACCTTTTGTAACTATTGTGGAACTCAAACCTAAGAATTTGTTTCGAGAGTTAAGTAACTATTTTTCTAAGAAATAGATAAAAGTAGGAAATGAGATAGAGGTAGGGTTCGAATTTTGCTCAAGGAAAAGCTTTAGGGCTGTTGTATCTCAAGCTAAGACTTTTTACTCTTATGTAAGTTGGATGACTGCTATTGAATATACATACTTATAAGCCATTGTTATTATCTTTATTGCTGGTTTTATCTTTGATCTGTTTGATCAATTAACATATAATTCCATTTCTTGTTTAATGTTCTTATTCATGCAAGTGCTTATGTGTTATGGGTGAAATCTTTGTCATGCTTATACTATTTTTGGTTTATATCTCATGTGTTTATAGCTCAGTCTTCCAAATCATTCCATAATTTAGTATTTGTATTAGCTTGTTGATGCTTTTCTTTCTTGATGATGAACTTTCAGACCAAAACCATTAAAATCCCAATTTCTTTTATTTATTTTTTGAGATTGTGTTAGCTTGTTCTTGTGGTAGTCTGGGAACATTTTCTAGCACAAACAGTCTCCATTCCAATATTTGTGATACCTCTTCCTCCTAAGTTAGGTTCAACTATTCCATCCTCACATGACCCTTCAAGCATGTGACCTATATCAAGGAAGAGACCAATCACAATGGTGATGTGGAGACCAAAGTGACCAATGGGGATAAGGGAGCAAATCCACAAGGTAGAGCATAGCAAAAAGACAAAAGACTACAAATAGTTGGACTAACATAAGATTGCAAATAATTGGACTAATGGTGGCGTCGAAGATGCATTTGTTAGATCCTGCACTAGAATTCCAAACTCCTCTACTTTAATTTACATCAAAAGTGAAAAATAATATGCTTTATTAGGTTCCTCGAAGCTCTAGGGACCAACATGCCTTGATTCTTCATCAATCACTTTCTATCAAGGAATTGTTCTTCCATATAAGACCGAATAGTTTGTTCTTAGTTCATTAATTTTAATCAACTTATCCTACATGTCCATCATAGGGTGTGACTCTTCAAACTCTATGTCTTTAAATTTTGCATGACCAGCACTAGCATCAAGACCATCATGGAACATCAAAGATAAAATAACCAATTTATGTTTTGACCAAGGAACCATGCCGAGCTCAATACTCATCAATCTAATTTCTCCATTATCATACCCTACCTTTATATCCCATAAGATTAAGGCTCCAATAGCATAGAAGGTGTTAGCTCCATCTGCATGTCATCTACTAGGGTAGAAATCCCTATCCCTACACCAAGGGCCATCATAATTATCATTTTTCTTAGTTGTGGTGACACTGACAAGGATTCTATCGTTTCCCCAAGCTTATTATACCTTATGGGCCTTTCACCCTTTTGCCTAAATTTGAATATTGTGCACCTTGTCAAAACTACTACACCATTTTAGTATGATGATACAACACTACAAGAGAACACCATTATATATCTCTCAACATCATTTACTCAAACAATGGCATAGCCTTATAGAAAAAAAGTATTAAATTTTCATTATCTACCTAATTTTCTAAAACTTACTCCTATTTAGAATCAACCTACTAACTTGGATATAGATTTTATTCTTTTATTAATAATTGGAATACAATATTCCATCATGTAGCAGTCCAATCATTCCTTAAATAGCCATAATTGAAAACTCATATTTTTGTCATATAATTATTATTGTCCATAACTTTAGGAATCTTGGAATACTTTAATTTTTGGCACTCCTATAGAGATCAAATTTGACTAAAGAAGATGACAACTATGTTTTGATCAATATTGACATTGTTTTTGGCTAAACATGGATAATAGGTCATTATGAGTGATGTTATATTTGAGTTTATAGGAATGTATGAAATTTTCGGTAAGGAAAATCAAGGATTATTGAAAGTTTTGAAATGTTTGGTACCTTTTTTCACAATCCACATTATGATGTCTTTAGGAATCAACACAACGGTCTAAAACTAGAAAAATTGCATGTTACTAGATTCCCCCTAATGTGCACTAGCAAAAGAGAGAATCATAAAGCCAAATACATTACCATTTTTTATGTATTAATAGTAATATCTAAAAATCTAACAAAGAAGGATTTCACCTAGTAGAGAGAAGAATGAAACCTCCTACAAACATGACCATATGAGTATTAAGTAAAAGTGAAAATAGCTTCATAGCATCATGTTAATGAACGAGATCAAAGTACAATTTATATTATGGAAACAATGATAAGGTTTATCATTACAAATTACAGAAAAAATAAAAAACAACACGATACCAACATACAAAAACAAATAAAACATAAACAACAGAAAAATAAAATAATAAAAAAACCCTCTATTTGAACCGTAGACCTCAACCGTTTGATGCCTTTGAACTCAAAGAGGGAATTTGGTCCCTCGACCTCGAACACTCGACCTCATTTCCTCATTTTCGTGGTTGGAGACAAGCTTATTTTCAAATTTGAGATGGTGGGGACTTAGCAATAGAGGTTTTCATAAGGAGGCAACACTTGTACAAGAGTCACACCAGTTTGAAGAAGAAAGTAAAGCTTTCAGTAATTTATTATGTGGCTCCATTATTTACCAATGTTTCATATTCATATCTGAACATTCAGGAGAAGGATGCATCCAATAAAATAATCGTGGGTGTGATACTACTTATGAAGGAGGGCACAAATCTCACTTTCACCAATCAAATTCATTGTCTGAGAAATATGGAGTTTGTATCATCTTCAAAGAAACTCATGGCTGCTATAGAGGGTGTTTTTCCATTTGGGAAGGACGCAACCCCTTTGTGCAGAATCTTGGACACTAGGGCCAACGATAACTGTGTTCACTGTCAATTCTTAGCAAGAAGAGAGCTGATCTTAGTGCTAGGTGGAGTTTGTTAAAAAATAGTGTACTAAGGACTTAATATATAATATTTTTATTGCAAAAATGATCTCTACAGGAAGCCAGGAAGAGGGAATCTTCAGAGTTGGCTAGGTCCATTGTAGGGGAGAACGTGCACTTCATATTCATCATTAGACTTTGAGGAGGGAGTATCCATTGCTAGGAGGGAATGGTCTGAGAAGTTAGAGGGGGCATAGAACCCAAGTCTAGGGCATCTAAATTAGGACCTTGGTTAAAGAAGATCTAAACCATTACATAGATATTATGGCCAAGGGGGTGCATTCCACTGTGCTAAAGATAGCCAAATAAATAATGATATACCACTGCAATTTTTTCACAAATGGACAGAGAAAGAGAGCTGGGGGAATTCTCTTTTGCCCATAGTTTTCTAGCTACAATAACAAGTGAAATTGAACTATAAGGAGAAATTTGTAGCTAAAAGAGGCGTTGGGTATCAATAGTAACCTACAGGTCAGACCATACAACAAATCAAATTGTTAATTCTAAGTTTTTAAAGGCTATCATAAAAGTCTAGAATTATTTCTTCTATTTGCTTGACATGTAATATTTGTTTTGATGATTGGGTGCAATATATTATTCTTGGATGCCAAAATTTTGTGTGTATGAAAATTGTTTTACAAAATTATAAAACTAGAGATACACTAAACCCATCAACTGTAATTAATCAATGGTATATCTCGCCCTTGGAAGAAATGTGGGGTTCACATGAGAAATTGCAATTTTAAGTTTCCCTTAAAGATGGAAACCATGTACCCTAATTTACCATTGTGTCTCTCTAACAGTTGATCCATATTCCATACCATGGTTCATTTAATCATGTTAATATTCAACTGTGACCTACGTAACTATAAAAAATTTTGGATGGTAATATTCAATATGTCTTGGATGATACAGCCATTATAGAACCTCTATTCCAGGAAAGTCAACAGTATTTATCCCCCTTGGAATAAATGTGAGGTTTAGTGGAGTATAAGTAGTGTATAAATTCATTATTATCCGTCAATAAATTGATCCATAGTACATACCATACATTTAATAATGTTAACTATAAACTCGACCTTGGTTAAATCTTAAAACATTTTTTCTGGATCACAGAGACGATGATGATAGGATCAATATGTCTTGGATGCTACTGCACTACAACACCTCTATTACAAAAAATTCAATAGTATTTCTCACCCTTGGAAGAAATGTGGTGTTCACTGGGGAAATTGCAGTTTTAGAAGGTAGGACCTTGACTGGATAATATCCAAGCATAGTCCCAGCAAGACTTAGGGCTGCTCTTGCAGCACCTGCATATCCAAATGGCCACAAGAAATCGAGAATTAAATTTGAATAAAGATTTTTTTAATATTAACATATGATTCATGAAATTCTCAAATGTGAGACTCACTTTCATAAATATACTCTACAGAGGAAAAAAGGAGAACTGAGTTAGGATCACCAAAGACACGACAATCGACAACCTGCAGTGGAAAGAATGTTTATACTTCAGAACCAGTGACCAGAATTTGATCACAGAATGATTTTTTTGTATTTTATTTCGTTGAAGAAATATTGGCTTTGGCTGCAAAGAAACTAACCTGCCCATAATTGATAAACAAAGCTGCAAGTTTCTCTTCCATCACCTTGATCGGTCCATTAGAGATAACAAAATGATGTTAGCATTTTCTATACAAAGATAACTCCATATTCTTTACCAAAAAAGTGAAGCTTTAAAGTACTATTCAAATTTTCTTACATATCTACTAGGACAACCAAAATGATGGCATTAAGCCTCTGTATATCAACTAGTTCCATGGAATATTGACAAACTGTAAGCTTCCATTATTGAATAAGAAAAAAAACATTGTATGCAGTGGTTCCATGTCATATTCATCTCAAGGAGCAACAAATTATATCCTATAACAGACACCAATGAATGCAGCTGCTAAGAAGATGCAACCGAGCGAGAAAGGATTTCTTTAACGACTTGATCTAGACCATAACTTATATTACAATATTCTTGCTACTAAATCAACCTTGGCTTCTATGGGTTCTTTCCCATCCTATGTAAAAAAATTATGACTTTTATCTTCCTACTGAAAATAGCATCCACACTTCTCGTGTATTTACCAGCTGACCCTCATCATTATACTGGTAAATTACTTTTCCCCATTCAGTTTCTCTATAACAGTGCAATTAATAGCTAATTCAGACAATAACCTCCACGAAAATAATCTACTCAAATAAATTTACTTCCACATTCTGTAAAGTTTGGTTGGTGACCATACCATGATCTGAAGTTGTTTCCCCTTCCTTTGTTTATAGATAGCAGTGTATTCAGACAATAGTCTGGAATAAAATATCCTTCCCTAATCAATAATTTTCTTCATTGTTTTAAAGACTTCCTGGTACCACAAACTATGATCTAAGTTGGACTTTATGATCTGAGTTTGTTAACATTTTTCTTACTACATGAGGTCCAGTTCCTACTCATGCTATCATTTAAGTTTTTGAAAAAATAAGTGCTACATAAATTTCTATATTTATGTAGATGACCTAATTACCCAAACTATGAACAAGGTTGAGCACATTTTTGTTTACCTTCAGTAAATAAGGCTTGGTTTAATTTTTTATCCTATCACCCTTAACAAGTCCGTTCTTAATTTTCCATCTCTAAAATTTTTAAAATCTACATACTCTGTGTGATCATCCACTGATAAAGACGAGAGAAAACTGCTAATCCCAATCCACGATGTAGTTTTTTTGGGCCAGCAAAAGTGCACAAGGAAGAATCTGACGCGCAAGCAAAGGAGAAGTGCACACGCGATGGGATAAAAGCAGGTCAAGAAGGAAGAAAATGAACCAGTGTAGAAAGATAAAACATGCGTGTAGTAGAGAAAGGAGGGATAAGGATGGAAAGGAAGTGCAGAATAGAGGAATTTTCAACAGGTTTGGTGTGATGGGGGAAAATCACATCCAGAGTCGGTGGAAGAGGAAGGTAGATGAGTTAATGCTGGACAGGCAAAATTCAAGGAAGACTACAGAAGGACGAACCAACAGAAGATGGAAGGATAGTTTTGCAGCTAGTTATGACTAGTACAAACAAGATGAAGGATGTTTTTGCGGCTAGTTAAGGCTGTGGTTAATGCATTACTGGACTTTCATGGCTAGGTATGGGCCGAAATTTAATTTAACATAGAAATTTTGTAGCTACTTAAGTCTGCAAGAACTGATTTGTACTCAGTCGACCCTGTGTGGTTTTGTAAATGTTATAAATAGAAGGAACCCGCTCTATATAAGGGTTCCTGGTTCGATCAATTTGGTTGGATGTTTGTTGTTCAATTCATTAGCTTAGTTAGATTCAGTTTAGTTCAGTAGTATTTCAGTAGTTGACTCAAAGAGGAGTCTAGTAGAAGGAAAAGGTTGTTGAGTCATGGATATTGCAGTTGTGTGCGTAGACTGCTAGTAAAGTAGAAGAGTTGATCCAGGTTGTGTGCGGATCAGTGGAAGTCGATAGAGAATAAACCACAGAGCATGAGAGCAAGAATATTGAGTCAGAAAGACATATCTTAAGAACAGTCTTACAAGTTGCAGGCTGCAAGTTGTTACCTATATTTCTCATGCTAGATGAGGAGCACCTTGGTGATTTTTCCCAGATGAATTTCCACGTTATTTCCTATGTCGAATGAATGAATGTTGTGGATATTGAATTTCTATGTGAATGTTTGTTTACCTTGCATTATTATAGTACAGTTGTCATTGAATGTATGCCGCAGTAGGGAAATTAGTGAATGAATGAATGTTTAAAGTATTGTTGGAATATTGTGTATGGGTTCATGGTTAAGATGCTAGGTTAAAATATAAGTTGCGCATTGCCTGTCAAGTCTAAGGAATCAGTTGCATCACACCATTGCGCGAATTGCTGAGTTCTAAGGACAAGGGCGTGTCACGCGGGTGGATTGTGCCACATAGTTGTGTCGTTGTCACAAGGTAAAAGACTACACCCCATCATCTTTTTTGAGCACCTTGGTCGTGCTCTAAGAGATTATAATCCCTCTCCAAGTGCAGAAACGCGGTTCTGGTAGTTACACATTAAGATATCTTGGGTGAGACTGAACCTGCATTGTGGGCATAGCCGAATGAGCTTGCTTTGTCGGGCCTATGTCTTTTGGTGTCTTGTTGGTATTTTGTTGTTTTTGAACCACGAGTCGAGACAAAAAGGAGGAATAGGCCAACAAATGGTTCCATTGCTGGGACTCGTTAATCATTTGAGTCGATAGAAATGTTGTGGCATCTGACAAAGAATGAGATAGAGGACTAGTTGGAGTTTAAGATGCTAGAATTCGTGCAAGAGGAGAGGGAAGGATCACAGTTGAGTGCAGAATACTGGGTGGATGAGTACATATATCCTAATATTCATGAGATATTCTTCGCAAAGTTTCCCATTGTGCTGCACGAGTGGATGTCAAGATTGGAAAGAAGGAAGACAAATTTCCAGAGAAGAGAAGCAGTCGAGTGGAGTGATCAGTTGGTTCACGAAGTAACCCGTGTAAGAAACACCATCTCTAGAACTGTTTATTTTTGGGTTGATAGTATTTTGCAAGGATATATTACTGATTTTATAGTAGAGGCTATAACCTCATATAGTGAGGCTAAAAGAACATTTTTCCAAGGACCCTGAAGAAGATATTTGTTATCTCTCAGTACATGGATCAAGATGCTCATTTATGAGAAGGGTATCTTGCAGTTGAGTTTTTGAGTCGCGTACCCCAGAGGAAGGCTATGTTGTAGACAACCTGTCAATAAAATGGGAAATGGTGAGTTAAGATGTTCCCAAGAATTACAAAACCTGAACTCGAAGCTAGATTCCTAAGGAGTGGAAGGAGATTCATATCAGGGAGGAGAATAAACATAGAGGAAGGTCAACGAGCTCCTAGTATGTTTGAAGAGAGTGAGCACGAAATTCAGTCATAGGTAGATGAAGGATCTTGTGACGAAGAGGAGGACTATAGACCGATTTTGGAAGGAGCAGAAGACTCCAAAGAGACTATCAAAACACCAAGGTCGGGATGCAACTACATCATGCCAGGAGTATCACTAGAGGTAAGGTCTGGAGCCGCATCTCCTGAAATATTTGTTAACACTGATAGTGCTAGCATTGCAACTAGCACGCAAGAGAAAAAAACCCCATTTAATCTATCATCAGATAACTCTGACACCAACTCAATGGCTAGGGAAAATATTCACTTAACCAAATTCAATGGCAATGGAGCAGAAGATCTCGAGCAACATTGGTTCATCTGTGAAGTTGTTTGGATGGTTCGCTTAGTTCAGAATGTGGACTTAAATAAAGTGCAGACGATCATGACTAATTTATGAAGTTCTGCATAGTACCACCAGGAGTACCACAGAAAACCCTTGAAGAGATACGAGATACAATGATATCTGAGTTTAGAAAACCTAAATTTGAGTCGCAGTGTGTCACTGAGATCAAGGAAATCAAACAAGCATTGGCAGATTTAGTATGGGACTCTGACCAATGGTTTAATACTTTGATGGCCAAAGTAAGCTTCCAAATGTCAGATGTTTAGCATAAATAGTGGTTTATTTCCATGTTATTACCACACATCTGAGTCCCATTGATGCAACAAAAGGTTGAGTCGTAGATGGAAGTGATAGAATTGGAAATGAAGCTGGAATCCTCGCCAATCGAGGATGGTGCCGCATGAATGGTGCAAATTTAGTCGCAATTGGATAATCTAACGATACAACTTCAAGACATAAAAAAGGGTAAGGAAGCCCACGAATATTTAAGGTGCACAAAATGCATAATGGATGGACACACAAAGGATAATTGTCTCACCTTCATGAATTACGTCTCATTCGGTATGCCAAAACCATTGAGTTCCCATGGACTACCCCGATGTTGCATATGCCATAGTAGAGGACACCATGACGAAGACTGTCTATACTTGCAAAATATTGTAAGCACTCCACCAAACCTATTCTGCAAATTTTGTAAGTCAGTAGGGAATGAAGAGAAGGATTGCAGAGCATACCAACTCTTGAAGGAAAATACGATCGACACATACTTGATGAAGAATGAGGGGTAGACTCAAGATGAACTGACACAAGCATCATATCGGCATGTGTATTTCCTGCCCAATCAGTATCAGACCCAATACTAGCCTCATTATGCACCACAGCAACTATATGCATAGTAGAATCACTATCAAATGCCCTACCAACAAAATCAGTTATCTCTGCAGCAACCACACCCTCAAGGAAGGGGTGGTGAAAACTTCAGAGGAAGAGGAGGAGGAGGAGGATTCGATAGAGGAAGACGTTAGGTTAAATGCTATAACTATGGACAACCAGATCACTATGCCAGATATTTCCTAGAGCCTGCAAAGACATGTTCATACTATAAGGCACAGGACCATAATGTGGAGAAATATCCTCAGTTGATTGCAAAATAGCAGTAAAGGACCATCACAGGTCCTAACACTATGCAGAATCCGAACCCAAATCCAAATCCTAACTTTAATGTCCAAATGATTGCTGTTGAACCGAGAGATTCAAACATTTTTGTTTTAACATGAGGAGGTGTTGTGACTGGGTTGATAAAGAAACCGAGAAAGAACAATTGCAGCCACAGGTACGACCCGCGATGCAGAAGAAGGAGCCATTCAATTTCCAAAAAAATAAGCAAGTATTCATGGATGTGCGACATGAGTTTGTGAATCTAGATAAACTATCGACATTAGAAGAAGTAAGGGAGAGGCTTGAATGATTTCACTAGATATTCCAGAAGACGACTCCAAAAAAGGTTAGTAAACTCAATTCATTTTCATCAAGTTGCTTATCATTAATTCAAGACAAAGATGCTATCATAGAATTTCAAGCACTAATAGAAGAAGCACTAGTAGAGCCGCAGCCTGAAACAAAGTTAACTAGGTCAGCAAGAAATTCAAAACTGGACATGAGTTAAGAATGCCTGCACAGATAGGGGATTATGACATGGATTATATCATTTTATACCTGGTCTCTTATGTCAATATTTTTCAAGACAAACTTGGGAAATTATGGGCAGGCCGCACCTAGATTGGTC
The DNA here is from genome assembly GCA_001517045.1 of Pseudotsuga menziesii. Classification (NCBI taxonomy): domain Eukaryota; kingdom Viridiplantae; phylum Streptophyta; class Pinopsida; order Pinales; family Pinaceae; genus Pseudotsuga; species Pseudotsuga menziesii. The sequence goes on from LPNX010544342.1 coordinate 21,717, forward strand.
TCCTGTCCAACTGTGACTTGCAAATTAGGGGAAGGTTCTACCAATTGGTAGATTGAGTCAATTCCCTGTCGACATTGAAGGGTTGGGCACATTTGCGGACTTTGAAGTCCTTAACATTGTTGATGAAACCAATCCGTATCCCATGTTGCTGGGGATAGATTGGGCCATAAAAAATCACACCATTATCAACTTCAAGAAAAGGATTCTCTCATTTGAGGATAAGGAGATGAGGGTAGTGTCTCCTATCGATCCATTGGAAGGACAAAGATACGTCAATCCTGTCTACAATGAGGGATAGGGTCACTATCTCGACTAGATCTACAATGTCAGTTCCATGCAAGAAGATTATATAAATCCAACAGTAGATGGCAACCTGAGCTGGAAGGGTGCTAGTTCCTACACATCCGACTCAGGGGAGGCCTTGGAGAATTGGAAAAACTGGCTACATGAGGTCTCTATGAGAAGGTGCACCAGAGTTACAAGATCTGTGCGACAGGTGGAAAATGAGCTACGAGATTTTCCCACCTATGAGGTTTTACCTAACCTTGCAACCTTCCTAACTGAGATTAAAATCCTTGTAACAGATTCGCAACACTTGTTTGCATTAGACCATGTGTTGAAGGCTACATCTGCCAGATGGTGGGGTACACACAAGAAGTTCATAATAGAATGGACACAATGCAGAAGGTTAATGGAAGTCATATTCGACGAAGAAGTCCTCATAGTGATTCACAAGTACACAGGATTGTCAAGCCCTGTACAACACATAAATCAATGCCACACCATATTTGCAGAATACCCACGATAGGAATGGGTCCACCATTTCATTCACACATTGGAAATGACACCTAAAACATGGTATACATATATGGAGTTGCGACAAGGAACCCAATATTGAGAAGGACTAGATAATAAGTGTAGGAAAAAATTTGAATTTGCTGATGAGAAACCTACAGTTGATGCTACGCTTCAAACGATAAAGGAGAAGATATTTGTTGAAATTCCTATTGAAGAGGTCGATTCTCACTAGTGCAGTGCGACCATTCAATAATGGATGTCTTTCTACAATCTAGCTGGAGACCCAGATGATGATCCGGCTAAAATAAACATACCAGAATCAGAGGGCACGCACTTAGTGGAAGGAAGTGGCATTTCTAGTGACCAGTTCCTACAGCCGTTGAAAATCAAGAAAGTAAACATTGGGTCGCCAGAGAACCCAAATTTCACCTATATAGGAGATTATTGGAATGAAGAGACAGCTGCGAAGATCATAGAATTGTTGCATGAATATCAAGACCTATTCCCTACCAATTTCTCAGAGATGAAGGGAATAGTCGACGACCTAAGGGCAATGAAAATACCCCTGCGGCCAGATGCTAAACCCAATAAGCAGTGAACCTACAGGTTGAATCCAAGTTATAAGGAAAAGGTAAAAGTAGAATTGGATCACATACTCGACGCAGGAATCATTGAACCTATTGAGGAATCAGAGTGGATTATCCCTATAGTGATCTAGAATAAGAAACCAACAGGCAAATTTAGGATCTGTGTTGACCTAAGAAAGCTAAATGATGCATGCTTGCATGATCCATTCCCAACACCATTTACAGATGAAGTACTTTAAAGCGTCGAAGGGCAAGAGATGTATTCATTCACGGATGGCTTATATGGCTATCATCAAGTCAGAATAGTTAAGGAGGATCACCACAAAATGACCTTCGTCACAGAATGGGGATGCTACCAGTATACGGTAATGCCCTTTGGACTCGAGAATGCATCTGCTATTTTTTCTAGAATAGTAGTCTCTACTTTTAAATATTTCATTCATAAATTTCTTGAGTTATACTTTGATGATTGGACTATGTTTGGTCTAGTAAGAGACCATATTGAGATTCTGTGCGTGATGTTTTGCTACCGTTGTTAGTATCATATCGGGCTCAATTCCAAGAAATGTATTTTTTGCTCACCATTTGGTGTTCTATTGGGTCACATCACGTGTCATGATGGTATTTTGGTCGACCCAACAAAAGTTGCAATTATCCTTGACTTACCACCACCTACATCAATCATGCAACTCAGATCAGTGCTAGGACATACAAGCTACTACAGGAAGTTCATCAGAGGGTATGCAAAGATCACTGCACCTATGCAGAAACTGTTGAAGAAAGATGCAAACTTTCAGTGGACACCAGCTTGCCATGAAAGCTTGGACAAATTAAATAACAAGATGTCCTGGAAAAAGGAAATCCATTTTCATGTCAATGCATCATCTTTCATGCTCGACATAGTATTGACACAACCAGGAGAGGGTGCGCTTGACCACCCTATTGCTTTTGCTAGCAGAAAACTGTCAATGGCAGAAAAGAACTACACAACGACAGAAAGAGAAGGCCTTGCTATGGTCTATGAGCTCCAAAATTTTAGACACTATTTTTTGGGTGGAAATTTCCATATGTACACTGATCATTCGGTCTTAAACTACCTAGTCAATAAGCCAGTGTTGGGAGGGAATATCTATAGATGGCTTCTCATGTCTCAAGAATTTGATTTTGCGGTCATTATCAAACCTAGTCGACTGAATGTTGGGATAGACCACTTGTCAAGGATAGAAAGTGGTGAAGAACCAACCAGTCTGGCAGATAATTTTCCCGACACGCAATTGTTTGCAGTTACCGTGATAGAATATCAAAACAAGGAGTTTAATGCAATCATCCACTTTTTGAGTACAGGATATGCACCTCCAGGCTTCTCCAGCAATCAAAAGAAGCACTTGGTCATTAGAAATGCTAATTTTATATTGATCGATGGACACTTGTATGAGTTGGGCACGGATGAAATATTGCACCGCTGTGTTTTTTATTATGAGTGACCTTGGGTTATGAGTGAAGCACATGCTGGTGTCGCAAGTGGACACTACAAAGTAAAGGAAATTGTGTGCAAGATATTGCAAAAGGGATTATGGTGGCCAACCATACACATGGATACTAAGAGCTTTTGCAGACACTATGATATCTTCTAGAGAACAGGAAAACCATCACACCACGAAGTGATGTCGCTTGCACCACAGATAACATTGCAAGCATTCGACAAGTGGGTCATTGATTTTATGGACCAATTAGTCCACAAGGAAAAAGAACTGGCACGTGCTACATTATCACTATGGCATACTATTTAACTAGATGGGGATGAAGCCGCGTCTGTTAAATATTGCACCGCTGCGACTGCAACGAAGATTTTATTTGAAAAAGTGGTGACTAGATTTGGATTCCCGGAAATTATACTAAGTGACCAAGGTATGCATTTTGTTAACAAAATGATTGTTGATATTACTATAGAGTTCCAGATCCAGCATAATAAGATACACCCTATCATCCTCAGGCGAATGGAATGGTTGAAGCCTTTAACAAGATTTTGGAAAACACATTGACCAAGGTATGCAACGTGCGTTGAGATGAGTAGGATCAGGAAGTATGAGCTATGTTATGGTCATATCGCACAACTTGAAAATGACTGGCAGGGAACACCCCATTTTGACTAGTATATGGATACGAAGTTGTTGTGCAAATGGAGTATATCATGCCGAGTCTACGGATTGTTGCGCTGACGAAGATGATCGATGGATATGCTTTCGAATAGAGGTTGTGGCAGCTTGTTCAGATGGAAGAGGAATGCTTCATCACAATATTTTATCAGACTATCGAAAAGCAAAGGCATAAATCATGGCATGATCACCATATCCAAATCAAACCATTCAAAGTCGTAGGACTTGTGTTGCTGTATGACAACAAATTTTTCAAACACCCAGGCAAGCTGAAGATGCATTGGCTAGGGCCATATGTGATCATGCACATCATTGATGTGAGCGCAATAAAACTACAGAGACTAGATGGAACTTATGTCACAGGAATGGTGAATGGAAGTCACCTAAAATCTTACTATGATGGTCGCGACATGCCTGGCTAAAGTTGCGCTACGCGGAAAAAAAATGAGAACGCGAGAAACTATTTTGTAGCACGTCTAAGGCGGAACTAGCCAAAGTGCAGGAAAAAGAGGTAATGATAGGATGGACGACATTAAAGTACAAATATCTGGCAAATATTGAGGTGGTTATGAAATCTAAGCATCATTAATTCGACGAGATACGAGGAGAATGACGACGTGATTTTTGGTCCCATCAGTCGTCTGTGTCATAACTTCCATAACTGTGCTGACATGTGCAATGCATCACTCAAGTAGTCGATTTAATGATGGAATGTGTTGACTGAGAATCCCATGTGATCAATTATACCTTAACCTCCCATTGCATGATGACTGTAGGACACATTGGAGAGAATAAATACAATGCTTCGCCATCAAGCAGTATTTTACGCATATAGAGAGAGCACGAGAAATCCAAAGCCGAAGAGTTCTTAGAGCCAAATCCTGTCACATAGTGAGCTGACACCCATGGTAATATAGATCTCTAGTGCAAGTGAGATATCCGACATGAATTTCACCTCGGGGTGTCCAATTGAAGAGGATATTGTATCTCCCGAAGTACAGCAACCAGAACAAGAACCCAAACTCGACTCGATGGTGCAAACAAGAAAGCAGCCTTCTCTTGCGGCTGCTACGGCCCCTGTTACACCCCCTAGTTAGAAACCTATGTCAAACCCTATTTAGAACCAACCAATTGCACCTGTATAACCTACCATGGATCTAAGACATGTTGGGGAGAGAGTGACTGGAGAGTTGTTCAGGCCAGGACTGGAGAGGAAACACAAGGCTAAGTCCATTGTGGAAAACCTTGGAAAAGAGATGATGGAGGATGAATTGCTGGAGGAAGAGATAATGGAGGAGGAATCCCCACCCTGCAGAGACCCAGATGTTGAGGATGAAGAAGAAAAGATGAGGTGGAGGCAGTGACGCTTCCCAAGAAAGCACGCACTTTTTTAGTAACACCCTGGATCCCTAATAGCGTACCCTTGCTAATGGAAATAATGCAAAAGATCTCCAAGTTGGCATTCGAGGATGTTGACACTCACTAGTAGCTTTGATTGGAAATAAAGAACTACATGGTCACGATTCAAACCGGGCCAACTAGGCCCGAGGTTCTAAAACCAATGAAGTGGGCTACTCACGTCAACCAAGAAGGATTGATGAACTTGATGTTCATGCTACATTTTGGCCACATCCTATAGGCCAATACATATGTGAAACATATCTTGGTTTGATTCTACAGAGGGTTCCTATGGCTCGATCGACCATACCCGGTCGACATCGAGCTTATCTCGTCTATCATAGGACTTTCGAATAAAGGACACGACCCTATACCGTATTTGTGACAAACAGAGATACCACCAATATGAAACCGAAGTATAAGCATCAGCATGCAGGTAGGGGATTCCTGATTTCCCCTATCGAAGATGCAAGCATGCGGTTCCCTGCAAGGATCCTATCTCGCAAGTTGTTGCACAAGATGAGGCCAACTGAATGCACTGTTGGAGTGGTAGAACTTGCAGAGCAATGCGCACAAGGTGTGACTTTCAACTAGTCGTAGTTCCTGCTGAATGAACTGATAGATGACGCAGTGCAGGCCCAGGAGGATCCTAAATACAAATTTCACTACTCCTGGCTACTCATCCTAATCTCATTCACCTTGTGGGCCAACCCACTAGACTACTAAGAAATGGATGTTCCACTACCTTTCCTTGGCGCAAAGTACCAGAACGTGTGGGAAGATAATAAAAACAAGATCCTCTAGACAGATAGTAACATCGAGTTTTTTCTGCATGCCAAGGCACTGCGCAATGTTATCAGGTGATCCCACAGAGTCCAGGCTGCAAAGGTGCACAAATACGTGGCTTTCATAAATTTCTAGGTGGGTGCACATAACACTGTTTTGGAGCCGAAGAACGACCCGGTGAAGCAAGTGCACCAAGAAGGGTTCATGATTATTGATGATGATGTGGACACAATTGTCAAGGAGTGGCCTAATGAATGGCATAGCATAGAAGAAGAGCCAATGGAAAAAGGTGTAGACCATGAAGACCCACCACTTGACCAGGATAATGGCCAAGGTAATGATGGAGGTGACAATCAAGACAATCAGTCACAAGGAGGAAAATACAATGACAGTGGTGATGGTGGCTCCAATCGAGGCAATTGAGAATAGACACCTACTGACGAGGACATCTTCAACCTCCAGCAAGAACAACAACAACAGCGTGGGCCATAGCACAAAAATAGAAAAGATAAAAAAATAGCTAACACTAACACATTGACACAGGAATATATTCGCGTGCTAGCATACGTTGTAGCCGAGGTCGCCAAGAAAATCCTCGAGGTTCTGAATACGTAGCAGGAAAATGTGGTTGGTCAAGTTGTGGATCACCTAAATAATCTCATAGAGGCCATTAATGAGTTCAAAGCCACAGTCGAGGCTAAAACATTTGGCATGGATCCCAATGTCCCATTAGTTACACCAGAGCTAGTGCCTCTAATCAAAGTAGCAATCCATAGGAGCGCAATGGAGACAGGGATGGCAAGAGGTGCATTTGATAAAGTTGTAAAAGGGTTTGACACATTATAGATCAAATTATACAAGCTCACATCAGGTGAAGTATATGAGCTACAACAATAAGTCGCGACTAAAATACGACTTCAGGAGAATGTTGTTGCGTATCAGGAAAATAAGCAGCAAAGGAAGGTGAAGCAGTGCAAGATCCTCCTAAAAGAGAAAGACCAAGAAATTGTGGTACGAGAGCAAATCCGTGTTGCACTTGTTGAATCCATTAAAGGTGACATCACAGAGTTCCCACCAAAAGCGGGTCGGGAATATGAAGATTCATCTGCTAAGGTTTCCTGGATATCACAGATTGCGATGGAACTCAAGAAGTAGGTTGAGGAGCTTTAGGATAAGCAGGTACTGAGCACAACTCCTAAGGTGCTCGAAGAGAGAAGCAGAGTAGCATTTGAGGCTGTTGGAAAGTTAAACAAAGGAGAAAAGCTCTACACTAAGGAAGTTGAATCTATTACCATAATATGGTAAGCTCTTCCAAAAGATGAGACAAGAGAAAAGATTAAGGAAGATGCGTGACAAGCTGAGGATAAAATCACTGCGGCAAAGGCAGAGATGAAGAAGCTGTCGTTTAAGGAAAAGGTTACCAACATGGTTGATATCAAGTAGTTGCAATAGGAATTCCAAGCTCTCTGTGACCAAGAGAAGACTAGGGAAGAAGAAGTGGAGGCACACCAGTCAGAAGCAGTGTGAATCACGGGCCGTATTCAGCCTACGCAGTAGAACCTTCAGCATATTGTGCAATCGCTAGAGGCAATACTATCGAAACATCTCAGTTCCGACCGGGTGAAGCAATTGGTCGCACAGGTGGAGGAAGTAGCAGCAAAAGTTTCTAAAGTGCAATAGATGGTGAAGGAATTTCAGGACAAGATTGGTCCTCCTGTACAGCCTGGGCCGGAGACCGAGCTGGAGGATTAAGTTGTGGTAATTTACATTTTTTGCGAAGATATCCATTTTTCCTTAGTGGCTCTGGGTGAGCCACATGTGAGTGTTGGGGGCCTGTTGGGCCAGCAAAGGTGCACAAGGAAGAATATGACACACAAGAAAAGGAGGAAAAGTGCGTGCATAGTGCAATAAAAGCAGGTCAAGAAGGAAGCAAATGAACCAGCGTATAAAGATAAAACATGTGCGTAGTGGAGAAAGGCAGGATAGGGATGGAAAGGAAGCACAGAACAGAGGAAGCTGCGACAGGGTTGGTGTGATGGGGGAAAAGCACATCCAGATTCAGTGGAAGAGGTAGGTAGAAGAGTTAATGTTGGACAAGAAAAAGTCAAGGAAGAGTGCAGAAGGATGAACCAACAGAAGATGGAAGGACAGTTTTTTGGCTAGTTATGACTAGTACAGACAAGCTGAAGGATGTTTCTATGGCTAGTTAAGGTTGTGTTTAATACATTACAGGACTTTCATGGCTAGGTATGGGTTGACATTTAATGTAACAGAGATATTTTGTAGCTATCTAATTCTGTAATAACTAAGTTGTACTCAGTTGACACTATGTGGTTTTCTAAATGTTATAAATAGAAGGAACCCGCTCTGTATAAGGGTTCCTAGTTCATTTAGTTCAGTTGGATGTTTGTTGTACAATTCATTCACTCAATTAGATTCAGTTTAGTTCAGCAGTAGTTCAGTAGTTGACTCAAAGAAGAGTCAATTAGAAGGAGAAGGTTGTTGAGCTGTAGATCTTGCAGGTGTGTGCGCAGACCGCTAGTAAAGTAGAAGAGTTGATCCAAGCTATGTGCAGATCACTAGGAATAGATAGAGAATAAACCAGACAGGATGAGAGCAAGAAGATTGAGTCAAAAAGAAATATCTTAAAAACAGTCTGCAAGTTGTAGGTTGCAAGGTGCTACCTATATTTATCATGCTAGATGAAGAGCACCTTGGTGGTTTTTCCCATATGGGTTTCCACGTTATTTCCTGTGTCGAATGAATGAATGTTGTGGATATTGAATGTCTATGTGAATGTTTGTTTACCTTGCATTATTACAATACAGTTGTCGTTAAAGTGCATCATAGTAGGGAAATTAGTGAATGAATGAATGTTTAAAGTATTGTTGGAATATTTTGTATGGGTTCATGGTTAATTTACTAGGTTAAAATATAAGTCACTCATTTCCTATCAATTCTAAGGAATCGGTTGCGTTGCACCAGTTGTTGAGTTGTAAGGACAAGGCCGTGTCACGTGGGTGGATTGTGGAACATAGTTGTGCCACTGTCGCACGGTAAAAGAATACACCCCATCATCTTTTTCGAGATCCTTGGCCGCACGCCAAGGGACTATAATCCCTCTCCAACTGCGGAAATGTGGTTCTGGCAGTTAAACATTAAGATATATCGGATGAGATTGTGCCTCCCTCACGGGAGTTGCCGACTAATCTTGCTCTATCAGGTCGATGTCTTTTGGTGTCTTGTTGGTATTGTGTTGTTGTTGAACCGTAGGTCAAGACAAGAAGGATGAATATGCCAACAAGTTTTATCGATTTTGATTCCTAGATAATCAAGCCATATTATACATTTTTGTGCATAACTAGAAACCGGCATACCAAATTTTTTGATCAGTTAATCTGCTTGAGTGCTTCAAAAAATGTTAATTATATTCTATGTATACAATGTCAAGTGTGTATGGTGCATTTTAACTTGTTTGTGTCTCCCATGGTATACCAATACATAATGATATTGTTCTATGCAATGGATTCTAATCCTAATTTTTTTTGTGCAAAATGAGCAAAAGGAAATTTTTGAATTATTATTTCTGACCTTTACTTTTGTTCTGTCTATAGCCCTACATTAATTTATCAAACAACTATAGTATTGGGAAAATTTCTATGTCGTAATATCGTGTCAACATGAACACGAAGAAGTTCAAAAGTGTGGGATCTCTATCTTTTTTCATTTCATCTTGAGGAATTACTGCTATTATTTAGTAAAAGTTATTTGATGGGACAAATAAGAAAGTTATTATATCCTACAACCTTTGTTTCTATTGAGTTTTCTATGGGATTGATTTCTTATATTCTTCTTTTATCTATTCGTCATACACTAGATCATTGTTGAGGGAACATGAAATATTTGTTTATCTTTTAAAGGATTAGCTGACAACTAGGTATATTTGCAATTTTGAAGGATTGTAATGTGGGGTTAGTCAAGCAAGTTTTTTCATATCATTATAAACATAATATTCATAGACTGACACAAACATATTTGACCATCTCTCTTCTAGACATAACAAGTATGGTATGGTTGGAGACTGTTAAGCAAGTTGAGCTGCATGTTCTGCAAATGGTACTTCACATTTATTGTAAATGTCTCTTGGATTTTTGTGTGAAAAATGTTTCCCATTCCTCAATTGTTTCAGTTATTCCATTTTTAAATGATTTTTTCTTATGCTATAGAGGGTTTTTCTAATTGAATTAGCCTCTAATTGTGCCTTTTTATAATAATATTTTATTCAGATTCAAGATGGTGATATTTTTGCAACCATAAATCAAAAAGATGGGATGGTGAGCTTCAATGAGGATCCTGAGCGGTGAAAAACATGTTAGATGATTGAATGTAAATATACTGTGATTTGATGGTATGCTTTGTTTAGAAAATATAATTATGGGAATCATTTCTGCATTCATAGTGACTTATGAGAATCCTATACATTGGGTATTTTTCCCTACATTAACTTATTTGTCAATGTATTTTTATTTAGAACTTGAAACATCTTACATATGGATGTGTACACTATATCAAAAGACCAAACTGGTGTCTTTGACAAGATGCACAGTATCCCATTCCATTCTCTACTACCCAATGGTCTCTTGTTGGCCATGGGATTTACCTATCCTCCCTGGATTTGATTGTCTTGGAATGACTGAGCACAACAAAATATAGAAAGGCTACAATATTACACTTGCATTCTAATATCTATAATGTGTTTTTTCTGAACCACTCTACAAAATTAGGATCTAGGTGAAACTCTGCCACCTATTCTGCATGATGACTTACATTGATTTAGAGGCCAAATCAGGACCCCTCTAGATGATAGATCTCATTTGTAACAAAGGTGAAAATTGATGGCCATGCATGAAGAAATTACCAAGAACAAGCAACCTCTTGATTACCTATCTTCCTATTGCATTGGCAAGGCCTAATATTTTATTTCCTACTTGAATTTACCCAAACAAAGTATCCATATGCACCCTTCCGTAATTGCATTACAATTGGTTTCTATAGAGCTTCATGTATTGATTAGCTGAGATAATGTTATTGTATCCAGAATTTGATTTGGTATTGAATTTTATGGAATTATATACATGTCAATCTGGATTATGAAGCTTATTAATAAATGGATCATTAGATTCTCCTATCACACTAAAGGCACATGCTTTGGATTAAAAAAATGAATGTATGTGCCCATCAACAATATTTGAACTTTGTTGCAACCAATGTTAAGAAGTTCTTGTATTATGGTGTGTAACGTGGCTAAGAATTTGGACTTAAGCACCCTATTTTGAGCAATCATGCCTGGGCCCTGTAGTGACAAATTGGTTAGTGATGAAGGTTCCTTCAATGTAACAACACTGCATCAGTTTATGTCTCAATTTGGTAGTGAATTCAATTTTTTCGTAATATAAACTTGTTGGAGTGTGTACTAAGATAATGGAAATGGGCCATACATCAAATATATACATCCTTGATGTCAGCATGAGGGCCCTTGAATCAATAGAATTTTACATATTAGAAATATATCCAAAATAAATTGTTTCAAGCTCAGAGTTGAGATGTTTAGATAGAGAATAAGATCATGGAACCAAGTACAAAGTTTCGAAGGATTTCCCATGTAGTGATATTGGTTGTTTATGATGCCTCCTCTAATGTTATAGTACTGATTTAGTTGGAGATCAGATCAATTATGAATTTAGAAGTTTATTATTAAGAACTTGTTGTGGGTAGTAAGATGATCCTAGCTAGCCATGTATTACAGACTAAGATTGGTATTTTTCCCTTTTATTGACATGTTTGTAGATTTGGACTACATATGTATAAAGTAAATGTTTCAAGCTTACTGTTGTAGTGTTATATAGAGAACATACCTAAGTTACTAGGATACAGATTCGCTAGATTTTTTAAAACCCAGGATCCAAATACGGAGGGGAAATGACAAGTACAAACACATATAAAAATATTTTTATAATAAATACGAAAAAATAGAATGAAGAAACAAAATTATTTAGGAAACACAAGAGTAGAACTATAAGTTATTGCCAAAGAGTTCATGTACCATAAATGATAAGTTGATAAGTTGTGATATTGATAATTTTAAAAACCATTTCAACATGAAATTGAAGCATGTCATAATAGTGTTTTTGTGAGCTACATCCACATGTCCCTATCAGCAGGGAATAAAGTGGTTTTGTTGAATGCTATGGCAAGACTACAGAACAATGTAGGTGAAGTGAGCAACAACATAGTCCATAAAGATAGATCAGTGCTTGACAGCAAACCATGACCATAAAGATATATCAAATGAAAATGTTGAAAGCAAACCTTGATATTGATATATTAGAGTTCAAGATCATATCTTGACATAAGGATAGATCAGACCTTGAGGAGGAATGGGGTTTACGCTAGCCATTAGGTGTTTAGGGATTTTTTAATTTTTTCATTCAACAATAATTTTTTGGGGGGATCAATGGGTCATAGAAGCACTGGAAGTTGTAGGATCCATTTGAAAATTTCAGGAATTGTTTGATTTTTCACAAGATTCGTTTGAAAATTTCAATATTTTTTATTTTTTATTTTTCACAGGATCCGTTTCATGGGACCGGGATACTATTCCTTCTGTAAGGGATCCATTTCAATGGTGGATCCACCTCATATACGTATAGGATTTGTGTATTTGCGGATCCTACACACTGTGGTGGTGGATCTGGTAACATAGGAACATACTTAGAAATCTTCAGGATGGTTTAAGAAGGGCGAATTTTCTGGAAACAGTGAATGACATGGGTCTGATTTATCATATACTCAAAGCAAGCGCACTCTAATCACTGGAAATTATACCTTGTTCAAGAAAGAGAGGAAGGACCGAGTTAACTATTGGATGAGGTAGGCATATCTTTGGTTGGTTCATACAAATGTTATGCTGAAAATGGTCATTGGATGATGGTTTTGTTGCAGCTTCGATGCTTTGTGTGACTATGATTGCAATGATAAAATTCTTTGTCTCATGGTTTCCATGTATGTAACTGCATTTGATGAATTTATTCCAAAACAATTGAAATTTGTTGAATGTGAAGAAAAGTTGATTGCGCAAATTGAATTTCAAAATGTTGGAAAATTTCAAATATTAATTGTAATTTTAAGGAAAAAAAGAGTTAAGTAGAAAAACTTAGGTCAAATATTTTGTGAATTTGAATTTCTTGAGTTTTTTCAAAATTCCTACAAAAGGTTTATGGATTTCATAACCTTCTTGATCATATCTTGTGAAATTATACAATCTATCATCATTTTCCAACCATTAGATACTCAAAGTTGTGAATTGATCATTTTTACCATTATAAAGGACTGTAAGTTAGGTTCCCAAATTCTTAAAGGATGTTCGCTCAATGGAAGTGCACCTGCCTTACAAGAAGGAGGTTAGTGGTTCAATTCCTCCATGACCTAATGATATTATAATATCAGTTACAAACAACTAAATTAGTAAGAAAAAAATTAAAGATAATTGACCAAACAATGGAAGATAAGTGACTAAACAAAATGAAAACAAATCGTATATAAAACTACTAAAAATGACTAAATTAATGGCCAAAAAATGAGAGATGGGAAACTAGGAATTAAAAAGGATGCAACATGTGGCACTAATGATGAATCCAAACATGGTGTTGATATGGTAGCAAAACAAGACGTGAAACTAGGCATTAAAAAGGATGCAACATGTGGTGCTAATAATGAAGCCAAACATGGCATTGATATGGTAGAAAAATAAGATTTTACTTTGGATGCAAAACATGGCACTACATAGGAAGAAAATATGGTGCACCAATAGAAGAAATATTTGGCGTCATTTCGATAGAAAAACACGATGCAAAAAAGGAAGAAAATTTGGTGCAAATTTGGAAGCAAAAATTGGCACATATTTGGAAGTAAAACATGGTGCAAAATGGGATGCTAAAGTGGTAGAAATAATGGATGCAATATTGGATGCTAACATGGTGTTATTAAGGATGAAAATATGGTGCTAATGGGGATTTCATTTAAGAAGCAAAAGAGGACACTCACTAGGAAGAAAAAATATGACGTTATTTAGGAAGCAAACCTTGACATTGTTTAGGAAGCACAGTTGGACGTTATTATGGAAGAAAAAAAATAGATGATACTTTGGATGTCATAAAGGATGCTATATAGGAAGCAAAAAAATATTTTTTTGAGATTCTTTAGTCCATGACGTGTCCCATTTAGCGTCTAGTTTGACCACTCAATGTAAAAAAAATTACACTAAAAAGGGACGCTAAATGGGATGCTAATTCCAGGATTTGTTGTAGTGAATTACCGAATCCCACTATCTATGTTGCACCCTTCCAATCATCATTATCATATGGAACAATCTATCAGTATGAGGAATTTCAGGATCCCACCACCAAATTAGAAATCCACCACTCCCAATGTTAATTGGAACCTCTATGAACATCTCCAAAAGAATATGAATCTCCTCTTGTGCAATCTACATACTTTTCTTATGGATCACATCAATGTCACACATCCCATCCAATTGAATCAGGTGGAACTACCATGTCCAATTCTGTGTTGTTTTATTCAATACACCACTATTGTAAGTTGAACATGTATCCCAGTGTGACTCCATACATGTCAGATAACTATCCACCCAATCCATGGATGTATTTTCTCCTTAGTTGGTTGGTCCATGTGGAAAGTACTCATATGCCCCCTCAATTGATAAGTCTCTCTCCCATAGAGGTAGCTTGTGATCCTCTTGATGCAAAAAAAGTGTCTGGTCAACATCCTCCATGACAATTCTCTCATTAAGCACCTACAAATATGAATGCTCCTCATGCTCAACCCTCACATGAGGTTGCTCCAGCAATTCATGTATGCCACCAACCATATACAATGGACTATATATGGTGTAGGAGGAAGTATGTAATCCTCCTAAATTCTCACGAATATTCTCAACATCCATTTCCTTGTTTTCAACAAACTTGAGAGAAAGGTCCCTATCCATGAAAAACTGCAAGTAATCTGATTTCATAATTTCGGGTTTCTTTTTAATGATGTATAATTGGGCACTAGTGACCCTTCAGAAAAACCTTTATTTCTCTCCTCCAATAGAGTCCTCAATATAAGGTACTTAATAAAATTATGTGCACCATCAGTGCTTGTCAATACTTGCAACATATTCTCCTCTATGACTAAAATTTGGCTCTCTCAGTCATGGAATGTCATCCTATCAGCACTTTGTATGTTTCGAAATAAGGGATCATTCGACTCATGTGGTGTTAGAATTTTAATAGTTATATTGGATCTTCAAACAATTAGCATCATTTCACCATAACCATAAGAAATAAGATCCCTAAAAGAAATACAAGTACATCAACACAAAAGAACACACAGATTTTCATGTTGAAAACCACAAGGCAGAAAATCCAACAACTTCTTTAGTATAGATTTTCTCACCAAGTGCAATGCCAAACCAATATCAAATTAATCCCAAAGACAAAAGAAAATACTTCTTATCTCCAATGGCCCTATTCTATATCTCTCTTGCACACTTTCTTGAGTGTGTTGTGTGTCCAAATGAGAGGTGTGCCCTTTATACACATCAAGTGAGTGGCCTAATTACCTAACTAGGATGACTTGTTACTCTTTTTGGGTTGACTCGTCTAGGGAGACACAAAATAACATTTATATAATATTTCTTGTGGGTACTATTGACCAGTTGTTATCTCCCAAAATAAACTTATTTTGAAAGTAGGAAGAATCTCCTTGTGTAATGAAAGATATGAGTATCACTGACAATTTGAAACCATCTGTTTTTTATTTGGATGAAAATTTTACAAGTTATAGCTTTCGGTGGCTGTTATACACCTGAATGGCACCTCTCCGTCCGAGTGCTGATATCCCTCATGTCAGCACACAAAAGGACACTTATGGATTGAGGTTAGCCTATTTTCACTATACCTTGGCTCATGATGAAATGCATTCCTTATATACCCAGCTATTTACTTTTCCATTTAGCCATGTTGGGATGTATTCGCGACTCTAATGCTTGACAAATCGCGAGTCATTCGCGGGTCTCCTTTACAGCAAGTCGCGAATCGTTGTATTCGCGGGTTGCTCTTATACAGAGTCGTGAATCATTCGCGGGTTGCTCTACTACATACCCACGAATGTGCTCCTTAACATGAAAACAAAAAATCACGCGCTAATGGGAGTTTAGTTAAGTTATTTTAATTAATCTCCCTAACTGCTACAACTTCCCCAACCTTCGAGAACTACCTTATTTCACCCATATAAATACAAGCCTTGGGAAGGGTTGTGGGGACTTACACTTTGGAGCAAAGTTATGCTGGTGGATTATTTACAGAAGTCTTTGGAGTAGTGAAACTTAGAATCCTTTGGTGACAGAGGAGTCCTTGTCTCAGACGTTTGGTTGTACTCTGAACTTTCTCATTATTGATAATAAAGAGATTACTTCTTCCACATGTGTCTTATATATCTTGGTTTGATAATTGTTTATGCTTCAATATTTCATATTTGAATTATCTAACCTGCTAACATATATATATGAATCATACTATGTCTGGAAGATTGTCTCTAAATAGATGAAAGAGGAGTGAACCTTGAAGACTTTTGGAAGTGGAGCAGATCGGAAGAGGACTAGCGAGGATCGAACGTCGTTTAACAAGTAGGTTCTTCTAACCCTCCTATTTCCTATTCTGCACTTTAGAAGTCAATTGTCTGCAAGTGTTTGAGTATGTTGGTAACCCCTGACCTACGATTATTAGGTGCGTAATCCCTTACAACAGAATTGGCGACTCCGCTGGGGAAGCCTAGACTGCTGTAGGTCCTTTCTGTTATCCTGACCAGTTTTCCTGTAAGTCTGCTTGTGGTTTGTTATCCTGGATCTTGTCTACTTCAGTGTTTGAAAGTCTTAGGGTTTTTCTTTTCTTTTGAAGAAAAATTTTATACCCATTCGCGGGTTGTTCCACTGAACAGTCGCGAATTTAGAGTTGCATTCATGGGTTGTTCCACTGAACAGTCGTGAATCATTCGCGACTTGCACTGCTAGACAGTCGCGAGTACTCCTGGAAACTGGGATTTTTGAGTAAAAGTTTGCTTGTTCTTTTCCTGTTATAATTCCTGTTTTCTGAAAAGACTCTCTTTAAGAATGCTGTAGAGTGGTTTAAATACCTCAGGTGATCACATCTTAGTGCTTTTTGAAAGCCATTTGAGTCTTTTACTTGTTTTATTTACTGTTTACATCTTGGAGTATTCTGGCCTGTTTGGGTTGTTGGTTTAAGTGTCTTAGTCCATATCAGTGATCAGGGTCTTGGGCTCTGTCTTTCCCAGTCTGCTTTCTGTCAGTTACTGGTTTGCACTTACCTTTTTTGAAGTCTGCAGTGATTTTGTGTCATTGTTTGCACCCAAGCTAGGGTTCCTAGCCTGCTTTTCTTGCTGGTCTTTTGGTCCTGATTGCCTGTTTGCTTCAGTTTGTAGTTTTTATACAGTTTATAAATTTCAAGTTCACTCAAACATAGTGCATTGTAGATGCATAGTAGTTTCTTTGAGCAATTTTTAAAGTGAAAACAAAACATAGTTAGTCTTTTGCATTGTGATTTTTGCATAAGTAGTGTTTGCTTCATTTTAAAAATATATAATCTCAGAAAATTACAAAAATATAGGTTTAGTTTCTCTTATCAGTGCTTTAGTTCATCAATACATATTTGAAAAAATGAAAAGAAGTTTGTTTTATAGTGGTAGTTTGCTTTGAATACACTTTACTTTCATTTATTTCTTGCTGAGTCAAAACACCATACAGTATATCACTTCCACTTCCTTTTGAGTAAGAAACAGCCCTTAAAATAAACGCATAAATTAAAATTTATTAGTAAGTTTTTATTTTTAGGGGCCTTCCACCTACTAGCTTAGGCTAGACTTGTGGGCTAGGGATTCTAAACTTCCCACAAGTTATAAACTCAGACGTAGTGGACCGTTCTTTAAGTAAATCCTTGATTCTATCGCTGTATCTGGGAAGCTACTCTCAAATGGGAGTTAAGCACTAGGCTGCGTGGAGGCTTAGACAGAGGGGATAACCCCCTGAATCCTTGTCAAAACGTAACCCAGGAATTTTACGCATCTGGGGATTCTGTCCTAGACAGAGTTTCAGGCTCAGCTACCCTGCCCATGCGTACAAGTTCGGCTGACGACTGTCCCCCAAGACAGCTGGTATTGTCAAGGTAGCCTTAGTCTCTTGTCTCTTTAGGGTACATACCTAGGTAAACCGGAAGGTTATTTCTAGTTCACCTTGAACGGGCTTGGAAGGTAACCCTTGTGGAAAGTGCAGGAGGGTGGTGGGTGATTCCTCCGCTTGTGCCTGAGAACCCCTCAAGGACGCCAAGTAACTATTCATCAGCTTTCTTCGGGAAAGCATATCTTTATACCCTGGTTTGATTGCTTGAGACTCTAGGATCTTTTTAGTGTATGCTCTGTGGATTTGCTTGTGCTTAGTTGACCTTAGGGTGTGATTAAGTCAAATTTTTAATTCTGGAGGACCAACTAGTTAGAAGGTCAAGAAGGTTGAGAAACCTTCCTCCTCTTCACGCATTGGAGCCTCCACCTTTACCCCAAAGGCGGAGATTAGGCACAGACGGTTCTTTTGAACCAATAGGAGTAAGTGAGGTTCTTGGTGAACCGGAATTGATAGCTAACCGTTTTTATTTTGACACAGTCGAGATAGAAGAATTGCAGACTGACGAGTTTGCAAGAAATTTTAACTCTCCCTTGACTGATCTTAACGATCCTGTGATCGTCCAAGTTAGACCTTTTAGTTCACCAGTAGTAGGTGTCCCTCTGAGTAGAGTCATGTCTTCTGCGGAAGAGAGTTATTTTGTGTTTACCTCAACCCTTCGGGTTGAAGGGGTACTACCTCCCCCGGTTAGTGGCCCTAGATCTATCTTTCCTTCTACCCCTTTGACTCCAGCGATCCGAGTGGTTCAACCACCGGTTCACTCCAACATAGGAGGTATTTCTGGTAACACGATTGCTGGGATTCCCAGTATAACTACCATTCCCTCTTCCTTTCCTTACACTACTCAGAGTGGTCCGGTAGGATCCTCGGCTTATGTCCAAGGATTTCCTTGGAACGGGGGGCACATTCCCCCATCCAGTCCATACGTAGGTCCATCTCCTTCATATGTAGGAGTGCAGTTTGGAGGCAACACCTCTTATGGGCAGAGCTTCCATACCCCTATTTCGGTCCCATACTCGAGCTCTCCCTTCTCTTTGTTTAGTGGAGGGATACCTGCTCCAGTATTTCAGACCCCGGCTTCTATGGGGATGGCCCGAACCACTTACACTGCACCTCCCACCCAAAATCCAGTGGCCTACGGATGGAACCCGTTTCAAAGCAACCTTCCCACTTCACAATCGGTGTCAGGGGGCAACCCCACCTTTACCTATGGGAATTCGGGGGCTGGACCCTCCAATCCCCAAGCTGGCACATCTAGAGCACCGATTAGGCCCAAACTTCCCTTTTTGGCAACTTTAAACTTGCCAGACTTATCCAAATTGATGAATGACCTGGTGAGGCAAGACCCCTTGTGGCCACCTGTTCCCACCAAACTGCCCTCGGACATCCCTAAGATCGAAGGTAAGGCTGGTGAAGATCCCGGGGCTCATGCCACCACCTTCCATTTATGGTGTTCTTCCAACTCATTGAATGAAGATTCAGTGAGATTGAGGCTGTTCCAAAGGACCTTGAGTGGCACTGTGGAAAAATGGTACATTGAGCTGCCTTCTGTTGCTTTTAGTAGCTTCTGGGACCTAGCTAGTGCTTTCCTTAGTCACTTTCAGCTTCCAGTCCGTTATGATTTCGGAACGGATTTGTTGTCCACTTTCAGACAAAAAAAGGCAACCCACATCTCGGATCATATCCAAGAGTGGAGGAGGCGAAAGAGTCTAATCAAAGCTACCATCCCTCCTGAGTTTCTATTAGAGTGGTTCCTTAAGTCATTGTTGCCATACATTTCTAAGGATGTTTCCACATCAGGAGTGACTAGTGAAGAAGAAGCCATACTCAGGGCCCAGCAGTTGGACTTGATTTATTCACAGTTTGGGATTCTATATGAAATTATCCCTGAGGCACAAAGGCCTTCACATGAGGCTGAGAAACCCAAACCTGGACCCCATGCCGATGGTGTGGTTGGGTCCGTAAATTCTCCCACTGTAGAGTCTTTGACAAAACAACTTCACGAATTGTCTGTCAAACAGTCTACGGCGGAGGCAGCAAAGGCTGCCCCCTCTTCCCAAAGTGCAAATGTTTTTGCACAAACCTCTTCGAAGGGAAATCAGCAGCCCGGCGGGAAGAAGAAGAAAGGTAAAAAGGGAGAGGGAAACCAAAACCAAAACAAGCCAAAGCCCGCAAACAATGTTGATGGGGGGAAAAAGGAAAAGAAGAAAGTCAAGTTCCCTTGTAAGTTGTGCCAAGGGGACCACCTTACTCATATTTGTCCCCTCATGGAACAAGCTTAGAAGCTGTTACAAGCTCAACCGTCGGCTGTCCTGAAGGATCCGTTTCCCCAAGGGAAGAATTCCGCTTCAGCTTCTACCGTAGCAGGGGGCACTCAAACTGCCCCTGACCCCAATTATATCAACATGGTTAGATCCTCAACTTTGTTACAAACCAGGAACAAAAACTATGAGAAAGAGACCGAGGAGAAGGGTAAAGCTGTAGTTGAATCTTCCAACCCTCTCACTATAGAGAAACCTGCGGAAATAATGCCAAAGATACCCAAAGGTGTCTTTAAGAAGACTCTGCATAACCCAAATGCCCGAGCCGCTTCTAACTACTCTGTGGTTGAATACTTGGCTCAGACTCATTGTGCAATGTCAACTTTGGAGGTGCTACAGAGCTGTCCCGCTCAACGGGATTCCCTCTTAGCAGCTCTAGGTAGCATGGACTCTTCGAGTCTCTCAGCAAAATTTAATTTCTCTGATGTTAAAATTCACCTCGCTTACCATGTAGCTCTATCGATAGATGTTGTCCATGGTGGTAAGACCATTGGACGAGCAGTTGTTGATGAGGAAGCCTCTACTTGTGTTATGTCCCTGGCCTGTTGGAAAGCTCTTGGATCCCCAGAGCTGGTCCCATCAACCACTTTACTTACTGCTTTTGATGGAAGGACTTTCCGCCCACATGGTATCCTACCAGCTTTTGAGATTAAGTTGGCTGGAAAAGCAGTGTCTGTTGAAGTCGAAGTGATTGATGCTCCATTGGACTACAATTTGCTTCTGGGTAGGAATTGGACTTATGCAATGTCTGTTGTTGCATCTGTTGTCTTTCGTGTCATGGTTTTTCCACATGAGGGCAAACTAGTCACTATTGACCAACTTGATTTTACTCGAAAAGGCCACTTAGAGTCTAAGGATTCCACTGTGCCATTGGTTGATCAGGCCAAAACTGTTGCACAGAGCTTGGGGGCTGGAATGTACGCATCATTGATGGGCACATTCGATATTCTAGCTCCAGTCCTTTATATCGGTTCTACTACTGTAGGGAAGTCCATTGATTCGGTGGTCGATAGGACTGATCCTTGGGTCCTCCCAACCCCTCAGGAACCGGAAGTGCCCTTATCTGCAGTGGAAGTGGCATATCAAGCTATTACCCAAACCACTGTAGATCCCATTCCAGATCCTCTTACAGTCTGGGATGATCTGGAAGAAGTTTATATGCCTGCATGGGCCAAAAACTCTTTACATTCCATAGATTGCTTAGACACTGTTTTACCTTCCAATGAAGCTATTCTGAAAGCTATGTGTTCACGTGATAAGATATGTGAGGATCTTCATCACCGATATTATTTCCTTCCAGAGCTAAGCAAGATAGAAAACCAAGAGTTTCATGTGAGACTGTCAGATGATGTTGATACACCTGTTAACCCTTTACCTAGGGAAGGAGTGTTTGTCGAGGGGAATATGGAAAAAATTTCCGCTACTATACCGATCAACATCTCTGTAAAACCAGATGTCGTGGAAAATATCTATATAGGTGAAAACTGCTCTC
Source organism: Pseudotsuga menziesii (assembly GCA_001517045.1). Taxonomy (NCBI): domain Eukaryota; kingdom Viridiplantae; phylum Streptophyta; class Pinopsida; order Pinales; family Pinaceae; genus Pseudotsuga; species Pseudotsuga menziesii. The sequence continues at coordinate 43,565 of LPNX010544342.1, forward strand.
CGGAGGAGATTGCCATTTATACTGCTCTTTTCAAGGAATTCCGCGATATCTTTGCCTGGTCATATGAGGAGATTCCAGGCATTGATCCACCTATTGTTCAACATGAGATCCCAACCTATCCTGATGCTAAGCCAGTTCAGCAAAAATTACGCCCCGTGAACCCGCGTAAAGCGGCGGCTGTGAAGGCAGAGGTAGAAAAGCTGTTGAAAGCAGGTTTTATATATCCCGTAGATTTGACTGAATGGGTGTCCAACCTAGTTCCTGTGGATAAAAAGCAAGGGACTATTCACGTTTGTACGGACTTTCGAGACCTTAACAAAGCCTGTCCCAAGGACAACTACTCTACACCGTTTATTGATCAGATCATAGATGCATGTGCGGGTAGTGAGGTATTCTTGTTTATGGATGGTTTCTCCAGCTATAATCAAATCCAAATCAAACCGGAAGACCAGCATAAAACTGCTTTTATTTTCCCTTGGGGTACATTCGCGTATAGAAAAATGCCCTTTGGATTGAAAAATGCAGGGGCAACCTTTCAACGAGCCATGAAATTTGCTTTTCATGACATAAAAGCCATTGTCGAGCCTTACCTAGATGATCTGCCTGCTCATTCTCGCAAGAGGATTCAGCATCCAGATCATTTACTGTTGATTTTTGAGAGATGCAGATACTATAAAATTTGCTTGAATCCCCACAAGTGTGTTTTTTGCGTCGAATCAGGTAGATTGCTTGGATTCATTGTCTCTGGTAGGGGCATTCAGGTGGATCCTTTAAAAGTTGAGGCCATTGTAAATCTGCCTCCTCCTCATTCACTTAGGCAACTTCAGAGTTTACAAGGAAAGTCTAACTTCCTTCGACGTTTTATCGTTAATTATGCCAAGATCACAAAAGGTTTCATGCACCTGATTTAAACAGGACACCCCATTTGTATGGGATGAAACTGCACAACTCGTGTTCGAGGCATTGAAAAAAGCCTTGTTGTCGGCTCCTTTATTACGCCCGCCAAATTATTCTAGGGATTTTTTATTATATCTGGCCGCGTCGGAGTCCACCATTGGGGTGGTGCTAGTTCAGGAGGATGACAAGCTCGTTGAGCATGTTGTCTATTATCTTAGTCGTGCTTTGGTTGGACCTAAGATTAAGTACTCCCACGTCGAGAAGTTAGCCTTAGCAGCTGTGTATGCTGTACAGAGGTTACGGCACTACATCTTACTGAGGACCACTACTGTAGTGGCGGATGTAAACCCTTTCCAATATGTTTTATCCCGACGGATTGTTGGGGGAAAATTCAATAAGTGGATAGTCATTCTCCAAGAGTTTGACTTGGTCTTTCGATCCGCTAAATCCAAAAAGTCCTTAGTTTTTGCCGAGCTTATAGCAGAATTCCCTACGGAAGAAGATGTAGTGGTTCAAGATGACTCATTCCCAGATGAGCACATCTTCCTTATATCCACCTCTGATCCTTGGTACGGAGATATCCTTATATATCTCTAGACTTTGAAGTATCCTACCGCTTACTCTATGGAAGACCGACGCAAGTTACACCTTCATGCTAAAAACCACCTCATTATAGGAGATACATTATATCGACAAGGGGTAGATTCCGTCTTGCGTCGCTGCCTTACTCATGAGGAAGTGGAGATTGTCCTAAATGATTCCCATAGCGGAGCGTGTGGGGGTCATTTATCTGGGTTAGCAACGGCCCAGAAGATATTACGTGCCGGGTATTTCTGGCCCACCATCTTTAAAGATTGTGTGGAGGCTGTGAAACGCTGTCATCCATGTCAGCTGTACACCAGAAAAATGCGGTCACATCCTGCTCCCTTGTTTCCTGTCGTCTCGGTAGGCCTCTTCATGAAATGGGGGATAGATTATATGACATGCAACCCAGCCTCGGCTGGGGGGCATAAATACATCATTGTCGCTATCGACTATTTCACAAAATGGGCAGAGGCAATGCCTACTTTCAAAGACAATGGGGAAATAGCAGCTTACTTCGTGTTTAATCAAATTATTGCTAGGTTTGGTATTCCCAAAGTGATTGTCACTGACCATGGCAGTCATTTCCAAAATCACATGATGACAGAACTGACCACCATGCTCGGATCTCGACAAGAACATTCTTCTCCTTATTATCCGCAAGCAAATGGTCAGGTTGAGGCTGTAAACAAAACTTTAAAAACTATCCTTAAACGTACTATTGATGCAGCCCGTTCAAATTGGCACATCATGTTATATCTTTCTCTTTGGGCTTATCGAACCAATGTCAAAACTGCTACGGGTTTTTCCCCCTTCCAACTCTTTCACGGGGTGGAAGCTATTACGCCGATTGAATGCGAAATCCCATCCTTGCAGATAGCTATTCATGTGCTACCTGACACAACTGAGCTTGAGGAACGGTTGCTCCATTTAGAACACTTGATGAACAACGTAGAGATGCGTTGACTGCAAATCAGGCTCACAAGAATAGGGTTAAATCTCAATATGATAAAACGGTCAAACCTCGGGTTTTCTATGAGGGGGAACTTGTCTTGCTCTGGGACCAAGATAAAGAGCCTCTGGGGGCAGGAAAATTCAAGGCTATGTGATTGGGACCCTATGTTGTGTCTAAATTTTTGAGTAAAGGCACATATGAATTAGTGGATTATGATGGGAATAAGCTACCTGAGCCTAGAAATGGGCTCTACCTGAAGAAGTACTATGCCTAGGCTTAGCACTTTTTCTTGTATATTAATGTATGTATTTTTATGTACATTAGGTTGTCAGTTTCGTTTTTTTTACTATCTGCTGGTTGTTGCAGATGTCTTCCGAGATGTATGTAGGTTTTGCTGATGGCACCAGCCGTCACACTTGTAACCTGGCTTCGGCAGCATGGGTTATCTATTCCCCTTCAGGACAGCTTGTTGCCGCAGGTGGCGCTTGTCTAGGTCCTGCTTCCAATAATGTTGCCAAGTATAGGGCTGTAATTGAGCTCCTATGGGATGCCTTGTCATGAGGCATCACCCAGCTTGAAGTCCGTTTGGATTCTCAATTGGTTGTTTCCCAGCTCAATCGAGCTTATCAGGTGCGTAATCCTACATTGTTATGTCAGTTCATGCAAGTTCGTTTACTGGAAAGACATTTTGAAGTTATTACTTTTAATCACATTCCACAAAACCAAAATTCATTAACTGATGCATATGCTAATTATATTTTGGACTGGCATCTCACACACATTCTATAAAATATACAGCAAATACATAAGAAACATTTGTAAATAAACTGACAACCAAACACAAATATATATATATATATATATATATATATGTAAATATCTGTCATAGATAGGCCGAGTTTGATCCGTAGATCCCATCATGTACAAAATATACAAAAAGTGGATCATCATCCATCAAAATGCCCTAAAACTAAGTCTGCCCGCCATGGCCACTGGGACCTCCTTGGTCCCCGTGATCTCTGTGCCCCCTGGCTTCCTCAGCCTCCTCGGCTTCAGCAGCCTCCACCGCATCCCTGTATACACATACTGCTCTAGCTACTCGTCTGAAAAGACGTAGCCAGGCCGGTGGAACCCCAACTACTGACTCCTGCATAGCTACAGGGAGATGCTCTATCCGTATAGTAGGTACTCGCTCGGTCAACCTGCCTAGCTTCACCTCGAGTACCGTGATCAATCGTGGGTCTCCCCCTGCGACAGGACGTACGAAGGTACGTGGGTGCCCTTCAGGGCGGACTGGTCCAATATCTGCATTTTGACACATTAATAGGGTTTAGACTTGTGCATATGTATATATCATATCATTTGAAAAACCATAAAAATTTGATAATGATAAAAAATAAAAAATGACTTCCCCATCTCTCCCCATGCTCCTCCTGGAGGGAGGACTAGGTCGGGATCCCCTCGGAAATCTACCCCGGCGTATGGAAACTGCTCCAACACCGGCACCTGCCGTTCCCACCATGTATAGAAATCATCATCATACATGCTATGTACTACATCTCCTCCCCCTTGACGGAGGAAGATATCTCCCCACCGGCTCAGCCTCGGCTGCCGTGGATGACGGACCTGTAATGGTATAGCAGGGATCATAGCTGGCACCCTCTCAAAGAAGAACGCTACCAATATACTAGCATAGCCAAAGTTCTTCCGTCTTCTCCTCCTACAGTCGGATAATTGCCTCTTCATGATAGGGGCAATTCCCGTACACCAATCAAAGAGAGTACCTCTAAAGCTGTCCACCGCCACTCTCATCTGAGTCCTGGTGGCCATGTGTAATACTGCTGACCCTGAAAGTCTCACTATAGTACTGCCCAACACCTGTAGTGTAAGATCCTGAATATCTCCAATGAGAACGCTGCTGCCTTTCTTTTGAGTACCAGGCCTGCAGAATACATCGACATAGTTCTGGACACTCAAAGGGTCTCCACCCCTGCCAGTGCCTTCCAGGTTCACCGGTGCTACCTGATGTGACAACCCGGTTATGAAGTAAATGTCTTGTGCGGTAAGCTCCAAAGTCTCACCTTGGATGTTGAACATCCCCAGGTCATGGTCCCAGTAATGGACTAAGAACTCTAATATGCGGACATTGGCCCGCATGGGTGATGTGCAAAAGAACTTGAGAAGCCCACTATTCCTCAATGCTTGGATAGTAGGCGGGATTTGGAGAGCCGCTTGATCTATAGCTTCATGTTCCCTCTCTCTCCACTCCAGCACCATGATTTTCCTGACAAAAACATCCAATTTGATTCACTATTCAATAATAAAATTTTAAAAATCTTGACTATTTTTAAACATTTGACCTATCACACAGCATTCGCGACTGTCCATTGGGACAAGTCGCGAACCATTCGTGACTTTCCTATGCAGCAACTCGTGAATGAAACTCGTATTCGCGACTATTAAGCTTAGCAACCGGCGAATACATTTTTCCACATTTTAGGTTGATAAAAAATACTAAATTAACCCCTAAATTCAAAATTTGTTTGGATGAAGTTGAAGAGCTAAGGGTGTAGATTTACCTGAAGCTGGCGGTTTCTGAATCCGACGGTCCAATTGTCCACAGCGATCAATCAAAGATACAGGGCAAACTTTCCTTTTTTGGTTCAAAAAGTGCAAATGGTATGAAATGTTTTGATTTTCAATCTATTTATAGAAATAAAATTTCATCAAGTGGGTCTTTTTATATAGTTTGAAATGACAGTTGATTAATATCACCCTTTTTGTACCTTGGAACAGGTTTACCAACTTTACAAAGTGTTGATGCTTCTATAGGGTGGTTTTTGCTCTTTCCAACACATGTTGGCATCTTATCACTCCACATTAACCTTAGTACTCAACATTTTTGCCACGGACTATGGTATTTTAAGCCATTAGTCCCTTGTCTCTACCATTGTTCTTCCGTGGCTAGGATCCCTTTTCATGAGTATCATTCTTATATGCCATTGCCATCCTTTGGTACTCATTCCGTCACTGTTTCAGGCCCAGGGGTTTCCTCATAGCTATTTTTCACGCCAAATAGAGATTCTTATGAACCTCTTTTTACAAGCTATCCCTTTATAGGACTCCCCAACCTTATGGAGTTTCTTTAGGCCCAGGTATGACTCCTTCAAAACAGACTTGACTGCTGAGTTATCTCGTGCGTTCAAGCTCGTTAAGAATATGTGAACGGGCATCCGCATTGGTGGTAGGTTATCTCTTTCTCGGACCATGCAGAATAATACGAGAAAAGATCACTCTCTTTTCTTCGGAATTGAGAAGAGTATTCTCAGGTATAGGTTTATCACTTTTCCGGACCTGAGGGACTAAATTTACGGAAAAGGAACACCTGGTTTGAGCTTAGTTTTCTCTTTTTCGTGCTCTGGACCCAAACATGAAAAATATTTCAAGTGTACTTTGTGTCTTTGTCATGCTCGTTAAACACTAAAGAACAAAGAAACGAGTTTATTGTTGTAAGCCCCATTTCTCGTAACCAAATGGATCTTTCCGAGTGATCTTGCTTTCTTTCACACTCGTAAAACTCAAGCTATTTTATGCTATTTTGGAAGGAGCGTTGGGTAGGTGGTAATTTAACCTTTTTCGGACCTTCCCAACTAAGTACGAAAAAGGTTCACCTTTTCTTCTTCGGAAGTTAAGAGAGTTCTTCTATGGTTTGTTTTATACTTTTTCGGCCTTAGGAGACTAAATTGGACGAAAAAGGACCCCCCTGGAGTCTTCTTTGGCATTTTCAGACTCTCTAAATGTGAAAATACCGCATGAGCATGTACTAGTTCGAGCTCATTAAATCCATGGATCAGTGTATCAAGCATTATTTTCCCATCTCTTCAAGCTTGTTAAAAAATGAAGAGGGAACCAAGTTTACTTTCCTGGACTCGTTAAAACTTAACAGGGAAGGTAAGGAAGAAGTTTTCTCTTGTTTTCAGTAAAGGCAGCATGTCATCCTTGAACATAGCACTCTTTGCTTTCCGATATCCATGTTTCAGTATACACTTGTGTTCAGCTATCACTTTGAGTTTTGACTCCTTCTCTTGTCCATTATACCTGGGGAATCTGTTCATGTCTCCTATGTGACAGATAAGTCTAGTTGTTCTATCTATCCGTTGTATGCTGCCTTGGGTCATCTTTGTGTCGTGCTCACTGTTCAAGGATTATACCTAATGTCTGATCTATCACCTGATCCTATTACTGTTATATCTGTTATCCATTTACTTGTGTCTCCCTTCTTTTTCCCAGTTCCTAGTCACTCTTGTGATCCGTTGGAGGATCCATTGCCTTCCTTATCACAGTATGGTTCCGTTTCAGCACCTCCTGATGACGACGACCTAGAGTTTTGACGATAGTACCTCTGGATTCACTTTCATCATTGGTGAACTCCTTTGCTTCAGTTGTCAATTATCACTCATTGATTGACAAACTGTTGAATCCTCTCCATGTTCGACTTCATCTTACCCTTATTCACATGGCTTGGATTGTACTGGTTCTTTGGGATCATTTATGAAGACCTTAGTTCCTCATTGTGGGCTAAGTTGCGCAAGACCATGTTCTATTCTGCTATCCAGCTCCCAGATCTTTGAAGACTCATCATTATTGTATTGTGGCTTTGATCCACCTTTGTAATATACGTGGTTTCTACCCGTATCATATGATGTAATCAAATATTGTAAAGGAGCTAGTGTTCCAGTAAATTGAACATAGTATCCTCAGATGTAATTTTGTATATCACATTATTATGTATTGGTTTCAGGTACTCTCTCTGCTCCATTGGATTTCTGAGTTTCTCCATAGTTAAAGATTATAATGTATTTCGGCCATCGTTCCCCTCTGACCTCACACATTAGGGGGCATCTGTTATACACCTGAATGGCACCTCTCCGTCCGAGTGCTGATATCCCTCATGTCAGCACACAAAAGGACACTTATGGATTGAGGTTAGCCTATTTTCACTATACCTTGGCTCATGATGAAATGCATTCCCTATATACCCAGCTGATTACTTTGCCATTTAGCCATGTTGGGATGTATTCGCGACTCTAATGCTTGACAACTCGCTAGTCATTCGCGGGTCTCCTTTACAGCAAGTCGTGAATCGTTGTATTTGCGGGTTGCTCTTATACAAAGTCACGAATCATTCGCGGGTTGCTCTACTACATACCCATGAATGTTCTCCTTAACATGAAAACACAAAATCACTCACTAATGGGATTTTAGTTAAGTTATTTTACTTAATCTCCCTAACTGCTACAACTTCCCCAACCTTCGATAACTGCCTTATTTCACCCATATAAATACAAGCCTTGGGAAGGGTTGTGGGGACTTACACTTTGGAGCAAATTTATGCTGGTGGATTATTTACAGAAGTCTTTGGAGCAGTGAAACTCAGAATCCTTTGGTGACAGAGGATTCCTTGTCTCAGACGTTTGGTTGTACTCTGAACTTTCTCATTATTGATAATAAATAGATTACTTCTTCCACATGTGTCTTATATATCTTGGTTTGATAATTGTTTATGCTTCAATATTTCATATTTGAATTATCTAACCTGCTAACATATATATATGAATCATACTATGTCTGGAAGATTGTCTCTGAACAGGTGAAAGAGGAGTGAACCTTGAAGACTTTTGGAAGTGGAGCAGATCGGAAGAGGACTAGCGAGGATCGAACGTCGTTTAACAAGTAGGTTCTTCTAACCCTCCTATTTCCTATTCTGCACTTTAGAAGTCAATTGTCTACAAGTGTTTGAGTATGTTGGTAACCCCCGACCTACGATTATTAGGTGCATAATCCCTTACAATAGTGGCTTAGGCGAGGACTATCATAGCTCATTAGCCACTGAAAATCTATGTTTCAGTGGCTAAACAGTTGAACGTGGGCCAAAGGCGAACTACCAAAAGCAATCTGAGTAAGCAGAGTCAAAGTAACACTTTCGGTGGCTTAGGTGAGACTACAAAAAACTCATTAGCCATCAAAAAGGGGCGCTTTCAGTAGATAAGAGAGAGAAACAAGAAAGCTTTTAACCGCTGAAAGCGAGTGGTGAGCAGCATTGGGAAAGGTACATTCGATGGCTTAGGCAAGGCTCAGAACATCTCATTACCCATTGAAAAAGGTCGCTTTTAGCAGATTAGAGAAGGGTGCAACACACATGCTAACCACCGAAAGCTGGAAGACAAACATCGGGTGAAAAACCCTTTCGGCGGTTTAGCCGAAAGCTAGAGCATTTTATCAACCACCAAAAGAATAGGTTTTCGGCAGATTAAAGGGTTTTCCAACGAGGTTGTTATCTGCTGAAAGCATAAATTCACCACGGCAACGGGGTAAAGGTTTCAGTGGCTTAAGAAAGAAAGACAATGTTTCATTAGCCATCAAAATCCATCTTTTCGGTGGCTAGCTAACAAAACCTCGGAGGTTCTTAACCACTGAAAGGGAAAAAACAAGGAAACATTAGGAACTGTCACATCTGACCTCATCAACATGATAAAGGATCAGTTAAGAGCATGATTACCCACTGAAAAGATCTGTAGCCATATGACTGCGTGGGAAATGAGTGAAAAGGGTCGATTATGCAAATGACAAAAAGGTTGATATGACTGCAAACATGTAGTTTCATCGAATAGCCACTGAATGCTATGGCTGAAGTAGGTTATGATTATGTGGGGAAAGAAGATCTCAAGGATCGAGCTGCTGTCATCATTTGGTGACCTCAGCGTCCATAAATGATAGAAAACCCTCATAATCAGCGCCTAAAGTCTCCATCTTATTTCATTTTCGAAATTGTCTTTCTCTCCACCTGAAAACAAACCATCTTTGAAATAAGCAGCCTGCTAAAGAATACTACATAACAAGTTTGAAAATTGTTTTGCAGGTACCCTGGAATACACCCATCAGGATGAAGAAGAGTGGACCAGCTCTCGGGCAGGAGCTAGGTGATGTCAGTTATCGAGAAGCTCATCCAGAGGTCTACAGACTTTTCCAAGAGGTGGGATGTTACAAATTCTATGAAAAAATACAAGGCTTCCATCAACAGGTGGCTGAATATTTTGCTCTCTCCTTTGATGGTTCAAAAGTAGTCATAGGAAAAGAGGATTTTCTCATAGATGAATCACTAATAGCTGAGGTGACAGAACTCCCTTCCATAGGAGAGAAGTGGTTCAAGACCACTATACCAAAAGAGGTGGAATTCAGGTCATACCTTAAGCCTGAGCATAGAGGAATAATATGGAATATTGTTGGTAGGTTGTCCCACCATGGTCTTATCCAGCTATTGGTCCAGAAGCTATTGAAGAGAAGAAGCATGGCTTGGCCTTATTTCCTATTCTGGAATGGCTTTGAGACAGGCCTTTAGTCAGAGGAGAAAGGGAAGTTTCCTGCCATGAAATCCAGCACCCCAAGGAGTGGGAGAAGAAGGAGGAGGGACATTTCCCCAGCAGTAGCAACAGAACAACCTCCCTCCTCTTCCAAGACCAAGAAGGCAAAAAGGACTTTGTACTTCACTGAGAAAGGTCAAGAGGCAGAAGCACACCAGGAAATTGTCTTAAATCTGCCCTATTTAGATTCTGAGGAAGAACAAGAAGAGGATGCAGCCCTAGCTCTATAAATTGTACCAGTAGCTGAAGCATTGCCATCCCCCACACCACAAGAGCAATAAGAACCAGCAGAAAGGGCTTCCTCCAGCAAGCCTAAAAGTCAAAGGAGCAATCAGCTACTAAGGTAGGTTTATGAAATGGAGGTCTTGGAAAGAGAACTAAAGATAAACAATGAAACCTAACCAGCAGAAACAAGTTATTGCACAAATCCTACCTGGAGCAGAGGGAAAGATACATCTTATTGAAAAGTTTGAACAAAAGATACCTAAGGGAAAATACCAGGCTATACAGGATGGTGAGGCTCCAAAGGCTGCAGTTGAAGGAAGCCAAAGAAAACCCTAGCAACCACCTTGCCTTATCAGCCCTAGCCGAAGCAGCCATCAGTCTCTAGCCTCCTGAAGCCAGCCAAGGCGTTGTTAACACCCCTAGCATGAAGCCTGTAGAAGAGGAAAGTGAGCCAACGGGTCTGAAAAAACATTTTTGACGAAAACCTAATAATTTTGGTAAAACAGGGATTTCGGTGGCTTAGGAGGATGATGGAACAGTCCATTAGCCACCAGAAGTGCCACTTTCGGCTGCTAACAGGTCTGATAGACTGTCCGCTTAACCATTGAAAGTGGACAGAGGCTTAAAAGCAAGTTTTTGGTAGATAGAACCAGTTTTGGGCGACTACAGATGGTTCATGGACGTGATCTGAAGACAAAGGGCGCTGAGGGACGCATCAAAAAAGGTCTGTGTGAGATCCACTATGACATAACCATGCCAAAATATACCAACCCTAGCTATCAATGAGAAATCAGTGGTCTAACTGACAGAGGACCAACACCAGTGATCACCAGCATTGCTTCAGTTATTTAATGTTTAGTCAGTGAACTAAATCTTCATGGTAGTTAGATGAGTAGTTAGGTAGGGTTTCAAACCCTAATTTGCAAAAAACTGTTACTTTGTTTAATTTTGTAAAAATTAGATTCAAGTTTTTAGGATCTATATATTTTGTAAAAGGTTATAAAGCCAAAGACTATTTTTATAAAAAAGGTTCAACTTCGGGGATTTATAAGCCTATACTATTGTCAGCTTCTCATCTTGTTCATTATGAAATATAAGCTCTTTTGTTATGATTTGTCCAGCCATCATCTCTATCTTTACTGTACTTATTCCTGAATGTGTATTTAGGTTATTTTCAAGTAGATTAATAGCTAATAATTGTCATCCTATTGGTGAGTCAATGTGATTTGATTTATAAGTACCATCCTTGTCAGGATTTAGCCATTTATATGCATCTATTTTGTATGTAAGTCTTCCAGCTTGATGAATTCTCCATCCCTGCACCTTATTGTCAAACTACTAAACAAGTTGTAACTAAAATCCTTGTAATTGAGTGAACTTCATGCATGTTTTGAGAGTGGAAGGTTATATAGGTCACCTGACTTGATCCATATCAGAAAACCCTAAAAAACATTGTAAGTTACCAGGCATCCTCGATCTACAATCTAGAGGAGTTTCCTAGAGTGATAACACCTGCCTTACAACGAAAGGTATACATTGATTATTTCAAGTACATTTACATGACCAAGTTCATAAATAACATCTCTCAAAGGAGGTACAACAATAATACAACAAAAGTACAATAGGAATATATTTCGAAGTTGCAATCTTCAACACTCCCTCTTAACAAGGAAGGTATTCTTTTGTTCATCATCACTGGATCTCTTCATCATCATTGAATCTCGTCACTAGACATCATCATTATTACTCATCATTGCTACTACAAATTGGTACTCAAGCCATTAACTTGTGACATCTCAATTATATACATCATAAGGAGTTTGTAAAACAACCAGCACTTTTTCATGTTGGTTGTACCTCTCATATATATCAGTGCATCAACCATCACTTTTTCATGTTGGTATAAATCCTCATATCAATGCATCTACCATCCCCTTTTCATGCAAGAAGAAACCCATACAGTAACCAAACTTTTTTCATATTGGTTGTACAGCTCATACATCTTCTATAGAGCCAACGCTTTTTCATGTTGGATGCAAATATCACACGTCTTCCACATAGCCAACCCTTTCTTATGTTGGATGTGACGACCACATGTATTCCACAGAGCCAACCCTTTTTCATGATGGATGTGAAGACCACTCATATTTCACATATCCATCCCCTTTTTCATGTTGGATGTGAATACCACTCTTCTTCCATAGATCCATCCCTTCTTCATGTTGGATGTGAAGACCACTAATTTAGAATAAGAACTCATCACTCCCTCTTGCGATGGACACCGATCAGAACAATTCCAATATTGTCCCTGAAGTACTCAAACTTCACTCTCGATAGAGGATTAATCAATACATCGGATTTTTGCTCATCCATCGTAATATACTAGAGCTTCACTTCTCCTCTCTGCATCATATCCATGATATAGTGATACCGTATCTCGATGTGCTTCAACTTGTCATGGAACATAGGGTTCTTGGAAACTTCACACAACTCTGTTTGTCACAGAATACACAAGTCATCTCTAAATTGACATTGAACAATCCTAGAATTAGCTTTCTAAGCCACATTGCCTCACAACTAGCTAAACAAGTTGCAATATACTCTTCCTCGGCTATACTCAGTGCCACATTTGTCTTCTTCTTGTTGAACCAAGAAATAATGCCAGATCTCAAATTGAAGCAACAACCTAAGTGTTATTCCTATCTGTAGCACTACCAGCCCAATTTGAGTCAACATAACCTTGCAGGAAAATCCTATGATCTATCGCATATCTAAGGCCATACTTAATCATACCCTTAAGGTACCTCAACACTTGCTTTTCCGCAATCATGTGAACACGTCTCAGCTATACCATGTACTGACTCAAAGTGCTCACTGCAAAGTGTATATTCATCCTTGTGTTTTTCAAGTACATCAACAAACCAATCATCTACTTGTAGATTGTGACATCAACTATCTCTGAAGTAGTATCACATGAAAACTTTAAGTTGGATGCCATCGGTGTGGCCATCGCCTTTCAATCCATCATCTTGAATCTCTTCAGGATATCTACTGTATATATTCCTTGGCTAAGGAAAATATAATTTGGATTCTACCACACCTCAAGACTTAAGAAATGGTGCATCATTCCTAAGTCTTTCATCTCAAACTATGTTGCAAGCTTCTTCTTCATTTATGCAATGATCGACTTGTCACCTGTCAGGAACAGGTCATCTACATACAATAATAGTATCATTAGTTTCTCATCCTCAACCTTGAAGTAAAGGTTAGATTCCACTTTACTCTTGGTAAATCCCAAGATCATCAAAATTCCATCTATCCATCCATACCATGCCTTGGGTGCCTGTTTAAAATTGCTCCACATATACTTCCTCTTTGTGAGAAGAGACATTCAGTATCACTCTAAGCATATCCTTGAGATACTGAGGCAAACAAACCTTGCCATGGATAGAGGCTAGGTGATAATGTCTCTCAATCTATCTTTGCAATATGTTCTATAGTCACTCCCTCTTAAATGGATCTTTAATGCTCCCTCTGTAACTAAGCACTATCCTCCCTTTACATCTTGACATTTTGTACTCTCTGCATTGGGACATTTTGTACTAGAGTGACTAGTAGCCTTTTCTATTGTTGATCTTTTGTGTATCTGTCTATGCCATCTCTCAAGGTCACTGGATACTAAGATATTGAACTTTGTTGAAAGTTCCCTCTTGCACCCATCTATGAGCTTCTCGTCCTTTGTAGGTTGTCACATTCAACCTTGTATCTAAGTTTGAGATCTACATCATTCTAGGTGATCCTGAAGCTCGTCATGTAATGGGTTCCTTCCGATCCCATACAAATCCTTCTTCAATCCATGCACATGTGGTTCTCTGTAGAGAGTCCCGAGTCCTGGAGGTTGCTCAGTATACACTTCTACTATGATTACACCATCCATCTAGTGTAATATCCATCACTGAAGAAGTGTGACTAGCCACTAGAGAAACTATTTCATCATAGTCAACTCCCTGTTTCTGAGATAAACCTCACTGTGTACTTCTGTAGTATTCTTGATTTCGTAAATCTTCTTGAATGTCATAGTTGAATCGTCATCACTTCATATTTGGAAAAGGTCTCAATATTATTGTCTTGTAGGTGATTGTACATGATATTTCCTACTAGTCAAATTCAATTGCATGATTAGGAACATTTCATAATTTTCAACACATATTAATAATGACATTTTTTATGAATAAAGACATAGGTCACATAGTCATGCAACTATATTATCCAATGCTTCAACACAACATTCATCCATATCTTGTATACATGCGGTTACTTTTTAGATTCCTTCCATCTCTACCAGAACATAATTAAGAACATGCACTGCTTCCAACATGTCAACAAAGAGGTTTTATTCTAGATAAAAAGCAATGGAACATTGTGCAGCACCATAGGCCACTTACCCATCACATGCATATTAGTAGTATATTGTTCATGAATGCAAACATTCTAACTTGCATAATACACTTCCTAAATCTAGAAACACAAATACGTACTCAACTAAACAATATCATTTAAATATTAGATATACAGAAAATCATAATTGAAATAAGTATCTTTGTTTGTTTGGTAGAATCCCTCATGTTCTCTGTCTCTTTGCAGGAATTACTAGATTCTCGGACAATGTGCTCTACTCCATTGTCTATGTTAACACTCAAAATTTACCCAGGTTGTGAAAGGTAAATCTTGAGGTAACAACAAAAACCACTTTAGACTGTATTCCTGACCTAATACAGTCAGAGAGGGATTTCTCACTATATACAAAGTTTTCATACTCAAGATATTCAATAAAAGACAGTCAAAAGGTCATATTTATGATAGAACCAGTTTGTTTTTATAAAGTTTGGTGGGACAATCATGGAGGAGACCATTGGGCATTGGAGTCAACAATCAAGTCTAAAGTAGGTTGCAGGAGGTAGGAAGTCTGAAGGTTTATGGGCAGAGGCAAGGTATACACCCTTTCCTCAATCTAGAGGTATTAGCAGGTTGATAAGCAGAGAGAAGGAGACATCCCATCAAACAGAGCACCTAACTAGGGTGAATTCTGCAAGACTTTAGAAGAAATTTTTTTGAAAATGCTTGAACAATGGACCTAGATCATGCAAGATGAATTTTGACCCATATATACTAATTCTCAAGCATGAAATCAAATACAAAATGGAGTGGAAAACAAGATAAACAGTCACATAAAGAAATTACTTATTGAAGAAAAAGATGGCACTAGAATCTATTCCATGAGAGGTTTAACGTTCCTCCTCTACAAATTTCATTCATCTACTGAAAACTTGAAAACCATTACAATGTAGAGCCTCTCCTCTCTTGAAAAACCCCTTGTCTCCCTCAGTGGGGATATTTTTATAACATTTCATACCCCCGAGGCTAATCCTCGAAATAGGACCTGAAACTAATTACAGTCATAATCAAAATACTAACAACTAGAGCATGGTACTTCCGCCACAGTTTACATTTATTTAAACAAACATTATGGAGAAAATGCGTGTTCTCGGTCTGGATGGCAACACGATGTTTCTAGTTCTAAGCTCTTGGGTCATGAAAATGATGTCTCGAGATGCATCTAGTGGCTAATTGCTGACTAGGCCCAAACCCTTTGTCTATCTATCGAGTCAGCAACGTGTCTTTTCCCTTTGTGTTCATTCCATGCTCAAAGGAACCCTTCTGCATGGGCTCAAAGCTGGCAAGGGAATTTGTGTCCCTTCCATACTCAACCTTCTCCATAGGTCCCCCCTCTATTGGTAACACTATTGTACAAGGGGACTTGAAGAAGGGATGCATTGTTTCTAGCAGAAACAAGCCTTTGCAGTGGCTTGTAATTCTTGTACTCCTCACCTTCCATGAGGTAGGTTCTCCTATAGGAAATATGGTGGGGTGTGTCTTCGAACTCCTCATCAACTCAGAAAAATTTGGCAAGTGGAATTCACAAAGGCAGTGATGAATACTTTGTACCCCTGATGCTCCAGTACAAGCATTCGCTCCCATAGAGAGCTTCTAGTGACTATCATCATGTGCTGAGGATTTTGAAGTAGACATTACATCCAGGGGTTCTAGAGGGACACCCACCAGATGTGAAATCCTAGGCACCCATCAGCATTCTCGCACACTCCATCATCGAGTATCTTGGTGACGGCACGAGCGAGCACATGATCTGAGGGATTCCTTTCCCGCTGGAGATCTAGTCATACCGCCTTATCTACTACGGATTTTCATTATTGGCTAAGGAAAATACTTCGGATGTTACCCTACCTGGTTGACCATACACTTCAGGGAATATGGACAGGATGTTTTCTTTCCCTTTCATTCCTATGATGACGATATCAAAACAATTATTTTCGTCGCGTTTTCCCTGCTTCGTGTGGCGATCAAATTTGCTTCTCCACATATTGGATTTTCACGATATCCTTTTAAATTCACACGCCATCCACATGACAGATATCTAGTTTTGGGAGAAATGACACTACCACGAGGATGATTTATCCTATAGGTATGTCACAAATGGCGTTGGGGAAATCAATTAACTGTCGAAAAGGCAGATCGTACGTGAGGGCGTCCTCTCCACTTAGATGTTTTTATATTTTTTTATGTTGCATAACCCTATTTTTTCTCCATGCACTTTGTATCGTATATTTGTTCATCTTTGCAATATAAGCCTTAGATATGCCAAATATTCATACCAAAACTCAACACTATCAACCTACACAGCTTAATTTGGGGAAATCAACATCAACCGCTGATCTCTAAACTACCTTCATTAGGACCGTTCAACATTGAGAACTTTAACATTTCGCCAATCCTTTCTCATCTAATTGTTTGAGCAACTTTTGATCGCGGAATGCTTCTCACCCATTGATCAACCCGATCTCTTGTTCCGGCCGTAGATCTTCTCATCCCCTACCACTTTTCGCAGATTTAAATCCTGACTTTGTCCACACTAGTTCAATCCATGGAATCATTTTGGACCATAGATCTGCCTCCTCTCTTATCTCCATTGTCCGATCTTTTCACCTGTTAACTCATTTCACGATTTGAAAAAAGTTTCTTTCTCCAGGCATGTTCACCGCACTGAATGATTTAGAGCTGTTTATCTTATATTGTGTCGATCTAGACCCTTCAACATCATTCCCATTTAATGGACTTCACAAATCTAAAATTAAATCCTTCCTTGCATCTCCGCTCCGCGGAATCTCTTTCCGTCGTTGATCTTCCTCGTCGTGAATCTGAACTGTCGAAGCTTAACACACTTTACCCTTATTCTATTGTTGCACGTTTCAATCTACAGAAATATCTATCACCGTAGATCAAAATCCACTCTCCATTTGATGACTCCTAATGAAATAACTTGCTAACCAGATAACCTGAAAGGCTCTTCCACAAAATTTCATCAAATAGGATCGTTTTTAAACCTTTCAACTCCATAATTTAAAAATTCAAACATAGTGCTAACAGTCTAATTATGAGGACTTTTCACCATCTTTCTCACAATCACCAATGTCAAGAAAGTCTTATATGCCATAGTTCACTTGGTACTATGTACTGTTGCTGAATCTGAGTGTCCCTTCTTCTTCAACACCAATCACGACTGCATCATCAATGTTCTTCCCTTTTTTCCACACAATAATTTGGCCATAAACAAAAACAAATTTATATATGTGTTCCTAATATGGAGAGAACTTCATCTTCCATATTTGGAGTCCAACTTTGTAGGATTTTTCTCCTACCCCTTTAATAAGATATTGATAATCATTTTCAAGCTTCATCTTATGAGTTAAATCCTTATGAATCAAACTTGTGGGAGAATTATAATACATATTCTTCATTAGTTGAGGAATCTTCCCTTGCTCTCTTATTAATTGGTTCATCATCTTTGACGGCATGAGCATGATACCTCTTCTTCATTCCTTTCAAGTCATGTCCTTTTCCTTTGGGTAAATCTCTTGCAATATTTCCCTTTAGATCACAAGTGTAACATCGATAGGTTGAGTAGTCCTACTGAGGTTTATGATTCTTTTGGAATATTCTAGGCTTGTTGTGAGAGTGTTATTCCTTCTTGCTTTTTTCCTTCTTTGCATGAGTGGTTAGGGATTAATTGTTGTATCCACCCATATTCTATTCTCTTGATATCAATATGGCTTATTCTTGAGTGAATTCCTCCCATATTCTACTGAATTTAGTGAGCCTTCTTCTAGCACAAATTCCTTGAATGAACGGTTCCCATGATATTGTAAGACAATTCAAGGTAGTCATCACCACTTCTTCTTCTTCAACGTTGTCTCCAATGCCTTCTATATGTTCCTTGATCTAGGAGACCCTTGTGAAGTAGGATTGTATTCTTTCTAAGTTCTTCGTATTTACACCCTTGAGTTGAGTTCTCAAGGTCATCTTTCTCTTGATGTTCTTTCCTTCATACTAGATGGTCAATGCATCAAACATCTCCTTGGGAGTCTTCAAGGAGGAAAGATGTGGGATCAAATGATATTTGATGGAGTCAGCAATGATCCTCTTGGCCTTGACCATGTTTTCCTTGTGTTTGGCATCGTCTTCATCTCCCTCTAGCTCTGCAACTTATCCTTCAACATATTTTTCCAGATCATGTTCTTCTAGTATTCCAAATCATGTTATTCTAGTATAAGAAGCACTCTATACTTCCATGCCCGAAAGTTCTCAGCTTCTTCAAGTTTGTCCTCAAGCTTGGTATTATTTGTCATCTTGATAAAATGAGAACCTCAAATGGAAATATAGAGAATAGTGCTTAACAATGAGAGTACTTCAACCAAATGCTTGCTTCAATTCATTTCTGGAAAACTGCTTCTAGTTTTACCTAGAGTTTGATAAAGAAACCCTAATTTTTTAAATTTGGTATCTTGTAAAAACTATTGGAGAGATAGATGTTCCTCCTTAAGGTGAGTTTAGAAATTTAATTCTTTTTCCAAATATTGTGGACAGAACTGCAGAACATTGGATGCCCTAGTTATTCTAGAAAGTAGTAGTGATAGGGGCAAAAATGAAAATTCTTGGATTTGTATTCTTCCTCCATTGAAATGTGTTCCCTCCTATGGCGAGTTGGAGAATGTATGTGTCGAACCCAATTGGTGGACATAAAGTATCAAAGCATAGAGCCCTAATTATTGACCCCAACAGTTTTTAGGTCAAAACTGGAATCTTCCTCCACAAAAAGATGCACCCTCTTAGGGAAATTTTATTGATATAAAGGTCGAGCTTAATCTGTGGATGGAAATTCTAAAACCATGGAGCCCTAAACTCTGGTAGTTGCACAAGTTGCAACACTTACATTTGTACAATGAATTTTTTCAGTATGGCTCTGATACCATGTTATAATTTTAATGGTTATATTAAATCTTCAAACAATTAGCACCATTTCATCATAACCATAAGAAATAGGATCACTAAAATAAATACAAGCACAAGAACACAAAATAACACAAATAGTTTCATTTGGGAAACCATAAGCAATAAAGCACAATAACTTCTTTAGTATGGATTATGTCATGAAGTGCAATGTCAAACCAAGATAAGATAAACCCCAAAGACAAAAGCATCGACTACTCTCTCTCTCTCTCTCTCTCTCTCTCTCTCTCTCTCTCTCTCTCTCTCTCTCTCTCTTGTGCTCTNGTGTCCAAATGAGAGGTTCAACCTCTCTATTCATACTCATCAAGTGAGTGACCTAATTATGTAACTGAGTCTACTTGTTACTCTTTCTAGGATGACTTGTCTAGGGAGACAAAAAATTACATTTATTTAATATTTCTTGTGGGTACTATTGACCCGACTTACAACTAAAGGTTTTCATTGATTCTTTCAAATACATTTACATGACCAAATACATTAAAAACATATCCCGAAGGATATATAACAATAATACAAAAAAATTACAATAGGAATATCTTCTGAAGTTACAATCTTCAACATGTGCATTATGTTTTCATTGTCTTCCTCTAACCCAACATCCGTAGTATGTCTAGCTTAAGGATCAACTTTTGGACCTTCTTCTCTTGGAAGAAATTAGGTTCCTCTTGGTTGTCTTGCTTGGGCTGATAACAACACTACCTCCTTAGATCTTGGTAACCACTCATTTCCCAAGGTTTATGTTTTGTTCACATTTTCTAATGGCTGATATACAAAATCAGAATGTTTGTAGCATGAATCCACAACAAAAAATTCATATATAATACTAAATTTTGAATACCAACATTAAAAGCTTCTACAAGACCATCATCCTGACATGAAATGGATGTTATATCATGCTATTGCAAGGAAATAAGATTGCTGCAAAAATCATAATTGCTATCATATATTTATGTTATGGTTTCATCATTCCCATGTGGTCGATCTATGATGGTATGCTCCTCCACTTGGTTTAACCTAAAGGCTCGATGTTGCAATATGTGATTCCTTTTGATACAAGCTCATCGCTGAACAAAGTTTGTGAACATATCTCCCACATGATGACTGATTGTTTTATTTCCTTTAGTGACCTAGTCAAATGGTGTGGTTCATAAAAGCAACGTGATTCAACCATGTTTCTAATTTGTCTCCACTCTTGCACTTCCAAAACTCAAACTTTTTCAATGTCTTCCTTCTGGAAATTGATATTAGCCTCATGAATTGTTGCTAGAACATCTCCTATGCACCATTCCTTTATATAACTGGGTGTAGGATCTATATCATGTCCATTTGAAGGATGAATAATGATAGTAGATTTACTTCCTTATGATCCAAACTTATCATAGGAACCTTTAGTTTCTCTATTTGTAAAGATGTCGAACATCCTCTCCATAATTCATGATGTAGAGCATTCTGGTAGCAAGGCTTTTCACTGCTGCAAGGTATGTTCTAAATCATGTCGTGTATTATCTGGTTTCTTTAATATCTCCTCCCATTTAGGATTCTTATCTTCAAGTGGTGAGGTAGGAAGGGAAGTGGATAACATTCTTCCATCTACAAATCTATCCATTATGAACTTTTCTTCTTCTACACCTAATACACTTTTTCTTTTGAAAGTTCTGACCTCAAATTTTCTTCAAAATTCCTCTTGGGTTCCCAAATCTATCGAGGAGCATGCCCTGATACCACTATAATATCCCCCAATTAAAAATTAGGAATATTAAATTCAATTTTCCAATAGAAATTTTGTTGGTTTCCAACTTTCTCCCAAACAGTGGCTTATGAAGGCCTGTGGGATGATCTAGTTCATCAATAGAGGAATAAATTTATAATTTAAGATATGGATAATGATGTGAATCCCATTAAATATACTTTGAAACCACTTTAATGTTCCAAATCATAATTTTTTATAAAGTTTTAGTGGTTGGTTATTAAATCTGGTTCAACAATTTCTTCAAACACTTTGTATGCAACCTCTTAATTGTTGAAGATTGTGTAACTTCAGAAGATATTCTTATTTCATTATTGATGTTTTATTGTTGTATTATTATTGTTGTCTTCCCCGTAAGAAAAATTTACTTGGAAAACAAATATAAGTATGGGAGGTGAACCTCATTTGGACACGTCACTCACTCAAGCAATTTTGCTAGGGAGAGAAGAAGAAGAACAAGTTTGCTTGGGACAAGAGTAGCCACTTGGACAAGACATCTTATTCTTAGGTTTTATATCTTGTCTTATTCTTGATATCTTTGTATGGAAGCGCATTTTTCTCTTGGTTGTACTAGAATACATTGAAATTACTGATGAACCTATGCTGAAGAATTTTGTTGGGTTTTCTCCTGTGAATGGTTTCCTAGTGGAAAATATTTGTGTGCTCTTGTTTTGTTGTGCCTGTCTTTCTTTCAATGATCCTCTTGTTTATCGTTATTGTATTATGTTGCAAATTTTTTAAATATCTAACATAACCATTGTTAAAGTATAAAATTATAACATGGTATATGAGCCATCCTAAAAGAAGTCAGTGTGTGGTTGTAGATGACAAAAGTTGGAAAATAGGGTTTCCTATTACAATCACTCCCCTCCATAGATAAACTAGAAAAGAAGTTCCAATCAAATCACCCTTGTAGGGTGCATCTTCCCGTGGAGGTAAATTCTAGTTCCATATATGTTCAATTTGTTCCCTAACATTACTGTTGGTAAAACTAGGGCATCATATTTTTGCACTTATGTCCATGGATCCAGAAAAAGAATACAATTTCTCAACACACCTTAAGGAGGCACATCTCTCTCTCATATCATATTTGCAATATTCTAAAGTTGGAAAATTAGGGTTTCTCTGTCGAACCCTAGGCCAACTAGAAGCATATTTCAGAAGCCATTGAAGCAAGAACTTGGTTGAAGCATCTCTATTGGTAAGCACTATTATTTTTATTTCCATTTGAGGTTCTCATTTTATCAATAGGACAAACAATATGAAGCTTGATGATAACCTTGAAGGAGATGAGAACTTTCGAGAATAGAAGTATAGATTGCTTCTCATCTTAGAAGAGCATGACTTGGAAAACTATGTCAAGGAATAAGTTGCAGAGCCAAAGCGAGATGAATACAAATCTATACATAAGAAGAATACGGTCAAGTCCAAGAGGATCATTGTTGACTCCATCAAGGAGGATCCCACATGTATCCTCCTTGAATAATCCCAAGGAGATGTTTGATGCATTGACCAACTTGTATGAAGGAAAGAACATCAATAGGAAAATGACCTTGAGAACTCAACTCAAGAATGTGAAGATGAAAATTTCAGAGACAACCCAATCCCACTTTAAAAGTGTCCCTCATATCAAAGTACAACTCAAAGATATTGGAAATCAAATTGAAAAAAGAGAAAATGGGTAAATACGACAATCAATCCCTAACAGCTCATGCAAAGTAAGAAAAGAGCAAGAAACAAGAACACTCTCACAAGAATCCTAGATAATTACAAAATAATCATAGACCTCAAAAAGGATACTAAAACTACAATTGTTACACTTGTGGTGAAAAGGGACACCTTGCAAGAGATTTCCCCGAAAGCAATAAAGGAAAGAAGAAGATATATCATGATCATACCACAGAAGACAATGAACTTGTTCATAAGAAAGCAATAGAAGATTGTTCAAGAGAAGAGGAATATGTATTGTCTCACAAGTTTGAAGGATTCACCTCATCTATCAATATTATTTAAAAGAGTAGGATAATCCTCATACAAATTTAGATTTCAGAAAGGACATGAAGATGAATAACATGCTATATAGACACAATTTGAATAAAAACCTTCTATCATTTCATCATTGGATAAGAAGGGATGTAGTCATGATTGGTGTCGAATAAGGGACACTTAGATTCATCACTAGTACATAGTATCAAGTGAACTATGGTGTAGAACACTTTCTCAACATTG
The DNA here is from genome assembly GCA_001517045.1 of Pseudotsuga menziesii. NCBI lineage: Eukaryota > Viridiplantae > Streptophyta > Pinopsida > Pinales > Pinaceae > Pseudotsuga > Pseudotsuga menziesii. Next base: position 67,044 of record LPNX010544342.1, read on the forward strand.
TTGATCAATATGGACACAGGTCCTCAAAATCAAACAATGGAGTGGAGCATGCTGTCAGAGACTACAGTAATTCCTACGAGGAAGAGATAAAGAGGGATCCAACCAACCAAATAAAAATAAGAATTTGTATTTTCATTTATTGTATATCTATTGTTTAAATGACATTCTTTACTTGTGTATATATTTATGTTCCTAGAACTAGGAAGTGTATTATGCATGTTAGAGTGAACGCATTAATGAACAATATACTACTAATATGCATGTGCGGGTAAGTAGCTTGTGGTGTTTCACAACATTCCATGAGGCGTTATTTATTATCTACAATGAAACCTATTTGATGACATGTTGGGAGAAGTTCATGGTCTTAATTATGTTCTGATAGATATGGAGCGGCATCTAGAGAGTTACCATATGTATACTAGATATGGATGGATGTTGTGTTGAAGCTTTGGTTACAACGGTTTCATAATTGTGTGGTTTATGCATTTCCATTGTAATATATATATGGTTTAATGATTATGAAATGTTGCTAATCATATGACTGAATTTGATTTGTAGAAAAGATCGTGTACAATCACCTATAAGAGAAGAATGATGAGACTTGTTCTGAAGAACAAGTGACGATTGTTCAGCTACGAAAATTCAAGAAGTTTTACGAAATCAAGCATACGACAGAGGTACAAGAAAATATTTGTGGCTCATAGACTCTCCTAGAAAGAAGGAATTGAGTATGAAGATACATTTTCACATTTAGCGAGATACACCTCGATTAGAGCTATACTTGTGATAAGTGCAGTGATGAAGTGGAAGGTACACCATATGGGAATGAAGACAACCTTCCTCAATGGTGTAGTAGAAGAGGAAGTGTATGTGGTGAATCCACTAGGATTTGAGACAAATGAAAGACAGACACATTTGTGCAAGTTTAAATAAAAGGTTTGTACGGATTGAAGCAGGAACCTAGGATGTGTTACAACATGATTTTTGGATTTCTGATGATCTTGGGATTTACCAAGAGTAAAGTAGATTACAACATTTATACAAGGTTGAGAATGGGAAATCAATGATACTACTATTGTATGTATATGACATGTTCCTAACAGGTGATGAGAAGCTCATTATAGAAATGAAGAAGAATTTTGTCACGGAGTTCGAGATGGTGGATCTTGATATCTAGTGACCCTGAGAACATAAGCTCATCTTAGTAGTCTCATTTGATGTGAGATCACATATGTGGATACATATAAGATAAACAACAGAGAAGTCTACCAGTCACTCCAGTATGGAATGTCTAGATGCAGAGGTAGCACAAAAGCTTCAATTCAGAGGAAGTGACTATAGAACAGACTGTAGAGACAAATTGAGAGACATTATCACTTAGCCTCTATCCAGGAAAGGGTTGGTTTCCTCATTATATAAGGGATATGATCAGAGTAATACTAGATGTAATCCCTCACTAAGAGAGAGTATATCTCAGAGTACAAAAATATTAGCATGACTCTTGGGTTTAGTGGTGTCGTAGAGTTTAGATGAGATTATCCTTATCTAAGGAAAATATGTTGCATAGATATTGAAGAGATTTGGGAATATGGATTTCAAGGCCATGGATACACGAATGGCATGAACTTGGATTTTCCATGTGATACTACTTTGGAGAATGTTCATGCCAAAGTATACAGATGATTGGTTTAATGATGTACTTGATGAACATGAGACCATATATATGCTTTACAAAGAATACATTGAGTCAATACATGGTAGAGTCGAGATGTGTTCCCCTGATTGCGAAAAAATCATGTGTTGAGGTACCTGAAGGGTACAATTGATTATGGGAACATATATGTGACAGATCAAAATATTAGTTTGCAAGGTTATGTTGATTCAAATTGGGGAAATAGTGTCATAGATAGGAAGAGAACTTCAGGATGTTTATTTAGTTCGGGGGCTGGAATTGTAAAGACGTGCATCCATCATGAAAAAGGGTTGGCATTGCAAATATGTGTGTACTTTACATGCATCATTAAAAATGGATAGCACTATAAATATGTGCATCCAGCATGAAAAAGGGTTGGCACTGAAAATATGTGTGTACTTTACATCCAGCATGAAAAAGGGCTTGCATTGTAAAAATGTGCATCCAACATGAAAAAGGGATAGCACTACAGCGATATGTGGATATACATATAACATGAAAAAGGGTTGGACATGTAGAGATATGTGGATATACATCTAGCATGAAAAATGGCTGGAACTGTAGATATATGTGGATATACATCCAACATGAAAAATGGTTGTCACTGTAGAAGTATGTAACATCTACATCTAGCATGAAAAAGGGTTGGCATTGTAGAACTTCTAGTGATGTATAGATTCGAGAGGTGTCAGCGGTTGATGGTCTGAGTATAGAGTTGTGATAGCTATGATGATGATGATCATAATGTTAGAAGAATACCTTCCTTGTTAAGACGTAGTGTTGAAGACTTTGTAACTTTGGAAGATATTCTCATTTTATTATTGATGTGTCACTGTTGTATTATTATTGTGCTCCCTTTCGGGATATTATTATTGTAATATATCATGTAAATATCCTTAAATTAATCAATGTAAACCCTGTCAGTTGGATCATCTAATAAAAAACTAGAAAGAACATATTATATTGTACCAATGTAAAGTCATCCATGGAAGATTAGCAAGTCAGAACCACAAGGAAAAGTCACTTGGAAAACAAGTATAAATAAGGGAGGCTCTCCTCTCATTTTGACACATCACTCACTCAAGCAATTTTGCTAGTGAGAGAAGAATATGAAAAAGTTCACTAAGGAGAAGAGTATATTCTTGGAGAAGACATATTATTCTTGGATTTTATATCTTGTCTTATTCTCGGGATATTTTTTTGAAGAGAATTTATCTCTTGGTTGTTCTAGAAGACATTGAACTTATTAACAAATCTATACTGAAGAAGTTTGTTGTGTTTTCCTCCCATGAAGGATTTCCCAAAGGAAAATTGTTGTGTTCTATTATGTTGTTGTGTTTGTATTTATTTAACTAACCCTATTGTATATGGTTATTATATTATGCTGCAAATTGTTTAAATATCTAACATAACCATTGTTAAAGTATAATATTCTAACATTAATCACCAATTTTGAAGCATGGAAAGTATATATCACATAACCAAATTCAAAGGAAACGTTTTTGGCCCAATATAACGTCAGGAATTTACCTACATTTCATATTTAAACAATCATTAACATCCCCCATAAATATCAATTTGAATCTAGGAAAACTAGCTCAAAATTCACTAGAGTGATGTTTCCAACTCTTTCCAAACACTTCCTGACCCACCTGAATTTGTCCCAAACATACCCAAATCAGGAAAAACACTCCCAAATCAACCCAAATCACTCACTAATATCCTTCAAGGTGCTTTCATGAAATTTTAATACACATTGCATTAAGATTGTGTAACCATACTAGTAGATTTGCACATAGATCTACCGAAAACTTGAACATTGAACACATTATGGAGAAAGGAATTGTAAATCTTTGCTATGAATGTATGGAAACAATAATAATAATGATAAAAATAATATATTGCTCTTAAAAAATCTTTAAACTCATGAAATACATAGTTATATTTGCACTAGTGTGCCCCTCTGCCAGAAGGAGATATACAATAGAGTGGATCTAATAACATGATTGTATGGTGGTCATACAGAAGACGTTTTTGGAGGAAAAAAAAGTGTTACCCATTGGAAATGATGCTTTGAATGCAATGGAATAGGTCTCATACCCCATAAATGCATAAAAATACAAGAACCATTATATTGATCTCATCCCACCAACACTAGTTCCATTTAAAGAGTTGCTCCAACCGCACATCAAGAGCTCAAACACAATGGAGCTAAGAAAGAGAGTTATGTTTTATCACTCGCTAAATGGTGTACTATCTTACACAAGTGGGACCTAAAACATCTAATCAATGAATATCAGTAGAAAGACTCAGTATAAATATTTGGATGATCTCTCTCAACACCAATAATGAAGCCCAAATGAAGAGATATATCCTCTCACACCAGCTAGGGTGGAATATTTCACCACCGAAACTAGTCACAAATGAAAGGGACACATCTACCAAGGTTGAAATCCACAATACCTCTCCAATTCATAAATATTTTTTCCAAAATATCCCAAATAGGTGCCCTCGCCCTTCTTTTATAACTCTTCATTCACCTTTTCCCTCCAATTATTTTTAGGAGATAATGACTCCTTGTGACAAATTCCACCTCATTCTATAATTTTCTCTCGAAAAATTAAAAAAATTATTCAATTTTAGGAAAGAATAATCCCTTATCCTCAACTCCCTCCAATTGGTAATGTGGGACTAGAGGGGAGTTACTTTGAGATTATCTTCATGTTTGGTGGGAGTTACACTCCTTATAATGTCCCTTCATTCCTAAATTTGACCTCATCAGCTATTTGTAGTCACTGGGGAGTTACATTGGGATATCCTCCTCATTTGGTGGGAGTTACACTTATTTGGGATTATCACCTTCCTCCTTGGAATTGTCACCAATATTGAGATTCTCACCACCTCATAATTATCACCAACAATGGGATTCTCACCCACCAATGTGTTAGGATTATTGTAATCCTCCATTTTCTAGCATAGTATAAATGTCAGTTTCCTAGCTTATAAATATGTTTCCACTTCATTAGTTCCATGGAGAAGTGTATGGGGCCCACCTACCACTTGATGCACCACTTTGCATGAGTTAAGGAGCTCCAGAGACCAATCCCTAGATTTTAGGATCCCATGCTAAGTCATGGAAATCCCACCATCAGTTCACCCTAGTCTGTGTTGAGTTTGTGCTATGATGGGCCACATTCAATTCATATTCAGTTATTTTAGCTCCCCTTTTGCATGATTTAAGGATACAGGTGCCTTTTCTCACCTACCTTGGTCAGTTAACTGATTATGAAGTGTTTCAGTTGTTCTGAGTTACACTACTAAGCCTCTAGTGGTGATTTTCCATAGTTAGTGATCTCTGGAGTCAGTCCAAGTCATGAGATTCGAATAAGTCCTAGAGGATATGAATTCTCTATATTGTATCATCAATGTATTACATGCAGGTTAATGATTATTTAGTTATGGTTATGTTGTTAAATTCGTGTCTCTTGTTTGAATAATTTCACCGTGATTGTTTGACAATTCTTGCATTGAAATTATTCATCATTCATTGTTATTTCATTGTGAGGTTCAAACCATCCTAATGATCTTGTGGATTTGATCATTTTACATGGTATCAGAGCAAGATCAAGCGAATTTCAATCCTCAGGAACTTCCATTGATGCACCAGAAGCAATTGGGTTCCACATAAATCTCGGTATATTTTCCTTGCTCCCTATGGATTTATCCAGAGAAGTGTAGAAATAGAAAATCTAATGCTATGAGTAAATATTCTAATAATAATAACAAGAAATAGATATTGCTACTAAGATAATTCTCACAAGCATACATAGGAAAAAAAGAGAGAAGAATGGAGACTAAATCACATGAATGAAAAGATGAGTATTGGAGTTTATCCTTCCATTGAATAATGATGAATAATAGTCTACATAAATAGTACATCCCTCATAGGTAAAATCAATTTGTATTGGATACAAATCATCAAGCTCAGAAAGATAGACTTACAAAATATAATAAACCCCCATAGGTGGCTAAAGCACTTCCCAAATCAGTCAAGGACCTCACGAATTAGAAAAAGCATGAATTATTTTTCAAGAGTGATGGAAACTCATGTTAATCCTGGAATATGGAGAGAAAATCACGGTTTACAGGTTGGAAAAAAAAGATAGTAGTTTCCTAGGTGACTAGCTTTACCTTATCCCCTAAAAGCTGGAATAAAGCATTAAAATACAGAATCTGCAAGAAAACACAGTTACTAATTATGGAAGTCAATAAAGTAGATAGGATCAAACCAGAATCATGATTAAAGCACTATTGGGGTATATATGGCAAGTTTGACTATGTGGTGCAAGTGGATGCCAACTATCTATGCTAGTGGGTTGGAAATTAATCAAAATCGATTAAATATTTTATCCTAGGTTAGGAAGTGGGTTTATTATATTCCCATGCCCCCCTTTAAGTCTGAATTTAAGATGTTTATGTCTAAAATATAGGTGTATATAGGGCCCAACAACAAGGCTATGGTTACACTTTACAATTATTCATGTCCAGAAAAGTGAGGAAAGAGGAAAAACCACATAGGGAAAATCGTCCCTCAAGTAAGGACAAGGCACACAATTTGAGATAACATGTATTTAGTATTTCTTTATCTTCACTTGAATGAGCTGAATGGACTGCTTCTTGGTGAAATACTTGATGAAGAAATCATGAACTCCATGATCATGCACTAGATTGTAGAATCTGCAAGAAAGAAGTGGAGATACTCCCGGTTTCTCATCAACTGATAAAGTAGGAGCATTATCTGAACGATTCTTGTTGCTAACAAACTCTGATCTGCAAAAAAAAACTGAAACGGAAAATATATTGGTGCATACTCCTTCCCAAAGAGTACAAAAATTAAGACAATTTGTTACACAATCAATTCCTTGACTAGCTGCAAAATTATGATGTGAATCACATGACATTATTCCAATTTGATGTAGCACCTTCCCAAATCTGATATGAGGCTTAAAATAATCTTATATATCATAAAAACTAGAATATGGAACAACAAAAACAAAGTATTTAGTGACTCCATGAGGATATAGGGATAGACTAGGAAAAGTATGAGCAACTAGAGAAAACTGATGAGTGTAAAAACCTGAATGATAAATGGACTTGAGAACTGAAAAATAATTTTTTAGAACAGATAAAAACATGTGTAATATCATTCCAATGATGACTAATGTCATGGATAACCAACCAGTGAAAGATAGGCAAGACTTCAAAGCATGTAATATAAGTAACACTGCATAAGAGACCAATGAGGAATCAACTAGTGAACTTGGGATTTGTATAGTCCTAGGAGTATTTGTGGATATGATAGATGGTATGGATGGTGGTATAAATGATGTCATGACATGTATGTCATCCTGAAAAAATTCTTGTAAATAATAATTAGGGAGTGAGGAAGAGCTGCTTAAAGAGAAGTCAATATCTAGTGAAAAATCACAATTATTGATAGATGAATCTAAGAGACTGATACATGGATTATCAAAGAAAGGATTTCATATTTATGATTATGATATATCAGAAAATGAATCTATATTAGAGACATGTGGAAATTATTTTAATCTGGAAATAAAGGCATAGTTTATATCACCTTGAAATCGTGCACTATGACAATGTTCTGAAGAATTGGCGAGCTTCTCTAGCTCATCTGTAACTTCGATGTTGTGCTTCTCAAGAAGCTAAGACATGATGTCCATGTTCTTTTTGAAACATTATTCTCTAGATGAAATCCTTTGCTGCAATAAGAACACTTGGATGTGCTCCCTTTCTTCTTAACTTTTTTCATTGAATCTTCATCAATAGGCTTCGAACTTTCATCTTCAATTTCTGGCTTTGGCTTCTTCTCTTTCAAAATTTGCTTTCCTTTGTATTTGGTATTCTTGATTCCTTGAACCATAAGAGAATTATCCTTTCCCTTGTAAGATTTAATAGTGCCCATATGGATCAATTTGTATTTCTCCTTTGTTAGTGAAACAAACAAAGTACACAAAGAAGGCATTTTCCAATTACAAACAACAAGAGGCTAGTAGCATGAAAAGTAGACACAAAAACTAAGTATTCAGGACCCAATTTTTAAATAATGGAAAGGATGAATTGATCATATTTATTCTCAATCCCACAATTTTTTAGCATTAGAACAAGTGACTTGAATTTGGCGAAGAAACCCTCAATAGAATCGAAATTGCTTGGACTCATTGAGAATAACTCAATCTCCAACCGATGCGCTCTTAACTCATCTTGAACTCCAAAGAGAGACTCAAGTTTGGTCCATACTTGGTTTGGAGTGGTCAAACCATCTAGATGAAAGAGTAAATCGGGAGAAATAGAGAGGAAAATAAATCCATAGGCTTCATCCAACCTATTATGCCACTTATCTTTCTCAATAGCAGCATTGGGCTCATTCTCCAAAGCTAGAGTAACTATGTATAGTCCCTTACTGTGCAATAGAATGCCAATTTTTTATTTCCATTCGTGATAGTTGAAGGGAGTCAGGATTATAGCTGAAGAAGAATCCATACTTATGAGTTTATGATCTCAAGAAAAAAAAATATATGCAACGTCCTACAAAAAATAAAACTAGGAGAAAATATTGTAAGCTTAAAAACAAGCTCTTCTTTAGAGAGGAATAGGAGAGTGGATGCGCTCTGATGGAGAGAATAGATATATCCTTGATTCTGTTGAACTTGAAAAACCTTGCACTCTGATATCATGTATAAATAGCAGCTCTAATGCTATGAGTAAATATTCTAAGAAGAAGCACAGGAAATAGAAGGATTTCTACTAAGATAATTCTCACAAGCATACATAAGAAAAATAGAGAGAAGAATGGAGACTAGATCACATGAATGAAGAGATGAATATTGGAGTGTATCCTTCCATTTAATAATGATGAATAATAGTGTACATAAATAATACAACCCTCATAGGTAAAATTGAGTTGTATTGGAGACAACTCATCAAGCTCATAAAGATAGACTTACTAAATATGATAAACCCCCATAGGTGGCTAAAGCACTTCCCAAATAAGTCAAGGACCTCACGGATTAAAAAAATCATGAGTGATTTTTCAAGATGATGAAAAAACATGCTAATTATGGAATATGGAGAGAAAATCATGGAGGATGGGTTGGAAACAAAAGATAGCAATTTCCTAGTTGACTAGCTTTACCTTATCCACTGATAAGCTAGAATAAAGCAATAAAAGACAGAATCTACAACAAAACATAGTTATTAATTCTAGTGGTCAATAAAGTAGACACAATCAAACCATAATTAGGATTAAATCTCTACTGGGGTATATATGGCAAGTGTTGACTATGTGGTGCAAGTGGATGCCAAATATCTAGGATAATGCATTGGAAATTAATCAAAATTGATTAAATATTTTATCATAAGTTGTGAATTAGGTTTATTATATTCCCACAAGACAAGTGTGAAGCACCTCGATAATGTGCACATGTCAAATTAGACAGTGATTGAACTAGTTTTCCTTTGAATTGAGATTTTTATGTAGGTTATTTGAAGAATTTAGAAAAATTGTGTTTCTCTTGAAGCTACAAAATGGAGAATTCAATAGCCTTGACAATGAGGATCCTCACACCCTTGAATTACCTGGATTGGAGGGGAGATATGCAAATTGTGTTGTGCAAAAAATGTCTTTATAGGGTCACAATGGGAAAGGAGGTCGAACCACAACATCCTTTATAGAAATTGAAGTACCTAAACAAATTGGATGAAGCCTTTGGTTTCATGTGCATTCATATCTCTAGGTAGTTACTCTTCCACTTTAAAAGATTAAAAACATCGAGGGAAGTATAGCAGAAGCTCGAATCACTATTTAGAAAGCATGATGAGGTAAGAGCCCACATTTTGGAGAATGATTTGATTCCACTTCAACCCATCAATTTTGAAAACATCTAATGATTCTTCTCCAAATTCAAGTATTTGGTCATGCAATGCAAGCAGTCTAGAATTGACAAGAAGGATGATCAATTGGTGCTCTCCATTCTAAGAAATCTTGGCTCTAAATTTTTAGTATTTATGTCCATCTTCCAATATGGGAGACTAAAAACCCCAAACTGGTGAATTCCCTCACTTGATGCATTCACTAAATCCCTCATTTAAGAACAAGATAAGTTGATTCGGATGGGAGCCATAAAAGCCTCCAAAGATCTATCTCTTTTGGATAAGGAGACCAAGAATGCACAAGATAAAGGGAAACAAAAGGGGAAAGGAAATAGATATATTGAATTCAAACCAAAGGAGTAGTTTCATCCATTAGATGGAGCCTAATGTTCCAAGAAGGACAAGTAGAAGAGGTTTAAAAAGACCAAGTGTTCCTCTTGTAAGAAAGGAAACCATTCAGAGAAACAGTGTTTGATAGAAAAATATAGATCAAATGCCCATATCTCTTGAACAACACCATATTTCTCTCCCAGAAGGCACAAGGAAGACTTGTCCTAAAAGCAAGACAAATGATCATGAGAGATGCCATGCACTGAAGGATGGATTTTCAAAATATCAAGCCTTTCTCATTGATTTAGGAGGCTCCAACCACATGGTTTCCTCCAAAGAATCATTTTCTTCATTATATATCATATGATGGTCCAAGTATTCACATGTTATATGATACCCATATCCAAGTTGAAGGGAAGGGTACAATAAAATTTGAGCATGGAGTGTTCAATAATGTCCTCTATGTTCCCTCCTTAGCAGCAAATATGTTGCTTGTATATTAGATGACCCATACATGTTCACTAAAGGAAGTCATATTTGGACCTGACATAGTTGAGATCTCATATATTTCTACTGGGAAGATTATAGCTAAAGGTGTTGCAAACCATGCCTCCAAGGCATGTAACAAATATAAAATAAATTAATAATTAAATAATTAATAATTAGGTTAACTAAGTTAGGTTATGAAATGGGGCGTCTCCTCAACATCAAATGACCAAGACATATTTAAGGAAGGGCCACTATTGTAACATATCATCTTTTATCTATTCAATCATATAATATATATTATTCTCCAACATGATAGTCAGATCCGATTATCAAGAGAGCAACCGGACTCGGTTGTTCCATTTGGTATTAGAGCGGATTCACTCCTGCACTCTGATCTTGGACTCGGATCATCAACTCCTACTTGAGCTCGGACTCAGTTCATCAATCCTTGATTTCATCCATTGCTCCATTTCACCACCTATCACTTCATCCCAAGTGCTACCAAAAACAAAACAAAAAACAAAAAAACAAAAAAACATTCTCCTCTTCACACTCTTATCCATTGTTGTCCACCTTCCAACACCTTCTTCATCCACAAGACACTACTCTCTCCTTTCCCATAGCACCTTACATCCCACATGAACTTCATCTGGCCTGCGCACCCATCCCTTCCTGCCAACGCGTGCTCCATCGGGCCTACTTCTACTCGCGCCCATCCAACCCAGTCCACTCCGCCTCTACCTTCCACCCCCGTGCTTGCATCCTCTTCTCCTCCTCTATTGCTCCATCTTCATCACTGCTCCACTTCCTCCTCTGTCTAGCCCGGCCACCATCCACCCTCACCTCCCTACCAGTCGGCGCGTTCTCCTCACTGTGCAGTCATCCAACCTACAACCTGCAAAAGCAAAAAAAAAAAAAACATATTACAACATAATATTTATTTTAAACCATAATATAATATAATAATATATTATATTATTTCAATTATATGGTAATTTAATATATTTATAATAACATATTAAAAAAATCAAGTATTATGCTTACATACTTTTTTTTTTTTGGTCCCCGGCGCTCTGGCTTCACTCTGGGTGCGCACGTGTTTGAGGAGAGCGAGGGTTTCAGGCTGCTTCCATGGCCGCCCCTGGGGGCGGGGACCCCTTTCCCCCCCCTTCTACAGAGCTTGATGCGTTTAGAAGACTGGTAGCCAGTGGAGGCAAGAGGAAAATCCCTTCCACGGTGCCGAAATTCATCAAAAAGCTTGAGGAAATACCTGAAATCGCCTTGCCAGAGTCGACCTCGGTCAAGATTGCCATTGATCTGTCAGAGAGAGGGCTGGTAGGACAGTTCATGGGGCTTTGGCCCTCGGCAAAAACAACAGACGATTGGATCCAAAGGAACTGGAAGCCGCATCTCAAGCATGGAGTCACCTGCTATCCCCTGAGCAGCGGCTACTTCCTCTTCGAATTTATTAACAAGGAGGATAAGGACCTTATCTTCAGAAACGGCCCTTACTTTATAGGAACCCAGGGGCTGTACCTGAACCGATGGACCCCAGATTTTGACCCTATGGTAGATTTTCCCAAGGAGGTGCCGATATGGGTCAGGCTCCCCAACTTGCCAGTCCACTGCTGGAACTATGAAACGCTGCAAGTGATAGGAAATGGAATAGGGAATTTTGTCGATCAGGTAGACAACAAGAACAATTACAACTGTGCAAGAATTTGCGTTGAAGTGGATCTTGAGGCAGGACTCCCGGAAGCGGTGAAACTAATGGTGGGCACTTGGACTCATTTCCATAAAGTGGACTACGAACATCTCCCATTCAAATGCAGAGCCTGCCAAGAGCATGGGCACTTCCAGAGAAATTGTCCGAAGATCCAAACCCAAGAGAAGGAAGAAGCTGAAGGCTGGAAAAAGGTTAAGAAAAGCAAAACAGTCCCAAAAACAAAATACCCCAGAGCTATTCAGGCAAAAGATCAACCCCCAGCGAATCCAAATCCTTTGAAGGAACCATTGAAAGAAGGCACAGCTACATCAAAGGAACCGGTGAAAGAAACCATCGAGATAGCCTCACAACCCACGTCTCCCTCAAAAGCTCCGGCTAAGGAAAAGAGCGACCAGCCAGTAAGAGAACCTCAAAAATCGGATGATGAGCACATAATCATAGGCTCAGATCCGGGGGCTGAATCAGATGAAGGGGCTACAGAGACCAGCAGCTCGGTTGGTACCCCTGAAAAGAACCCAAGAGGAAGGAAACCAGAATGGAAAAAAAGGGAGGAGAAATCATACAGGGACGTGACAGCAGGGGTCCAGCAAACCATTCTGGACATGATAGAAACCAGATCTTCAAAGAAAGGCAGGGCTCCGAAAGGAGCCACACCCCCCCCTTCGGATCTTAATGCAATTCGTCTCCTGGAATTGCAGAGGTATGGGAAGCAAGGCTAAAGAAGAAGCAATAAAAGACTTAGTAAGAATGAACGCCCCGAAGATACTTCTGATCCAGGAGACGAAGATGGAGGAGCCTGAGACCATCCAGGCCAGCAAAAAATTTTGGAAAAAGGGAGATGGTAGAGCAGTCAGCGCTAGGGGAGCCTCAGGAGGTCTAGCCACCTTCTGGAACTCCAAAAATATTGACCTGCTAGAGGATCATAGCACTACCCACTGGCTATTCATGAAGCTGCACCATCGATATTCAGGGCATCATATCAGCCTCTTCAACATCTACGCCCTAGCTCTTCTATCTGAAAAAAGAGAGTGTTGGGACACGCTGAATTCCTTCATGTCCACCAACCGGCACGACAATATCATTCTTGCTGGTGATATGAATGTAACTCTTGCCCTTTCGGAAAAAAAAGGAGGCTCTCCGGTAAGAGACCCGGCTCGGGAGTGGATAGAAGACATTATTATGGATTGGGAGCTAGAGGATATAAAACCCAGCAAAGGCAAGTATACCTGGACAAATAAAAGAGTTGGCCCTGGGCACATTGCTACCCGGCTGGATCGTTTCCTTGTCCAATCTTCCTTCCTTACTCTGGGGCTCTTCGCAATTTCTGAAATCCTCCAGGCATGCACCTCTGATCACAAGCCAATATCCCTCTCACTGTCTCCAAGAGAAAATTTGGGCCCTATCCCATTTAGATTCATCCCCCTCTGGGTCTCCATGGACGGCTTCTTCGATCTGGTCTCGGAAACCTGGCAATCTCCAGTAACTGGGTCACCATTCTTCATTTGGGAAGAAAAACTGAGAAGGCTCAAAGCAGCCCTCAAAAGCTGGGCCAAGCAGCTACCCTCCCCCATCGCTGAAAGGAAAGAAGCTCAAAGGGATCTAGGAAATCACCAGATGCTAATGGAGAGTGCCACAATCACCCCAGAGTTGCTCGCTGTGGAGCTTGATTTGCAAAAAGCTCTCCATAAGGTGCTGAGAAGAGAGGAACATTATTGGCAAGTAAAGGCTCGCTGTCATTGGCTCAAAGAGGGCGATAAAATTACTTCTTACTTTCACAAACAAGCAGAATCTCGGAAGAACTACAACAACATCAGAGAAATACATTATCAAGGTCAAACTTTCAAGCAATTAGAAGAGATCAAAAACGCTGCCTTCTCTTTCTACAGTGACCTGTTCACTGAAGAGCGGGATTCAGCTCCACAGCTAGATCAATACCCTCTCAATGTTCTCCCCATGCTAATCAACGAGGAAGATAATAGAAATTTGATTAGTCCCATTACGACTGAGAAAATAAGGAATGCCCTCCAAGCTATGAACCCTGATAAAGCTCCAGGGCCAGACGAATTCACGGCAAAATTCTACATTGCATGCTGGGACATCATTCAGAAGGACCTGGTCAAGATGGTGAGGAAATCACAGAGCTGCAGCAAAATAGGAGGGAGTACTAACTCCTCCTTCCTGGTGTTAATTCCCAAAGAAAAAGGATCCCAAATCTTTTCCAGATTTCGGCCTATCTCTCTCTGCAATACAGGGTACAAAATAATCACCAAATTCATTGCAAACAAAATAAAAAAAGTTCTTCCCAGGATCATGCCAGAAAATCAAGGGGGTTTCATCAAGGATAGACACATCCAGGATAACATCATCCTGGTCCAAGAGGCCATTCACTCACGCTGCCAGCGGAAGGAGAAAGGTATGATAGTTAAACTGGACCTCGCAAATGCCTTTGACAAAGTTAGGCTAACTTTTCTCTTTGCTGTTATGTCCAAGCTAGGCTTCCATCCTCATTTAATCAGCTGGATCAGAGCTTGTATCTTGGGACCTTGGATCGCCCCTTTGGTCAATGGGAGACCAGCCAATTTCTTTCATGCCTCTAGGGGACTCATGCAGGGCTGTCCCTTGTCCCCCTTGCTCTATGTCATTCAAGCTTTGGTCCTTAGTTTCCAGCTGGACAATTGTCTTCAGCAGCGCTCTCTAAAGGGGCTCACAATCACCCCTAGAGTGAAGAAAATCAACCATGCTCAATTTGCCGATGATACCCTCCTGTTGGGTTAGGCTAATCTAGCCACAGTAAGATCCTTCAAGAAAGAGTTGGACGCTTACACTGATATCTCAGGAAGTGAAATCAGCTTGAGGAAAAGCAAAATTTATGGCTGGAACTGCCCCCCCATTGAAATGGCCGATATCTCAAGAATGTTGGAAATGGAAGGAACCTCCACTTGGGAATCCATAAAATATCTTGGAATACCTCTGGTCAAAGCTACTCCCAGAAGGAGCATCTGGCTGTCCTTGGTGGACAATCTTAAGGCCAAAATCATGGCCTGGGGGGCTTCCTGGTTAAACAAAGCAGGTAAAACTATTCTCATCAACTCTGTCTTAACCTCCCTTCCTCTTTACCAGGCTTCTATGTTGTTAGCCCCAAAAGGAATTTTGAAAGACATAGACAACATGCTGAGAAAATTCCTTTGGGAAGGGGGAAGGAATTCAGGAAGGAAAATGCACCTTGTTAGCTGGGAAAAAGTCAAAGCCCCCAAATGTGAAGGAGGGCTGCAAATCAGAGATGTGGCCACGCAGAATTTGGCTATGGGTGGCAAGATTCTGTGGAAAATGATAAGAGGTAAAACATCTTGGAGCTCCAAATCGCTAAGGACTAAGTACTTCAAAGGGCACAAAGAGAGATGCCTGGATAGCCCTCCAATGACAAGGAAAGGCTCTCCTATCCTCGCTCTTTGTCTCAAATCCATTGACTTGATCACCTCAAATCTCTCTTGGATTCCGGGAAATGGCTCCAAAATTCAGTTTTGGGATGACTCTATTCTAGGGAAACCCCCCTTAAAAGATATGGAAGGACTGGAGAACATCAAAAATTGGCTTCACTTGAACAACAAATTCACTCTTTGGGATCTATCCAGCTGGAGCTCGGATGACTCTTGGAACAACTGGGACCTGGGGGTTGTCCCTCATGATCTCGAGAATGAAGCAAGATCCCTTTTAGAGGCTCTTCAAGGTCTCTCCCCCACTTCTGTTAAGCTGAAGGACAAAAGAGGCTGGGGCTCCTCTTCAGGCCTCTACAATGCCGCTGCCGGTTATGTTTCCTTAAAAGCCATTTCTTGGGTAGCCCCAGACCCCTCTAGGTGGAAAAATCTCTGGCTTCTTCCTTCTCTTCCCAAAATAGATCACTTATGTTGGTCCCTTCTCCATGACAGCATACTAACCTAGGACAACCTTTTGAAAAGAGGATGGGAGGGGCCCTCAAGATGCCCTCTCTATGCCTGCCATGAGGAAATTTTGACCCATCTCTTTCTTCAGTGCCCCTACGCTCTAGAACTCTGGAATCTCCTGCTTGCTCAGCTGAATCTGCCCCCCCCCCCCTGACCATCTCTTCCTTGTTTGCTTCCTGGACCGATCATGCACCCTTCTCCTTCTCTGGCCTGAACTTGCTAAAGCACTGCTGGATGTGGATCCCTAAAATTTACTGCTGGAAACTGTGGCTGGAACGGAACAACAGAATATTCAGGGACAAGGCAGTCTCACCAGCCCAAGTTGCAACCAAAGTAAAGGCGCTGATAGGAGAGTTGGTTGCCTCAAATCCCAAAATCACCAATGAAGCTAGTCCTGACAAAAAGGAGTACAATTGGTTTCACGGGCTAGATCCAGACCTGCTGACCAGAACCAAGAACACTGTGAAGCATTTCTCTCCGTGGGAAATTAGGATAGAGGAACAAGAATTTATAAAATGGAGATCCTCTCTGAACAAGCATTTTCTGCATGTTGATGGGGCCTCGAAAGGGAACCCCGGACCTGCTGGAAGTGGAGGAGCCCTTCTAGATATGTCTGGGAATATTATTCTCAAATTTGCCTGGGGGCTGGGGCATAATTCCAATAACATTGCTGAAATTCTTGCCATCTGGCAAGGACTGATGCAAGCCAGAAGTCTGTCTATAAATAAGTTGGCTATTTTTAGTGACTCCCGAATCATCATGCAGGCTCTCAGTCTAAAGAAATCCCCCAATTGTATGGGATTGGCCCAGTATCACCGAAAAATCACTTTTCAGCTGAAATCCTTTGAAGAAGTTAAGTTTTACCACGTCCTCCATAACCTCAATCAAATTGCAGATAGTGAAGCCAATTTTGGTGCCTCGTTAAGCAAAGGATTCATCATAGTAAATGGCAATGAAGACTTCATGTCCATCCCCTAGGGTCAAGGAAGTTATGGTTTTTGATCCTGTCCTGAAAAGATTTAAGTGTATTCAAAGTTTCAAGTGAATTCAGTCCTCTATCAGTGAATTATAGGTGTATTCAGACCTTTGTCATTGAAAATTAAGTGTATTCAGACCTCTGCCAGTGTTGATTTTAGTGTCTTCAGCTCCCAGGCAATGGATGAATAATATTTTTCAGTTCTCAGTCATTCCAAGGGAAGGCTGAGGCTATTGAGGGACAAGTTGTGGAACAGAGTCTCCTTCTATTAGTCTCTTCAGTTTTAATGATCTGAGCCTATTTCAGGCAGAACTTTCCAGCCTTAATCTCATCTTGTCCAGCATTGGGGAACTGGATTTGGGTTCTGACTGGCTGAACTTCAGCGCTGGTGGCTCTTCTTTATGATTGGTTTTCATAGTAAAGCTTTCCAGCCACAGACCTACATGGTTTAGTTTTTTTTCTGGTTATCATGGACATGTCTGCCTCCTTCGATGTCACCCAGCGATCTATATGCCCAGCAAGGCTCTCGTTGAGTTCCAATTCCAGCTTCTGAAGCCCTATATTGCTTAAGATGGTTCAGTAAAATCTTGTGATTATGGACTGTCTTTTAGAATTTCGATGGGCAGCCTTCAGATCACGCCCAGTTTGGTCAGCATTCCACGTCCTATTTTGACAGAGGGAAAGGTGCAGAAGCCTGTTCTTCCTCCAGCTCAAAGGCACGCTTCTTCATTAGTCAAGGAAAGACTCCTCTATAGATCGCTGCTCTTTGGTAGCTTCAGCTATTCTTGTTGCCTCCTCAATGATTAAGCTCTTCTTGATGTTCTATGTCTTTTTTGCAAAAACCAGGCAGTTGGTAAAAGGAGTTTGCCTATGCCTGAAACTCTGATCTACATGTATAAGTTGACTTAGAATCTTTGTTTGTAAATCCTCTGGCAGCTGATTTGCCAGGAATTCAATTCAAAAGGCCTATAACCATTTCAGTTAAAAAAATAAAAAAAATCAAGTATTATATTTATTATAATATAAATAATATTAATATTTGTTTAAAAAAAAACTATATACAAAATATTATATAGTTTATGAAAAAAAAATAACAATAATATTAATTAATTAATATATTATTATTCAAATTTCACCCCTTAAGCCAAAATAGCGCTGAAATACACCCCTTCGCATACAAGGTCCAAGACCATGGCGGAACTGAAAGAGAAAATTGAAAAAGTGGAGAATGACATCACGTCCTTTGTCGCTAACCAAAAAGGCTTGAAGGAAGAGATGCAAAATAACAACACAATTCTCAAAGACGAGCTTGTTTTGGTACTAGAAAGAAGGCTGGATGAAAAAATGAGTACCATGACTCAAAACATAAACACCTTAACATAGAACCTAAGCACCATGACACATAACTATAATACATTAATCAAGATGTTACAAAATCTCATACCTAGTCCGGGCCCAGTCAGCAGTCCAGACATGTTAGATGCTTCATTTCATGTTGCCACCCAGAAAACACTCACAAAGAATCAAGAAGAATTGAAAAAAGAAATAAAGATTAAAAATGTGACGCTTAAGCAAGAGATAGAAACAAAAGTACTTCCAGATATGGAGGCACGATTAAACAACAAAATAGATGCCATCAGTAAGATAGTAGAGAATAAAAAGGCTAAAAATCACCGCCAACAGTGAAGCAGTTCAAATATGTCACTTTCATCATCCAGTAGTTCCGAGCCACCATCAAACCGTAAGGCAAAAGGAAATCGATATCATCCTCACAAAGTGTACCCACCTAAGGAAAAAATAGAGTTGTCGAAATACAATGGGAGTGAAGACCAATGCATTGCTTGGCTAAACAAAGCAGAAGAATACTTCGAAATTTACAATATTCAGTCTGACGAGGAGAAGGTGAAATATGCGTCAATTCATATGGAAGGGTAAGCCTATAATTGGTACTTATGGTGGAAGAGAGATAATTTTACCTACACCTGGAACTTGTTCAAAAATGATTTTTTTAATAGGTTTCAAGGAATCAAAGAAGATGAATTTTTCAGTAAACTTACCAGATTACAACAGGTTGGAAGCATTGAGGAATTCACACATCAGTGGGAATACTTATTGACACGAGTATTTGGGTTGTCTAACAAGCAAAAAACCGAAACCTATTTAGGAGGTATTAAACCATGCCTCCAGAAAGAGTTAAAGTTGCATGACATACCTAACGTGGAAGTAGCAAGACATAAAGAAAAAGCTGCAGAATGCAAATTGGAAGGAATTAAAACAAGAGGCGATAACCATTATCGACAAGAAAAAGAGACACAATGTAGGTACTGTGAAGATACTTGGTCACCCGGCCATCAATGCCACAAACCTCAATCATATGCCTATGAAATGGATAATAGGTCGAAATCAGAAAATAGGTCGAAGTCATCTAACAGTTACTCTGATAATTAAAAAATAAATAAAAACATATGTCGTCGATGCGGTGATGATTGGACCCTTGGTCATAAATGTAGGAACAATGAGACAATACAATGCAAAATCATCAATGGAAAGGAAGTGCAAGTCTCTACACAAGAGACCCCGTTCGATTCTAATACTGACATCGACTCAAAATGAAGAAACGACACTAGGAAAATACTTAAGCTTTAAGGACAAAGCTTCTCTAAAGGGAGTGGCAATGTAACAAATATAAAATAAAATAATAATTAAATAGTTAATAATTATGTTAACTAAGTTAGGTTATGAAATGAGGCATCTCCTCAACATCAAATGACCAAGCCATATTTAAGGCAGGGCCAGTTTTGTAACATATCATCTTTTATCTATTCAATCATATAATATATATTATTCTCCAACATGATAGTCAGATTTGATTATTGAGAGAGCAACCAGACTCAGTTGTTCCAAGGCATATGAGTTCTCACACTTGTTTCCATACTCAGCTCAATTGCAATATCTACAGCCAATTAAAAGGGAAGGTAAATCTATTCTACCTAAAACATTTGCATATGATGATGTTTCTTATGATGGTTCAGATCCAGAATTCGAAGATGAGGACCAAGTTGAATCAGATCTTGATATTTAGGATGAAGTTCAAAAAGATCCAGATCCAGTCCTCAATCCAATCATAGGCCTAAATGGGATCATAAAGTCATTAAGGTTGTTGGGAACATGCCTGGAGATCCATTTGAAAAAACGAGAACTAGATCTTAGTTTCAAGATGAGAACCTTGCGTTATGTCATACATATACATTTCTCCTAGAGAGGTGTTACATTATGATGGGGTTTGATCGACAGTTATATGAAGTGTCTTGTCATGATCCACCAAGGCAGGAATTCATGGATAAGGAATATGAGTCACTGCAGAACAATGAGACATTGGACCATGTCTCTCTTCCTTCAAAGAGAAGAGACAAACGTGCCTTTATACATGGTAAATTGGAAGAAGAAATATACATGGAATAGCATGAGGGGTACAACGATGATTCTTCCTTGGTGTGCAAGCTCAGGAAACCATCGTATGGGATTAAGCAAGTCCCTAGGGCATGGCATCCCAACGTGAACTCTTCCATACTATCATAGAGGTTCAAAAGGTACAAGTATGATTACAAAGCAACAACATATCCATTCCTATCTGGCATCATATTGGAAGAAGGAGGCTCACATGGTTCACATGCACTGTATCAGGGAACTAGTACACAAAAGGACCACCACACTAAATTACTACTCTACAGAGGTGCAAGCTACATAATAATTTTACAAAGTTTTTAACTCCGGAGAAATTTGTCTCTTGGTGTGAAATCTTGATCGAGTTCCCTACTGTTCATTTTGAGAGGGGGTTTTTCCCATGAGGTTTTCCCCATTTCCTTGATTTATTGAGTAGTTAATTTTTTTCATTAGATTGTATGGATGACCTTTGGTTTTAGTTTCTAGGGCCCAGGTTGTCCAAGTTTGGATTAAACGGGGTTGTTAGGATTATTGTAGTCCTCCCTTGTCCACCGTAGTCTAAATGTCAGTTTCCTAACTTAGGAATATGTTGCCACTTCATTAGTGTCATGGAAAAGTTATATGGGGCCCACCTACCCCTTTATGCACCACTTTGCATGAGTTTATGAGCTTCAGAGACCAATCCCTAGATGTTAGGAGCCCACGTTGAGTCATGGGAGTCCCACCATCAATTCACCCTAGTCTGTGTTGAGTTGTGTTCTAATGGGCCACATCCAGTTCATCTTCAATTAGTATAGTGCCCCTTTTGCATAATTTAAGGAGATGGGCACCTTTTCTCATGTCCTACCTTGGTTAGTTAATTGATTGTGAAGTGTTTCAATTGTCCGAAGTTACACTATTGAGCCTCCTGTGGTGATTTTTCCATGGTTAGTGATGCATGGAGTCGGTCCAAGTAATGGGATTTGAAGCACTCCTGGAGGATTCAAATTATCACTATTGTATCATCAATATATTACATACAGGTTAATAATTATTCAGTTATGGTTATTACATACAGGTTAATAATTTCACCATGATTCTTTGACAATTATTCCACTGAAATTCTTCCTCATTCCTTCTTCTTTCACTATGACGTTCAATCCAACCTAATGATCTTGTGGATTTGCTAATTTATGAAATGTACCTCATGGATATTTTTGTATTGTTTTGGAGTGCTCCACATGTCATCTTGGGCCCACCATATTCCTAATGCTCCCTTCCCATGAGCCTTCATCAATTTTTTCCCTTGGTCCTTGGTTTTTCCATAGTAACTCATGACCCAAATCACCACTTTACAATTCTTCTTTAATTTTTCCAAAGGAATTTAGACTATTGAATTCCCTAGTCCAATAGAGAGGTCCATAGTGAAATATTGGGGACATTATAGATGGTTATTTTTTGGTTGTTGATTGCACCAATTTTATAAGACAAAATGGCTCTTCGTAGCATTATTTTTCATACATCAAGTTATTTCCAATTACTATGGTAAATTCATGCACTTAACTAATTTCTTCCCAAAAGGTCATGTGTGTAATGGATTTGGAGATAGAAATTGTACCTAACGGTAGGTTTTATAGTAATTTAAAAAAGGTTCTTCCCATAACATGTTGACGGGAAGTTTTATACTTTCAAGTATCATTTTAATTGGTGGCTTTCTAGGCAACTACTATGTTCATTTTTGTTACATCTAACTATTAGAATCCTGGAGTGATATCCATACCAAGATAAGAGTTGTATTTGAGAACTACTTTGTAAGCCAACACATTTAACTATACTTTGAATTCATTTGAAAAAAAAATGGTTTGCATTGTTGGACGTATTGTAAGAAACAATGCAAAAATATTGGCAAATAGGTGCTTTGGATGAATATTTCATTACTATCCAAGACATTGGATTTTAATTTAATATTGGCAAATAGGTTCTTTGGATGACTATTTCAATATTATCCAAAACATTAGATTTTAATTGTTTTGGAAGGTTTATTTTGTCTTATTATTCCCTGCAAGCAGGGAATATTGTAATCTGCTGAGTTTTGATTTTTGTGTCTATCAATTACAAATTTTTAAGATATGCTTTTATGCTCTGGTTAACATATTTTTCCATGGTTTTAGTATATATCCTCTTATTGCAAAAAAACACTTTTTATTCCCTTCACACCTAAATTCTCTGAGAGCCTCAGTAATTCCACTGACATGCTCTGACAACATGTGCAGGAAACGTGGCTGTAAATGAGGGCCACTGACCTGCTCTGACAACATGTGCAAAAAACGTGGCTGTAAATGAGGTCCATTGACCTGCTCTAACGACTTGTACAGGATCTGCAGGCAATGTGGCTGTAAATGAGGGTTTGCGAGGGCTTGCATGCCCTTCTGGGTGCCAGGATCACCCACGTCTCCATAGTTATAAAATGGATTGTTGGATGAACTAATCCACAACGTAAAAAAAAATTTGAATATTTTGAGCACGATTCTTAGCTTGAACTTTTATGAGGTTTCGGCTTGGTTCACCAAAAAAAAATCCCACCTATGGATATTTGTGTGAAAAGTCCAGAAAAAACTGGAAATTGTATTTGAATGTTACCAATTTGAGGCATTAAGCCGTGATCCATATCCTTTCTTTGAGGGAGACGCCATTAGAAACTTCTACATTATGTAAATTTGTTTGTTTGTTAGCTTTTAAGCTGCAATTACTGTTTATCTTGGAGCTTTTTATTTATTTATTTATTTTTACAGTATTTTCCCAGAGTCTTCCCCAATAACAATTTTTCTACAGAAAGCAAGCTTGCTTGCCCTGCGAAGTGAATTTTTGTCCAATGGAAGCATGGAAGGGATGAATTCCTTCCGCGTTTGGATGTATTGCGTTTTTTGTTCTTATATACACATTTGAATATGATTTCTTGCAAGAGCTTCGATCTCTTGCTAAGTACCGAAGTACCGGGAAACACTACAAGAAAAGTCATTCGTCGAGAAATGAGGTTCCAAGAACTCAAAAGGAAGTTTCCAATTCCACAGGCTCGTCGATTCGAAAAGGTACAACTTTGTCGTAACTACCAATAATTGCAAGGTAACTACCACTGTGATCAAATTGAACTAAATTTGTTACTCATTTTTATTTTGGGAAAATACCTTTCTTGACACCATCATATCTCACTGTCGCAAGGAAATACACAAAATTTGGAACATTTTCCTGGGTTTTCACATCCCAAATTCTCACAAAGCTTTTTGTAGTTCTAGTTCCTAAGATAAGACCATTAGGATGGAAAGAATTAGATTGGAGGAGGAGAGAGCTCAGATTTGTGGTCTCTTCATGCCTTTGTCTTCACCATAGACCAATCTTTATGTAGAAACAAAAGCATGGAATTAGAGGGAGACAGGTTTTGCATCTCATTATTCAGCAACCACACCACAAGTTCAACGTTGCAAGCACACCACACGTTCAACGTTGCAAGCACTTCCACGTTCTTCAAAAAAAATATCCATGGGATTCACCAAACAATATAGAGATCCCACTCAACAGTTGCAGCAATTACCAGCTCATCAACTAGCTGAGAAAGCATTTATTTAGCAGTTAAATCCTCGAATAGAAACCCTCGCTTAATACTACATAACTACACCTCTCAAAAGCATACACAACCTTGAATATTAATGTTTAGTGGATTCGAACCTCCGTATTTGATTTTATAACAGAAATACCTGGGAGTGTAGCCACACCAATCGTTGTGCACTTCAACACATAGAGAGGGAACCTCTAATAGTTACAACAATCGTTAACGATAAGCAAATTTATTTGTATTTATTTCGTATCTGAAGTTGCAAACTTCCTATGTGCGCGAAATTACCATTCACTTTATGGAAAGTATGCACACGACATAAATTTCAGAAATTTGAATTTCTTTAATTCTTCATTATTATTTGATAGTTTTATAATACTAAAAATCAAACATCATTCATGTTGTTATATATTCAGGATGCTTACTATACAATAAGAATATATATGTCACTAGTTTGGATTGAACAATTTTTTATATACCCACATGCAGATTGCAATTACGATTTCTATTTGGGTTAAAAAATATAGTATACCCTATCCAATAATTGCTTTTATATAAATAGAAGTATGTATGATACTTCATGCGTTGATGTTTCCATCATCCATTATTGGGTCCATTCTATGTTCAAATTTCACCTCCATGCTCCACTTGTCCAAATTTTTCTTGATTGCCTTTTTATTCACAACACTGCCTATAACATTATTTACCAAGGGAAAAAACATTCATTATGACACATAATCATCAAGCTTGGACTTATTGTAATTTAACATCTCGAACTAATTAACGTTATTAGAATCGCAATGGCTATGCAAATTAGCATCAATGCAGCACCTCTACCCATGTATATAGTCAATGCACATAGCCAACACACACGAGTGAAAAAAGCCATGTAAAGCGACTAGGCGGATCACGTGTGATCTCAAGCTTAAATATGCATTGAAGATATATTGAATATAAAATATCACATTATATTAAACTTATGTATTCGTTCATTAATGAAAGTAGCACATAGGTAATCTGGCGGTGTAGGGTGGTATAGAAATCTATGCTACCAGAAACTATAAATGAGAAACGGAACTAGAAACCTCGTTTCGCATATAAGAAACTGAAAATGAAGAGAAATGACAATAATCTCATGCAAATTAATATAGAATAATTTATTGTTGAGTAAAACATAATTATAAATGCACAACACAGAATGAGGCTGGGGTTGAAGCTTTAATGTTTAGTGGATTCGAACCTCAGTATTTGAATTTATAACAGAAATACCTGGGTGTTTCGCTCACTCCATCACACCCTGCAATAAACTCACCTGTCAGAGTTAGTTCTCGTACGGTGCTGTAGTAACCAAGGTAAGTGAACCGAACTTGTGTAACATATATATACTCATAGAACTGATTTTTGATAACTCGCTGGCAGGTGCACGGAGAAAATGTTGTATATATAGTCTTGTTGAATGGGTGTCTCTCTTGTCTAAATGTGTGGCTTCGATGACAGATTCGGGAGAGACCATGTGAAGAGAATGTTTAATCTTATAATTAGTGGTATAGCTTAAATTTAAGCAGGTTTAATATTATTATTTTTAATTAGATAAATCAAAAGTGATAGGATGTGCTTTTTATAATATTGATAAAATTATAAATATAAATAATGATAAAATTATAAATATAATTTATGTAACATC
Source organism: Pseudotsuga menziesii (assembly GCA_001517045.1). Taxonomy (NCBI): domain Eukaryota; kingdom Viridiplantae; phylum Streptophyta; class Pinopsida; order Pinales; family Pinaceae; genus Pseudotsuga; species Pseudotsuga menziesii. The sequence goes on from LPNX010544342.1 coordinate 92,869, forward strand.
TTATCAAAATTGTATAAAATATTTAAATGATTTAAATGTTTTTGATAAATTTTAATAATTTTGTGTAAAATTTGATTAAAAATTTAGAAACATAATTTTTTTTAATTGGATAAGTCAAAAGTGATAGGATGTGGTTTTTATAATATTGATAAAAATATAAAGATAAATAATGATAAAATTATCAATATAATTTATGTAATTATCAAAACTTTATAAAATATTTAAATAATTAATTTTTTTTTGATAAATTTTAATAATTTTGTGTAAAATTTGATTACAAATTTAGAAACATGGTAGAAATTTTAAATATTAGTGGTTAAGATTCTACAATATAGATATAATAAGTTATTTGAAGAAATTAAATTTATTTGCATATTTCAAAATATAAATTTAATAATAAAATATCGTCATTAGAAAGAAGATTATTTTAAAGTAATAAGTTTAATTTTATTTAATAATGTTAAACTTATTTATAATTTTTAAAATAAAATGGTGTATAAAGATTTTTAATATTAATAAAATATGTACAAACAATTTTAATAGATAATAATTATATAATAAATTTAAATTATGTATATTATTTAAATGAAATAATAAAATTTTAAATATAAATTTATATGATGTTGATAATGATGGAAACTAAATTTGGTTTATTGATTTTAAGAAGAAAAAAAATAAAAGAATTATTTGGTTTGTTCTAAAATTTTATTTCTATCCTCAAAAATCTTAAAGAGAAATGTATATAAGTTATCATATTTAAATTGAAAAGTTAGAAGGTTAGAAAGGTCATTATTGTAACAGTGACTTTGAAAATGAGACTTCATGTGGGTGTAGAAAGGTCAAAGATGACAAATACTTTCAACCCAGATAGTTTTAGCATCTATCCAAAGCCTAGTTTCACTATGGAGTTCATTGAAGAGCTTGTGGATGTTGCAGGGTCCCTCCTCATCCTTTACATCCACTATGGATTTCATTGAAGAGCTTGTGGATTTTGCATGGTCCCTCCTCATCCTTTACATCCACTATGGAGTTCATTGAAGAGCTTGTGGATGTTGCAGGGTCCCTCCTCATCCTTTACATCCACAAGCTCTTCAATGAACTCCATAGTGAAACTAGGCTTTGGATAGATGCTAAAACTATCTAGGTTGAAAGTATTTGTCATCTTTGACCTTCCTACACCCACATCAAGTCTCATTTTCAAAATCACTGTTACAATAATGACATTTCTAACCTTCTAACTTTTCAATTTAAATATGATAACTTAGATACATTTCTCTTTAAAAATTTTGAGGATAGAAATAAAATTTTAGAACAAACCAAATAAATCTTTTTTTTTCTTCTTCTTAAAATCAATAAACCAAATTTAGTTTCCATCATTATCAACATCATATAAATTTATATTTAAAATTTTATTATTTCATTTAAATAATATACATAATTTAAATTTATTAAATAATTATAATCTATTAAAATTGCTTGTACATATTTTATTAATATTAAAAATCTTTATCCACCATTTTATTTTAAAAATTATAAATAAGTTTAACATTATTAAATAAAATTAAACTTATTACTTTAAAATAATCTTCTTTCTAATGACGGTATTTTATTATTAAATTTATATTTTGAAATATGCAAATAAATTTAATTTCTTCAAATAACTTATTATATCTATATTGTATAATCTTAACCACTAATATTTAAAATTTCTACCATGTTTCTAAATTTGTAATCAAATTTTACACAAAATTATTAAAATTTATCAAAAAAAAATTAATTATTTAAATATTTTATAAAGTTTTGATAATTACATAAATTATATTGATAATTTTATCATTATTTATATTTATATTTTTATCAATGTTATAAAAACCACATCTATCACTTTTGATTTATCCAATTAAAAAAAAATTATGTTTCTAAATTTTTAATCAAATTTTACACAAAATTATTAAAATTTATCAAAAACATTTAAATCATTTAAATATTTTATACAATTTTGATAAGATGTTACATAAATTATATTTATAATTTTATCATTATTTATATTTATAATTTTATCAATATTATAAAAAGCACATCCTATCACTTTTGATTTATCTAATTAAAAAAAATAATATTAAACTTGCTTAAATTTAAGCTATGCCACTAATTATAAGATTAAACATTCTCTTCACATGGTCTCTCCCGAATTTGTCATCGAAGCCACACATTTAGACAAGAGAGGCACCCATTCAGCAAGACTATATATACAGCATTTTCTCCGTGCACCTGCCAACGAGTTATCAAAAATCAGTTCTATGAGCATATATATGTTACACAAGTTCGGTTCACTTACCTGGGTTACTACAGCACCGTACGAGAACTAACTCTGACAGGTGAGTTTATTGCAGGGTGCGATGGAGTGAGCGAAACACCCAGTCATTTAAGTTCAAGTACGCCGCGGTTTCCCAGAGAATTGACTGCCCGAGCCATGCATTGATGGACTCATGGATGCATCCATAAGCTGACAAAGTCTTTAAAAGACTCTGCAGCTCAATGGATAGCTCTCGCCCTTTCCCTGCATCAAATAGAAATGAAGCATATTATTGTCTTTAATTATTATTTTGCCGTATATCAAATAATTTGGAAATGATTCATAAAAACAAGATCATTGGAGGAGCGTTCCGTGCCATTAATGTAAATGTTTGAGTGTGCATTTATTTGAATGCAACCTTATCATAAAGTTTATGTTTCCATTGGTGAGAAGGTGATATCAAAATTCTTATGAACTCCCAAGTGCATAATTAAGATACGTCACACTTCACATACACATAACACATAATGTATATCGGTAATAGTCATACATAGGTAATGTTATTAAGAGAATAAGTTTTGGTACGTTGGATATGAAATCCAAAATTAATATAAAAGTTTGAATAACTTTATACACTTAATGTTCTTAATAGAATAAGTTTTGGTAGGTTGGATTTATATGAAATCTAAAATTAATGTAAAAGTTTAAATCACTTTTTGGTAAGTGGAATTTATATAAAATAAAAGTGTGATTTGGTGTTTGATTTTTGGACGAGACATTTAATGAATTTTCAAATTATAAAGTACATTATGTAGCCACGAGCTCAAATTTGAGGTTGCACTACAACCATGTTAACACAGCCTGTGTTACATTTGTGCACATTCACACAACATATGTTACATCTGTATACACTCACACAACACTTAGAAATAATTTCTCTAAGAACATATGCAACAACAACAAATGACAAAGTAATTCCATCTCTCTTAATCGCTTGGAAAACTAGAGAAGCAGTTTAAAAGTAATGTTCTTTGCTCTGCTTATGTTCTATAAGGCTTAGGGTTTTATCCTTGTATAAAACACTTCTACTTCTTAAAGATTTTCTCTACCTTTGCTCCCTTGTACGACTTAAAATTTATTTATCAAAGTAATTACATCTCTCTTAATCGCTTGAAAAACTAGAGAAGCAGTTTAAAATTAATGTTCTTTGCTCTGCTTGTGCTCTATATGCTTAGGGTTTTATCCTCGTATAAAACACTTCTACTTAAAGATTTTCTCTACCTTTGCTCCCTTGTACGATTTAAAATTTATTTCTGCATTTACTCATGAGTTATGTCTCCACATATGATTTTCCATGTTAACACAACCCGTGTTACATTTGTGCACATTCACACAGCATATGTTACATTTGTACACACTCACACAACACTTAGAAATCATTTCTCTAAGAACATATGCAACAACAACAAATGACAAAGTAATTCCATCTCTCTTAATCTCTTTGAAAACTAGAGAAGCAGTTTACAAGTAATGTTCTTTGCTCTGCTTGTGTTCTATAAGGCTTAGGGTTTTATCCTTGTATAAAACACTTCTACTTATTAAATATTTTCTCTGCCTTTGCTCCCTTGTATGACTTAAAATTTATTTGTCATAGTAATTCCATCTCTTTTAATTGCTTGGAAAACTAGAGAAGCAGTTTAAAATTAATGTTCTTTGCTATGCTTGTGCTCTATATGCTTAGGGTTTTATCCTTGTATAAAACACTTCTACTTTAAGATTTTCTCTACCTTTGCTCCCTTGTATGACTTAAAATTTATTTATGCCTTTACTCATGAGTTATGTCTCCACATAGGATTTTTGGAACCCAATATATATCTACCTTGTGTTCCCAAATTGCCTTTCGAACACAAAATCTAATTTTGCATTCTTAGGTTGCCATATTGTGGAAGAGTTACAAAGTTTGCTTTTAATGGTTATACCCCGTTCTGCAGTTGGTGGAGTTGAACCAGTTGTTAATCAGGAAGTAAAAAAGGATCAGTTGTATAACCTTGTCTCAGCAGAAAATAGACTCCTCACCCGTCAAAGTCTGCCTCTATCAAAAGGCATTGATATTTATTACTTGCAAGTGATATGAGCTTCAAACTTGATGCATGAAATGTCTAGGATAGTCTTGCATCTATTTAGGAATATTGAGGGCGTGTCTTCTCCATGTCCATCATTGTGCAACAATGTCCATGATAATTGTTTGAATTCTGTAAACTTGATAGCTTAACTTCTTTGTAAATGTTTGTAATTAATTGATAATACAATGAAATTATAACATAATAAATTTTTGAATCCTATTAAGCACATCCAAAATAGTTATAATATTTTGTTGTGTTTTTTTAAGAAATATGTTCTCCAACAATATCAAGGGAGCAATTCACACAGAGATGGAATATGATTCTTGATTCAATTATGATCTGATGTGGATGTTTAGGAACCTCTCTAAGAAACACTATTTTCTGGACCTGTTTCAAGATTTACCAAAGATTTGCAACATCTTTCAAATTTGCAATATTTTTCAATTTGTACATAGCTGGAATATGCTTCTTGATTCAACTGTGATCTAATGTGGATGCTTGGAAACCTCCTTAAAAACACTTTTTTTGGAACTATTCCAAGATTTGCCTAGAGTTTGCAACATCTTTTAAATTTTCAAGCTTTGTTTGTAGAAACCCTTTAAGAACAAATATTATGTAAGTCCTTTGCTATGTTTTGAACTTTTCAAAGAATTCTTGTTTTAATCAACAACTATGTTTAGTGCACACATTCCCACTTCAACAAAACAGTAAGCATAGTGTGACATCTTTTCAATGCAAAAAATTTTCTACTATCTGATTATCTACTATCGATTTCCTTTCCACTCATTGATACTAAAAAAGATTAATTTATTTCAAAAAAATATCTCCTACAACATTTTGTCTAGGAGTATTCCAATTCTAAAGATCTTTACAAGATTTACTCTAGAAAGGTATAAGTCATAACCAAAAAACATTTAGTTTAGTTCTGGGTCAAATTCAGTATTCCTTTTAGATATTGGTCTGTGCATTTTGTCTAAAAGGATTGACTATTGTCTAACCTTTTATGAAATACAAGTCTCTGTTACAATTGCATTGGATCACTTTGTGGCATGTACTCTAGAGAATGAGAAACACAAAACATAATTAAATTTTACAAGTCAAATTTCACAAAGCAATTTGTGTTTTGTTTTGATTATGAAAATGAATAGATTTTGTCTCCCCAAAGCATTGTTGTTTTAAAGATGTTGCCACGAAGGAAAACTATGGAAAAAACGACTCTAGTTTTCCTCACACTGTCCCAAGCTATAGTGGCACTCACAAATTTAGTTGATTACTTTTTAGAAATTATACAAATTGTATTATTGATTGTTTGAGTGAGGATTACTTTTTAGAAACTATACAAATTGTATTATTGATTGTTTGGAGATAATTATTTATTTTGATGGGTGTGGTTTTGTTCATGATGAATCAACTTGTTCTCATTATCATTTGACAATTTAGCTATAATAATGATAAAAAAATCTTTAAACAAGGGTTACATGCAATACTTAGTTACTTAGTAGTGACAATGTTGAACACTGCGAGATATACTATGAGGGTATGTAAATTTGGAGTGATTTGTCAATTTACATAATAGATTTAATAGATTTGCATGTTTTGATTAAAAACCATGACTGTATTTTCTCCTTCAAGCTTAGAAATCTCTTGATGTATAGTTTCCAATGCTTCAAACGGTGACTAGTTTTGCTAGTGTATAGTTTCCAATGCTTCAAACGGTGACTAGCTTTGCTCTAAAATTTATAATAATAATAGTTGAAGACAAAAATCTTAAATTTGACAATGGTACAAGATCAATTCACAAGGGTCATTTATAGAGATCTTCTAGCATATCAATCTGTATCCCTGCAATTCACAAATGCAAAGAATCAATTAATTAATGTGGAGTAAGGGAGTACACACTAATTAATTAATTAATTAATTAATGAAGGGAATAATAATTAATTAATTAATTAAGGGAATAATCATTAATTAATTAACTATCAATTAATTTTAATTAATTAATTTATTATTATTAATTAATTATGTTAAAAAAACTCAATTATTATTGCAGATTGGTTAAGAATTACTACATAAACCTTTGGTAACACAATTATTATTGCAGATTGGTCAATAAAAAGATACATTATATATATTACAAATTCAGTGGTAGGGAATATACAGCTTTGCTACTCTTTATCCTTGTTTTAGTTTCAAAAATTCTCATCCAATGAAAGACAAATAGGTCATCTGAAAAATTAATAATGAAAAATGATAACATTATTAGAAACAAAATAATAAGTTAACTAATAAGGAATATTGACTACTTTAAGTTACATAAAAAAAAATAGGACCAAGTGTTATAAACTATTTTAAGTCATATAAAATAATTAGGACTTAGTGTTGGAGATATGTTGAATAATTTTGATTTATGGTTCATAGTGGTCATTAACCTAATATAAGGGTCCTTTTAGTGGCTGGTTATTTGGCAAACTTTTGGTCCCACTTTATGGGTTTGGGGCAATAAATCTAAAATCCACTTTGAAATATGTGAGGCTTTAACTCATTTGTAATGTATCACATAAAAATCTTGTATATATGAGCTATGTTTATTTACTTGGGTATGATGTACCCACCAAACATTTGTGTAAATTTTATGATAGGATTTTCTCTCATATTAGGCTATCTTTGTTTCTGTGAGTAACATTGTCCAATACTAATACTATTTCTTGGCATGGTGGCATGGTATTAAAGCCTTAGTGATGACCATCAAAGTAATGCAAAAATATTATGGAAAATGATGCAAAACCATTATGGTGTAACTATTACATTAATTGTTTAGTCAAACACTTTGCATGTTGTTTGTGCTATGGTTAATTAATGAAACAAGGAAACATATTGAAGGCATTTGTGCACAAAGTGTTAGCTTGTAAAGAATCGAGTAAGGAATCATTGCATTGTGGAAATGAAGTATAATGACTATGGCATGGAATGTATAAATAATTATTTTTAAGTGTCTTTTGAATAAGCATGGATCCATAGAATTTTTTTAATGAGACATGATCTCCGCTGTTGACTTCTTGGGTGCATTGCTCATTGATCTAACTCATTTTTTACTATCCAAAAGTCTTCAAAAGTAATGTCGTGCTACCACAACTTATTATTGAAACAGGCCATGAAGAACCTCATCAAATCAAATTCTTATTACGTAGATGAGTGTTACATATAAAGGATATCAAAATCGTTATCTACAGTTAGATAACGAGATTACTAACTAATAGCTGAAATATTATTGACAATGTAATCCCGAAGGATTACTCAACATTCCCCCCTTAATCCAAAGGGACATCTGACATGCCAAGCTGCATTCTAAAATTTTCAAACTTTTCATGGCCCAATACTTTAGTAAAGATATCTGCAATTTGCTCAGAAGTAGGACAATGTGTCAGATGAATGGTTTTGGCCTCAACATGATGTTGAATCAAGTGATATTTGGTGTTGATATGTTTGGTTTGATCATGGAATTTTGGATTCTTGGCTAATTGAATTGCAGAAGTGTTGTCAACAAAGAGAGGCATTGAAGTCACTTGTTTCTCCTGCAAGTCTTCAAGTATTTTACGAAGCCAAATGATTTATTTTGTGGCTTGAGATGCTACAACATATTCAGCTTCAGTTGTAGAATCAACATGAATAGATTGCTTTCGTGATCTCCATGTGATAGATGCTGATCCAAGGTTCATCAAATAACCTGAAGTAGAGACCCCATGCTCTTTATCTCCATCAAAATCTGAATCTGAATAACCAATGAGATGAAAGTACGAAACTTTAAAATATTTGATGCCATAACATTGAGTGCCTTTTAAATATTTGAGCACTCGCTTTGCTGCATTTCAATGATCTTCACAGGGATGATGCATAAACCTGGAAAGTATTCCTACAACAAAATTTATGTCAGGACAAGTAGTAGTAAGATAAATTAAACTTCCAACAAGCTACCGTTCTTTGTTGGATCTTCAAATGTGCTACCTTCATTTAAAGTAAGCTTTAGATTCTGCTCCATTGGTGTTGAAACAGGATTACAATCTTGCATACCAAATTTGTTTAATAACTCTCCAACATATTTTTTCTGAGAAATGAAAATGTGCTTTGGTTTTTTATCTACTTCAATTCCTAAATAATAATGTAATAATCCCAAATCTGTCATATCAAAAACCTTTTTCAACTCTCTTTTGATAGATACTATATAATCGTCATTATTTCCTGTGATAAGCAAATCATCCACATAGACAACTAGATATACAGCCGATCTTCCAACTTTCTTGACAAATAAAGTTGCATCATATAGATTGAAGTGCTTATAATTCAATTTGAGAAGATGCTATAACTTTTCATACCAAGCTCGGGGTGCTTGCTTTAAACCATATAAAGATTTGACTAATTTTCATACCTTCTGTTCTTGACCTTTGATAGCAAAGCCTTCAGGCTGATCCATATACACATCTTCTTTTAAGTCTCCATTCAAAAATGTGGTTTAAACATCCACGTGATGTATCTTCGATCCTTTTTGTGCTACTAATGAAAACAAAGTTCGAATGGTTCCCCATTTAGCTGTAGGAGCAAATGTTTCTGTGTAATCAACACCTTCTTTCTATGCATACCCTTTTGCTACAAGTCTCACTTTGTGTTTGTCAAGTGAACCATCTTCTTTATATTTATTCTTATATATCCACTTGCATCCAATCGGTTTGGTTTCAATTGGAGGATTCACCAACCTCCAAGTTCCATTTTTTATGTGACCATCATACTCTCTTTGCATTGCACTTTTCCATACATCACTATTTACTGCTTCTTGAAAAGATGCAGGTTCATCAAACGCATGAAAGTTTAATTCACAATCTAATGTTACAAAATCATCATACCTTTTTGGAAATGTCTTAGTCTGTATCGATCTACGAACTTCTTGTTGTTGTGGTGTTTGCTTTGTTTCTTCTTTAAGAGGAAGTTCTGCATTATCCATGATACTTAGTTTATCCATTCCATTAACAATATCATCAATTGTCTCATCTTTTGTTTCATCAACTTGTGCATTAGAATCATCAACTTGTGCATTAGAAGGAAATTCCAAAACTTGACTTAGAACAGGAATCCCCCCTTCAATATTTGGAAGTTCATTATCCATTTCATGATAGATTTTTTAGAATGAAATCTATCAAGCTGAGCAAGTTGTTTATCAATAGTGAGTGCATCTTTCTAAAACTCAAGAAATATAACATCTCTAGAAACAATAAACTTCATGTTATCTTCATTATACAACCTATAAGATTTAGAAGTATTAGAATCTCCCAAAAAAATACACTTCCGATTTCTTGCTCCCAATTTATGTCTTTGTTGCTCATGAATCAAAGCATAACATGTGGAACCGAAAATTCTAAAATGCTTGACAACTGGAAGATGATCATGTCACATTTCATAAGGTATTTTGTTTTGTATTGCAGCAGAAGAACATCTATTCTTAATGTAGACAGCACAAAGAACTGCTTCTCCCCAAAACATTAACTTGACATTTTTAAAAAGCATCATTGACCTTACCATATTCAAGAGGGTCCTATTCATACGTTCTGCCACACCATTTTGTTGTGGATTATAAGGAATAGTTGTTTGGTGTTTAATACCATTGTCCTGCAAATATTTTTCAAAATCTTGAGATGTATATTCACCACGGTTATTAGTTTGAAGGGTTCCAATATTGAGTTGAGCTTCATTTTTAATCCATAAGTGAAAATTTGTGAATGTATCAAAAGATTGAGATTTTGATTTTAATAATAAACCCAACACATCCTCGTAAAATCATCAATGAAATTCATGATATATTTGTTACCATTTGCTGATGGAATAGGCATGGGCCCACATAAATCTAAGTGAATAAGACCAAGCTTTCTTGAAGCTCGAAACATAGAATCATTAAAAGCATTAGAGGAAATTTGAGGTCTAAAATGGGCCTCCTAAGGAAAATAATAAAATAATAGTTATTAATTTTGGAGGAAGAATGAAAAAAACTACTTTTGTGTTTGTATTTTTTACATATCTCCCTGTGTTTTTGCTCAAATTATGAGCGGGATAGGTCATTGGATGCAGAATTTAATTCTGCATCCAACGAGTACCCACACTGCATACTTTTGATGGACCCTACTACCCCAAAAACAAGAAATACCTGGAAAAAAAACTGATGATAATGTCATCATCACATTTTTCAGGTATTTCTTGTTTTTGGGGAAGTAGGGTCCATCAAAAGTATGCAGTGTGGGTACTCGTTGGATGCGGAATTAAATTCTGCATCCAACGAGCTTGTCAGCTTGAAATTTGAGTAAAAACACAGGGAGATATGTCGAAAATATGAACCAAAAAGGTAGTTTTCTTTTATGAGAAATATGCCAATTCAACCATTATGGTTGACTCAGTTTATTGAAATTCTATTGGTTCTTGAATTCCAACTCACAAAATTTAGTGTTTGCGGGTTTTCTTGTAAAGCCCATTTTAGACCCCAAATTTCCTCTAATGGTTGTTTACTATGCTTGCCTAAGATACAAGCATCACATGGGAAAAGTTGTCTTGGAATAGTAGGAAGCCCTTGAACTCCTTTATGTTTCATAATACTGAGACTATCATAATTAATATGACCAAATCTAGCATGCCACAATAAGTTGGAAGATAAATTACTATTATGTTGAACCAAATTTGTAGAATTCTGTGAATTGGATGATGTACCATTCAACTTTAAAATATTGTTATCTTTCACTCCATTCATTACAATCACATTATCATAAGCTCTTCTAATCTCAATGATACCATCAAACATATGTATTGAGTGATTTTGTTGTCTAATTCGCACAAGAGATATTAGATTTCTCTTCAATTATGGAACATAAAGAACATCAGGAAGTATATAATCAGCCAGTCCTGATAATTTCAATCTAATAGAACCAATTCCTAAAGGTTTTAACTGAGACTTATCTGCCAAATGTACTACCCCATCAATTTGATCACTAAAAGTTTCAAAGAAGTCTTTTCTAAATGTCATATGGCGTGGCTCCGGTAACCAATAACCAAATATTATTCCATGAAAACGAAGTACTGAAAGCTTCTTTAATTCCTAGATTACAATGTGCAACAACATAATGTGCAGATTCAGGAAGGTTACCTTTATCATTTCCTTTATCTTGTACTTGCTCTTTCTTGTTAACAATTTTATCCCAAGAAGTTCTACAATAACTGGCAGTATGACCAGTTTTTCCACATCTATAACATTGTTTCTCTCCTTGATTAAATCTTCTCCCCCTTCCTCTGTACTGTCCTCTTTGTCCTCTACCTCGACCTATGCTTCTATTTTCCTCCTTTGCAAATTCTTCTTTTGATTTGTGTCATTTTTGTGCAAGACACAAAGTTTCTTCATTGGGTTTAGACTCCTTTTTCCCAAATGCTTTCTCTCTTTCTGCAATTTTCTCAACAAGTGTTTCAAAGGTCATAGCTTTCATTTGGACACTAGCTTGAAGTGATTCTAAATAATGAGTACAGGTAGGATATAGGGATTTAATAAATGCAGTAAGTTGAATGTCAACTTTTACACCAGTTGCATCAATATCATGGAAAATGGCTCTAATTTCAGAAGCAAGTTTCATTGGATCGTTATCTTTTAATTCTAAGTTAAATAATTTCATCAACAGTTGTATGATTTCAAGCTCAGAATGTGAATCATACAAATATTTTAGTTTCTTTAATGCTTCCCAAGCACTTTAGCTAGAAACTAAATGTCTACTTACTTCTTCACTTACTGAGGCAATAATTAAGGCATAAGCCTTCTTGTCCTCGCTTTTCCATAATGTTAACTCTTTGGCATTAGTAGGTGGTACCGGTGCACTTTTAACCACTTCATTTATTGCTTCTCCATCTTCCTTATCTTCTAAATTCTCATTTTCACAAATTCCATCCCACATATCATTAAAAATAAGGGTATTTTTAACTTTACGAAACCATTCCTGATAATTTTCTTTTCCAGATAAAATAACTCCGACAATTGAAATTAAAGAATTCATTGAAATTTACTGTGTAGTAAATTTTTGTGTGCAAAATACAGTCTGATATATTCTTTTCCTTTTAGCCAATGTTCTTTAAAATCTTTTTATCTTCTAAAAAGATTTCTCGAAAGGTTTAATAATTCAATTTAAAAAAACCTTGTACTCAAATATAAATGGCTATTTGAAATATTTTATTTTTTTAAAAGAACTCCCCAAATATTTGATAATTAATTTAAAGAAACCATTGCATGAAAATATAAATGACGGCTCTCTTCCTTTTTTTTTTCTCTTTTTAAAAAAGAAAATAATTCTTCAAGACAATTACCGAAACAATTTATGTGTTCTCGGAAGATCGCTGCCGCTAGCTCGCCCTACGCTCTGAGTCTGCGTGCTTCAGCAGCCTAGGGTTTCTAGCACTCTGGCCGCCCCCATGGCTTCGCCTGGGGGAGGGCCCTCTTCCTCGCCTCTCTCAGCGGAGGAAGCCTTCATTCGCCTGCTCTCGGCTCGAGGTCTCAAACCTGCTGCCCCTTCCATTCCAAAATTTATCAAGAAGTTGGATGTTGTCCCGGAAATTGATCTCCCTACCGAACAGCCCATCAAGATCGCCCTAGCTCTTGCTGATCGAGGTCTGGTCGGGCAGTTCATGGGGCTCTGGCCCTCTTCGAAAACCACTGACGATTGGATCCAAAGGAACTGGCGACCTCAGCTCAAGAACAGTGTAACCTG
>LPNX010544342.1:115467-196433 GCA_001517045.1 Pseudotsuga menziesii
TCCCTGCACCTTCACTTCACAACAGTCCACGCATAACCAATGTTCGTGTCTCTCTTTGCATGTTCATTTCTTGTTTCCTATCAGCCCACTTTATCACACTGATCCTATGCAACTTCCTTCTCTCCACTCCATCCTCCACGCACCTGCACCTCCTTCATTGGTTGACCGCCTTCCCTCTCCCTACGTCGCCTTCCCCCCTCTCTTATGTTGTTTCTCCACACGCTGCGGTCGCCCACCTCGAGTCCACAACTCATTGACCTATACCAAACAAATATATATATATATCAATCATTGGGCGTAACTCAGGTGGTTGGGAGATTTGGTTATTGCACTCCCCACCCGGGTTCAAATCTCGTTGGGGACATTTGCTCCTTGGGAGCCCTTGTATGTAATGAATTATTAGGTTGGCGACCTATTTATCGTGATTAATGATGCCCAAGTTCATGTATACTTTCCTAGCGAGTATAAGATATTTTCCAGAGTGGACGTAGCCATGGTGTAAAATTGGGCTTCCATGGTGAACCACTTTAAATATATATTAAAAACTAAATAAAACGTTATAATATTTAATTAAAAAATATATATAAATAGTTTATTAAAACAATAATAATAATAATAATAATAATTAATTAATGACTAACTATTATTATATAAATAAAAAGATATTAGGAAATAAAAAGAAAGACCAAGTCAAAGAAGATATTAGTAAAAAAAAACATAAATCAAGTCTTGGAAGATATTGAAGAATTTATTGAAGCACTGTATATATATTGAAGAAATTATGGATTCCATATATAGATCCAAATTTGGACTAAGTATCCTTATTGTGGAATGGAATTCCAATATCCGACAGTTTTTAAGAATGGAAATCCCTCCTTCCCAATATGTGGTAAATATTTTATTATGAAAAACGATCAAGGTAACTCACACTTCCAATCTAGGGAACTAGAAAGTGAATTAGGATACTACAAGGAAAACAATAAAAAATTACAATTTGAAAATGACAAAGAGAAGTATTTTAATGATTTAATAAACACCAAATTAAAATATCGTATTCGGGAGTCCACCAAACAAACTAAGGAATTTGAAATTGCGAGAAATAAATTCAAAAAATACATACAAGATTGAGATGAAGAGATCTCTTGTTTAAGAGATCACAATCATAAATTACTTGTGCAAATCAAGAAGGAAAAGGATAAAGTTAAATGCAGACAAAAGTTAGAAGAGAAGATTCAATCTCTTCAGCAAAAATTACTAGGAAAAGACAAAGAAAATTTCTCCATGAAGAAGGTTAATCAAGAACTAGAGGATCAAATAGAGAAGTTAAAATAGGACAAACAATCACAAGATGAAACTTGGTTTAAGAGGATTCAGAGTAATAATAGCCTATTAGAGAACAAATTAGTTCAAATCCATAAGGAAGCATCCAAAACTATCCAAAAAACAAATTCTAGTTGAGGAAGAAGAAACAAATACAAATTTGTTCCCCATCACAATTCAAAAGGAATTCAATCTAGCGGAAAAATAAGAAACGAGAAATCCTAACCGACACCCAAACTACAAAAAGCATTTTGACCAACGACATGGTCAAAATGAACATAAACAAAAGGGTTATAAAATTAGAAGCGAAAGAACACAAAATCTACAACCTCAACAAAAAATGGGAAGATTTATCCAACAAGATGATTAAGAATCACCTTCAATGAAAATATATCTCGGATGGACCACATCACATACGATGCAGCGTTTTTTCATAGAATTCATAACTTGTATCGTCTCGTTTCGTCAAGTGTTGTAAGTACTAAAATAAAGGATCGAGAGATGACATTACAACCAAGACATCAGACGCCAGCCTTGTCTTCAATAAATATTTGAGGACAAAGATTCCCTTAAGGGGTAGGTAATGTAATGAACAAAAAAATATAAATAAATAAAACATTAATAAATATTAATAATTAAATAAACGAAATACTTAATGAAGAGACACCTTCGTGAAAGGCTACGCCTCTTCACGAAAGGGAACCCAGCATGGGTATTTACAAGAAAGCATTCTCATAGTAAATCATCACTTATCTTATCAAATATATTTTATTATCCATACATGGATTACATATTTTATTTACATTGGGTTTTGTTGATGTATTTGAAATTTCGGAATGTATTCACTTGTATATCTTATATTGTACCCCCGATGTTCCTATCAAGAGAATCATTTGTATTTCATTCTACCCTGATGTTCCTATGGGGAGAGTCATTAATATAATAAATTCATGTAAATTCAATGAGGTTAACCCTCTGTTGTAAGTCGGGGAAATAGTCCCCACAGTTCAGTTGAGGTTAACCCTCCTTGTTGATCAGGGGAGTAAAGTCCCCACAGTTGAGGGACACTAGGGTTATTAGACTCTCCTAGAGATGTTGGCCCTGGTAAGTAATTGTCAAATTGGAAATTAGTATAAATAGAGAGTGAGCATCTCTATTTTACACACACACTCACTCAATTGGGGTGCATGAGTGAGAGAGGAAGTGCTCACAAAAGTGAGAGAGAACAACTGTTGGAGATCATCTTTTTGTATTTGGGTTTTACTGTTCCCACTGGTGCTCATTCTATCTTTGAGGAAGATGTGGGTTTTTCTCCTTTATGGTTTCCTTGAGGAAAATATTTGTGTCTATCGTCTCTTGTGATTGATTGTTGTGCATGTTATTCTCTGAGATAAGATCCTAAGATAATATTGTCTAATTGATAAAATATAACATGGTATCAGAGCTAACCTAAGAAGAAGACATTATGCAGCCGCAGAAGCTAGGGTTTCTTAATTTTTGGGTCTCTCTCCACAATCCATCAGCAAAAGGAGGCTAGGATAACTCTCCATTGAAGGGCGCATATTTCTGTCGAAGCAGAATTTGATTCCGGGCATTTTCATTTTTTGCTACTGGAAATTAGGGCTTTTTACAGAAGACGTATTTTTGAGTGAGCTTAGCATAGAATTTCTCTTCTCATCAAAATCAAAGTTTAGATACCAAGTTCAAATTTTTTTGTTGATTAAAACTCTGAGAAAGTCAAACCCTAGTTTGACCCTAGGCCTGAAAAACCCTAAAATACTAAAACTGGTAGTTTTGGTACATTCGCTATATATTGGGATTGAAGAAGTCTTAGGGGCAAAAATTTTCATAGGCCAAAGATAAAATCCTAATGTACCATCTGTAAAATTTTCAGCCTTAGATTCACTATATTGTGGGAGATATGATTCCTCCAAATTAGGATTCCATCCTCTTCCAGGATTCATCCCTAATCAGGACACCTAGGGAGAATTTCTATATGTCTGGCTACAAAAGTCCATATGAAATTTTGCAAGATGTTGTATATAGGGCACAAACTTTACTTTCTGTGGTAAAATGTTCAGGCCCCAAAGGTGAAAAAGTGACACGTGAAAGTCCGTACAAGTTTTCTATGTTGAACAGTCCTGGAATACGTCACCTTGGGAAAAATATCATAATTCCCAATTGGTGAACCCAATTATTGTCAACCTATGGTGTTAGAGATAGGACAGACAATTTTAGCTCAGTACAAAATTTTAGACACAGAGGAGCAGTACTTTTGGAGATATCACAGAAACAATATTAGGCATTTCTATAGAGGAAATTGGAAAACTAGGGCTTCCTGTTGCGGGAGCTTCCCTCCATTTTTTTCAGAAAAGGAGTACATTGGACAACTCACCTTGAAGAGGCACACATTTATATCCAATCAGATCTAAAAGATTCTAAGTTTTTAAAATTAGGATTTCTCTGACAAACCCTAGATCAGCCAGCTTCGAAACCAAGACGGACACCTCAAATCGGTAAGATCTAATCTGTTGCTATTTACAATTGGGGTTCTCATTTCAAGATGACTAATCACACTAGATTGATGAAAAACTTGGGGAATATGAAAACTTCCAAGCATGGAAGTATATAATTTCACTGGTTCTTGAATAAAATGAATTGGACACCTACATAAGTGGAGAGGTTCCAGTTCTAGAGGGAGATGAGGCTAAAAGCCTTACACAAGAAGAACTTGGTCAAGGCCAAGAAGATCATTGCTGATTCAATAAAGGATGACCTTAAACCACAAGTGTATTCCCTAAATACACCTAAAGATATGTTTGATTCCTTGACCAATCCATTTGAATGGAAGAACATAAATCAGAAGATGACTTTGAGAAACCAGTTGAATAATGTGAAGATCCAGAATGCAGAGGCCATATAGTCATACTTTACAAGGGTCTCTCAAATCAAAGAACAACTTGAAGCAGTAGAAGAAGAAGTGGAGAATGCAAAATTTGTGATAACCACCTTGAATGGCCTCCCAGGATCATGGGATTCATTCATTCGAGGAATGTGTGCCAGAAGGAAGTGATTACTTTCAGCAGACTCTAGGAAGAGAAAACAAAAGATAAAGCTCGACCCATAATAACAGAAGAGAAGATGGGAGAAACTAAATATCAAGCGCTCATGATTCAAAGAAGATCCCTCAAGCGATGAGGAATATGAAGAACTCAATTCTTGAAGAACCTCTTATCCATCTTAGCATTTTGATAAGAAATGATGATGTCATAAATGAAGAAGATGATGAAGCAAAAGGCTCAAGAAGGAGTCTACCCACGAAACTAATAAAAGATAAGTATTCAATTATTATTTCATGATATTTTTTTGTTCTGCATTTGTTTATATCCAGTTGATGTGTTATGCATGATAGAATGTTTGCATTAATAACAGTATACTACTAATATGCATGTGATGGGTAAGTAGCTCATGGTTCCATACAACTCTCCATTGCTACTTATCTAGAATGAAACCTCTTTGCTGACATATTGGATCAGTGCACAATCTCAATGATGTCTTGGTAGAGATGGAAGGCATCTAGAAATTTTCCGTGAGATATGGATGAATGTTGTATTGGCTAAAATAGTTTCATGATCATATATTTATGCATAAGAATTTTCCATTATGAATATGCCTTATGAAATGATTCTAACTATATAACTAATGCATTTGACTTGTAGGAAAGACCGCGTACAATCGCTTACAAGAAAAGAAGGATGAGACTTGTTCTGAAGAACAAGTGATGACGGTTCAAGAAATAATCCAAAATGAAGAATAGTATGATGAGGCCCCAGACACACTCTAGTTATGTGACATTGTTGAGCGACATAATTGATGCGTATCCTTCTAGCTATGAAGAAGTAGCAAAGACGAAAGGGAAGGAGAGTACCAGTTCAAGAAGAATGATGTCTAGGATGTGGTATTTATACTTGAAGGGGAGTCTATAGTGGATCTGCAAGATCCAACATGCAGCAGATGGAAACATTGTGGGTGTTGGGTGTGTTCTACTATCTTAAATACACCTAATATTTAATTATCGACCAGGCTTGGTAGGCTTAGAGTTGCTACAAAATATATGCGAAGGTTTAGGGGTTCCTATGGCATTGTAGAAATACTTTAATAAACAAAAGATTGAAAAATCTTTCAAAATGAAAAACTGATTCAAACTCCTAAAATTTTAATTATTAATGTGATTAAAACAAAACATCCTACAAGGATAATATCAAACTACTCATTAATTAACTCTTCTTCTTCTTAATCTAAGAATGGAAAAACTTTCATAAACAACTTTAGAAATTCAGAAAGGTCTAATTTATGAATAAGTAGAAAAAATAAATAAAGAAGCAAGTAGAAAACTTAATTAAGAAGACTTCTCTAATTATCTAACCTATAATCATTTTCAGTAAAACATACAATTCAAGAAATAAACCCTATGCTAGTATCAATCTACAAAGTATTGGTTTATTTTCTAGAAATTAACATGTCTAATCCTAAGTTCAATATAAACAACGATGAATTAAAATAAACCAAAGATACAATTATCAAATATTACAGTGATGATAAATGAAGAAATCAAAGACAAAAGAAGTAAATCAAATCATAATTCAAAAACATGTTTTGATTGAAAAGAAATACAAAAAGGGCTTTTAATAAGTACTTAAAAATAATCTAACCTAAGGTCCTAGAGGCTGATGTAACTATTACCTAATTACCAAAACATAACAGAATTCAAAAAGCCAAAGAAATAAAATTGAAAACAGGTTAAAAATAAACTAAGAACACTAAAGGTCGGATGGAAGGGTGGATGGCAGTCTGGAAGGAAGGTCCAAATGATAGTCCAAACACACAGTCCGAATGAGAGGCTATATATATAAAATAATAAAAACAGACCTAAATGATTTAATTATCAGCTGATTTTGTGCATATGAAAACAAGATGCATAAAGGACGGAATTTAAACCTATTTAATAATTAAAATAATCAAAAGGGATTACTAATCTATGGGTATGAAAAGATTGTTTCTATTATGAAATAAAAAAAACTGAAACATAGCTGAACTGATTTACAATTTAGACAAAAATCAACAAAACTAATCTCTAACTATAAATTATACCTAAGACTGACATAATATTAAGCACTAACTTGAAAGGAAATCTAAAAGGGAACTGAAAATAAGTTGTACGTGGCTGGTCGCTTTAATTCTATAAATAAGAACTACATTAACAACACAATGTGAATTATATTAACTACGACAAATACATGTTACAGAGAACAGAGAAACAAATATAAACAAATTAAAATTAAAACTACTTATCTATGAGGAAGAGATAACAAAAACTCATACGGAAATAGAAACCATGAATTGTCGAGGGGCCCTCTCAGCAATCACGGGTAATGCCTAGAAAATTCTTTCACACATAGTCATAAACAGCAAGGCATAGAGCTTCTATTAAAAAGAAGGAACATAGTTACAATCTTCTTCTCTCAACACAAACTAACTGTCTACCTAATGGATTGATCAATCCCCTATCTCTCTGCGTGGAGGTGTTTATATACACACTATTTTCAAGAGATTGAGAAAGTTGAACCTTTAGTGGTCGAATGCTCTTCTAAATTTAGTCAATCATAAAAGGCAATAATTGTTCACAGGCCAGCGCATGAACATTTGCCTCCTTCAGCGTGATCATGGGATCTTCAGCATGAACATGGCGTCGTGGTGGTGTCTCTACTCCTCCTTTCGCATGGCTGGTGGAGTGGTGTTGGGCACAGGCAATGTACACAATGGGTCTTCCAAAACACAGGTCCTTCATCAGCGTGAACAAACTTTAGATGTGGCACACAGACCCCTTCCTTTGCACAGCGAACAAGGTGGTGGCGAATCAAGGGTAGGGTGAGTGCGATCTTCTAGAATGCAGCTCGTTCATCGTTTTGAATGCGCAGACTAGTGGCGATTATGAACGATTCTAGAACAAGAGCACGCCTTCTTTAAAAACACAGGAGGTGAGAAACTTGGTGTTGGCGAAACCAACGCATCAACGATCCTTAAGCTGAGGGCTTCATCAAATACGTGGATAACAAGTGGTGTTAGGTAATGGCAGCATGATGGGCCACAACAATGTGAACGTAGCATGCAGGTTCCTTCTTCATCCTGTTGGTAAATATGTGTTGGACGAGGAACTGGACAGTGAGCTGAATGATGGTTGCGCAGATCAGGATGAATGGTAAGTTGAATGCGTACTTATTAGTAATTCGCCCAAACATACTACATAATCTACAAACAAATACACATATTAATTAATATATCAAATATGCTTTAAATAATATAGATTTGAGTTATTAAAATCATAAAAATGATATTAATAACCAAAGTTGAATAAACATTAAATTTGTTCTTACCTTGTGCTGAATAACGATCTGCATGACATAAATTATGCAAAAACATAATAAAACATGTATTTAAATGTGTAATTTGAATGCCAAAAATAATAACAAAATGAGGCTCAACATTCCCCCAAACCAGAGAAACGCCTGGTCTGACTGAGCAAAGAAAAAGATAAGAGATCATACTGTCAAAGCGAACTTTGAAATGTGAGCCACCAACAGGCATATGCATGAATGAGTGAGTTCATAAAGTTTATAACTAGTTTAACCATGTCCAAAGTAAAACTTTGGATAAGTTGAACATATGACACAAAAGGTATAAAATTAATCATTTGATAGATTAAATACATGATTGAGTAAAAGGATAGGGTTACTAACAATGAAATGATAACCAAAAAAAAACTTTTAAGGTCAAAGCATTCTCATGGAGGTAAAAACTATTTACCAAAACAAAAATTTGGTTAGCAAATTTTAGTCATAAGTGCAATAATATCACCAAGTTTAGATTGTCATGTGGTATTTCATTTGGATTAACCTTCGATCCTTCATATAGTCCTCCATATTGATCTTCTGTAAAATATACTTCATGTTATAACCAAGTTCCATTACAAATTTAACTTGAAAAACACTTATCATTTTGTCAAAGAAAATAGATCTATCATAAATAATGAAAATAAAAACAGTCTATTTTTTTCCTAATCCCCCCCCCCCAAACCAAAGGTATGGCATGTCCTTAAGCCATGAGAAAGAAGATTCGATTGTTCCATATAAAAAGAGTGCTATCATGCTGTTTTATTATTTTGTAAAAAGAAAAACTAACTAGTAAATGGAAATGATTCAAATATGTATATTCATGAAAAACATAACAGTGCTTAGAAATACCACTTAAATGGTGAGAAGATAATCGAAAGCATGACCTAGGAAAATCTAGTCATCCATGCCTCATTATTAAAGATATCTTGTCATCATAATATATTTGAGTTTACCTCAGAGTGTGTGAGATTTTACAGCTATGGGTTCCATTTCTAGGATAATGACATCCCAGGTATTTGTTGAATTAGATGGCTAGGTCCAATCCCAACTTACAATGATTCTCAAATGACATTAACAACAATCGGCCTTAAAATAAAATTTGAAAAATTTTCTTCATATTTATCATTATTCTTCGAATCATGTGCATAGTAGTGCATTAACTAGATCTCTTTTACCCGATATTGCCCCGCTGCCAGCAGTCTTGTCCAGTACCCCGATGGGTTTTTCTTGGTACCATGCAAGCATAGTCCCGCTGCCAGTAGGCCTGTTCAATACCCCGATGGGTTTCCTGGCATTTATCGAGCTTCCTTGTTTTAAGTTTTTACTTAGCATTGACCCACTGTCAGCAGGCTTGTTCAGTACCCCGGTGGGTTTGCCCTATATAATGATATTAAGTTTATGGAAGCTAATTGGTACTAGAGCGTGCTAAGCCCTGCTAAAACAAATAGTTCATTTTTTCAAAAAATAAACTTACAAATACTTTTCATACTGGCCTTAATCATAAATAATGTCAAAAGAGAATAACTTAAAGTTGTTGTTTGAACTTACAATCCTTCTTCTTCGTGAAAGATAAATAATGTTCCCCATAGGCAAAAATTCCACCTACTATCGCATTATCACACAAAGATACTCAAGAGACAAGTTTTGATAATAAGGATAGAATGAACTAGTAATCCATAAGCACAAAGTAATATTTGAAAAATATGATAATAAAAGTAGGTCGTATCAGGCAACTGGTTGAAATAACGAATCAGAAATATACATGTCTGAATCAAAATACCAAAAACTATATGAATAAAAAAAACGGTTAAGAATGATATATAGAGAAGTGTTTTTAATTTTCACTATAAGATGCAATTTTAAGAAAGGTTTAAGATATCTTACGATCATAAATTGTCTTTCAGAGAATACTCCATGAGCTGCTTATAGATCAAATTCTTATAATCAGACTGCAAAACCACTTGTTAGATGATTCATATTTATTTATAAAAACATATATAACATTATAGAAAGAAAAAGAGTCACTTGTAGTAACTCTTATTTATTTAATAAAACAAAAATATACTTACATCTACTAAAAAGAAAGAAAACAATTCAAGTATATGAATTCTTCCAATGTAACTAGGTTCGAAGCAAAATTAGAAATATACCTTTATCCACATAAAAGAAAAATGTTACAATGATTACCGGAATATGAAGAATCAACCGAGCTGTTTGATTTAGCAGCAATAAACATTGAAGAAGAGGATGGTACCATGGCTTGGTTCCCTCTTGGAACCATATTTCAATGTGACTTATGTATTCTATGTTTTCTTCTTCATTTGTTATGTCATGAGATCTTTCATTGAACTCTAGGATGTATAAAGAATCTAAGTTTGGTGACAGGGAATATCCAGGTTCTAATGTCCCTCCCTCATCGAATGAGAGGCATTTCAGGTTGATATTGTCTTCTTGTGGAAAAGGCCAAGTAGAAACTTCACTTTCTTTTGTAGTCTTTACAATCCCTTGATCTATAAACTCTCCAAATATCATATGAATTTCTTGCAATAATGTTGGTGAGGTAGGTAAGGTGGATAAATGTTGCAGTTCAACACTATAAACATATTGTACTACTTTATTGTTGTTAGAATGTGGACTGGATTGAACAAGAATGTGTGTAGGGCATAGAGGAGGTTTATGAGAAGGTGATTGTGGCAGGTGTAATTGACTAGCTTGTGTGTTTGATCTTGCCTAGAAAATGAGATGTTGTTGACAATATTGTAGAACAGGAAGTGTTGCATCATAAGAGAGAGTATCCCTATGATCATCAGATGGGACAAAAAGGCTTTGTGAACAAGGTTGACAAGGGTTAAGATGAGGCTGAGAAGAGGGTATATTCTTACTAATCTTGAATTTTCCTCTTGAATACCTTGTACATAATTCACAAACATTATCATATGATAAATAAAATACGTCACATGTTCCCATCAGACTTAAAATTTATAAATATTCATTTCTTATGCATTTAAGTAAAAGTCTTTTCAATGTATCCTTTCCTGACTATCTTAGTTTTGATCTTTGAAGGTTGTATTGAAAGCGTTCGACATAATTTTCCAAAGTTTCTTCTTCTCCCTATATTATTTCAAAGATGTCCTCATTGACCCTGCAATAATCTTGGTATCTTTTCAAGAACATATGTTTGATGTCTTCCCAATTTTGAATGCAATTCCCACCTAGGCTCATGAACCATCGGAGGGCTGCTCCTTTCAAAGTAAGAGGGAAAAAATTTAGGTTTTGAACATTATATGCTCTATAAAGTATTTCTAATTGAAATAAAAATTCATCGGGATCTTCATTCTCTAGTCCATGAAAATTTGGAAAAATGGATGGGGGAACTTACTGTATTTGTGCCATTCCTCCTGTATCTTTAATAGGGAATTCAATGGTAACAAATTCTTCATCCTCCTCTCCTACCATATATTCCCACAATATAAATAGTTTTTCATGCATTATCTTAAAGCTCTCCTTTCAAATGTTCATGTTAGTTTGTTAGTAGGATGGGTGGCACTTACAACACCCCTAAGTGATTGAATTGTAAGATAAGTCCTACACTTGCATGAAACTAAATTACCTAAAGGCACACGCACATAAAATTGAACTTATGAAAAAGTAAACTATCTGTGTTTGCGAAAAGAAAAATACGCTTAAGGAAAATAAATCAAACTTTGCGTAAAGTAAACACACTTGTGTGAAAAAGGAACAACAAGGCTTTGGTGAGACCCACTAAAGTGGATGCGTCAGGTTGTCACACTATGGAAATTCTGTAGTGAAGTCATCTTTGCGTCTTACCGTTCCCCCCCCCCTTGCTATGTAACGTAAAGACAACATATCTATCCTTATATATCTAGACTCTATTCATGAAAAATTAAACTAAAGGAAAAACTAGACTACTGCTACTATTGGGTTTGGGAGCGCCTGTTATAATAGATGCACAGGTTCTTACCTCTCATCTTATCGCTCCCCCACCACCAACCTATCACTAAACTTCAAAAGAAAATTCTATTTTTTCTACCTTACAGGACAAGTCCCCCGCAACGGCTCCAAAATGTTGGGTGTGTTCTACTATCTTAAATACACCTAATATTTAATTATCGACTAGGGTTGGTAGGCTTAGAGTTGCTACAAAACATATCCGAAGGTAGAGGGGTTCCTAGGGTGTTGTAGAGATACTTTAATCAACAAAAGATTGAAAAATCTTTCAAAATGAAAAACCGAGTCAAACTCCTAAAAATTTAATTATTAATGTGATTAAAACAAAACATCATACTAAGATAATATCAGACTACTCATTAATTAACTCTTCTTCTTCTTAATCTAAGAATGGGAAAACTTTCATAAACAACTTCAAAAACTAAGAAAGGTCTAATTTATGAATAAGTAGAAAAAATAAATAAAGAAGCAAGTAGAAAACTTAATTAGGAAGACTTCTCTAATTCTCTAACTATAAGCATTTTCAGTAAACATACAATTCAAGAAATAAACCCTATGCTAGTATAAATCTACAAAGTATAGGTGTATTTTCTAGAAATTAACATGTCTAATCCTAAGTTCAATATAAACAACGATGAATTAAACTAAACCAAAGATACAATTATCAGATATTACAGCGATGATAAATGAGGAAATCAAAGACAAAAGAAGTAAATCAAATCATAATTCAAAAACATGCTTTGATTGAAAAGAAATACAAAAAGGGATTTTAATAAGTACTTTGAAATAATCTAACCTAAGGTCCTAGAGGCTGATGTAACTATTACCTAATTACCAAAACATAACAGAATATAAAAAGCCAAAGAAATAAAACTGAAAACAGGTTAAAAATAAACTAAGAACACTAAAGGTCGGATGAAAGGCTAGATGGCAAACTGGAAGGAAGGTCCAAATGACAGTCCAAACACACAATCCGAATGAGAGGCTATATACAGAAAATAATAAAAACAGACCTAAATGATTTAATTATCAGCTGATTTTGTGCATATGAAAACAAGATGCATAAAGTACAAAATTTAAACCTATTTAATAACTAAAATAATCAAAAGGCATTACTAATCTATGGGTATGAAAAGATTGTTTCTATTATAAAATAAAACAAACTGAAACATAGCTGAACTGATTTACAGTTTAGACAAAAAGTAGCAAAACTAATCTCTAACTATAAATTATACCTAAGACTGACATAATATTAAGCACTAACTTGAAAGGAAATCTAAAAGGGAACTGAAAATAAGTTGTATGTGGCCGATCACTTTAATTCTATAAAGAATAACTACATTAACAACACAATGTCAATTATATTAACTATGACGGATACATGTTACAAAGAAAAGAGAAACAAATATAAACAAATTAAAAATAAAACTACTTATCTGTGAGGAAGAGATAACACAAAATCATACGGAAATAGAAACCATGAATTGTTAAGGGGCCCTCTCAGCAATCACGGGTAATTCCTGGCAGATGCTTTCACACATAGTCATAAATAGCAAGGCATAGAGTGTCTATTAAAAAGAAGGAACATAGTTACAATCTTCTTCTCTCAACACAAACTAACTCTCTACCTAATGGATTGATCAATCCCCTATCTCTCTGCATGGAGGTGTTTATATACACATTGTTTTCAAGAGATTGAGCAAGTCAACTCTTTAGTGGTCAACTGCTCTTCTAAATTTAGTCAATCATAAAAGGCAATAATTGTTCATAGGCCAGTGCATGAGCATCTGCCTCCTTCAGCGTTATCGTGGGATCTTCGGCATGAACATGGTATCGTGGTTGTGTATCTACTCCTCCTTCCACGTGGATGGTGGAGTGGTGTTAGGCACAGGAAATGTACACGATGGGTTTTCTAGAACATAGGTCCTTCATCATTGTGAACAAACTTTAGATGTGGCACATAGACTCCTTCCTTTGCGCGGCGAACAGGGTGGTGGAAAATCAAGGGTAGTGTGAGGGCGATATTCCAGAATGCAGGTCGTTCATCGTTTTGAATGCGTAGATTGGTGGCGAGCACGAACAATTCTAGAACAAGAGTGCACCTTCTTTAAATGCGTGGGCAGTGAGCATCTTGGTGTTGGAGAAATCAACGCACCGATGATCCTTAGGATGAGGGCGTGATCAAACATCAAACACGTGGATAGCAGATGGTGTCAGGAAGTGGCAGCATGATGTTGGGCCACAACAATGTGAACGTAGCATGTAGGTTCCTTCTTAAGCGTGCTGGTAAAGATGTGTTGGACAGGGAACTGGACAGTGAGTTGGATGATGGTTGCGCAGATTGGGGTGAATGGTGGTTGCACAGATCGGGCTAAATGGTAAGCTGAATGCGTACTTATTAGTAATTCACCCAAACATACTACATAATCTACAAACAAATACACATATTAATTAATATATCAAATATGCTTTAAATAATATAGGTTTGAGTTAATAAAATCATAAAAATGATATTAATAACCAAATTTGAATAAACATTAAATTTGTTCTTACCTTGTGCTAAATAACGATCTGCATGACATAAATTATGCAAAAACATGACAAAAAATGTATTTAAATGTGTAATTCGAATTCCAAAAATAATAAAAAATTGAGGCTCAACAGTGGGATACAAGGCAAGATTCATAGAATGAGGCTTCTCATAGAAAGAAGGCATAGACTACGAAGAGACATTTGCATCCAGTGGGAGTTGAGGCACATGACAAGAAGACTCATGTGTGCAAATTAAAGAAGGCCTTGTATGAGCTCAAAAGACACCCATGGGACAAAACATACATGAGGAGCTTGAAGATCATCTAGAATGATGAAGATCTTAACCTTTGCTACAAGGTTGAAGATGAAATCCTAGAGAGGATGACAAGATCACAAATGGGTGCGATAAGAACTCTTGAAAAGGTTCAAGATAGAGGATCTTGGTAACCAGTGACCCTAGATGGATACATAGAATATTAGTAGTAGAGGAAGCTACTTGTCACTCCAGTACATAATGTTTCAATACATAGAGTACGAAAGGCAGAGGGAGAATGATGCTCCACTTCAAAGGGGGTGACTGTAGAAGATCCTGAGGTTCGAAATGGTATGACATGATGGACAACTTACTGATGGCTCTAGGATTTACTGATAGTAAAGCAAATTCCAACCTTTTCTTCAAGGTTGAAGGTGGAATACCAGTGATGCTCTTGTTATATTTCTATGACCTGTTCTTGACAGGAAAAGAGGAACTCATTAGAGATGCAAGAAGGAGACTTACTTTCGAGTTCGAGATAAAGGAATTGGGTATGATACACTACTTTCCAGGAATGGAAGTGTGGAAGAACACAGATGGAATCTCCATGGAATAAGGGAAGTATGCAGTAGAGATCCTGAAGAGGTTCAGGATGATGGACTACAAGGCCATGACCACACCTATGGCATCGAACCTGAAGTTATTGAGTGATGCTCATCAGAGATAGTTGATGCCACAATGGATTGTCAGATGATTGGGTCATTGATGTACCTGACGAATACGAGACCAGATATTTGCTTTTCTATGAACACATTGAGCCAGTTCTTGAGGGATCTAAGACATGTTCATTTAATATTTGCAAAGCATGCAATGAGGTACCTGAAGGGTACAGTTGACTATGGGCTCAAGTATGAAGCAAATAGGAAGATTAACCTGGAGGGTTATGTGGATTCAGATTGGGCAGTGCCATTGATACGAAGAGCACTTCGGGGTGCTACTTCAATATGAGATCAGGTGTGATCTCTTGGTTTAGCAGGAAGGAGTCATGCATGGCGCTGAGAATAGCCGAGGAAAAATATGTTGCCACTTTCTCAGCTATTTGGGAGGTAGTATGTTTCTTTTGAAAACTACTATTCGATTTAATTGATCTGACTTGCATTTTTATATGATGCAGAGAGGATAAGTGAAGCTCCAGGATGTGATCTAGATCAAGATCTCTCAAAAGAGGGAGTTCTAGCATAGCCGGTGAGACAGGTTGTCTGAGCATAAATCCTGGAAAATCTCGTAGGTTGCTTAGATGTAAATAGTCCTGTAGGTTGTCCTCAAATGTAATCATTCCTGGTGAAGCTCGCAGGTTATCCTTGGATGTAATCATCCCTGATGTGATTCTATGCTAGAAATGGCCAGAGTGAAGTTTGAGTACTTCAGGGAGAAGCTTGGTGTTCTCCATATCGAGGTTCCTTCCAAGGGGTATTGATGAGTCCGTGAGCCCTTCTGACATGGTGGTAGGCGGGTCCTCCCATGGTCACATATAAGTGCAAATTATTAGCTTGGATGATAGATGGTGTGTCCTATCATTCTAGTGGATGTAAGTGCAAATCCTTTCTCTAGATGGTAGATGGTGTGTCCTACCATGCCAATAGATGTAAGTGTTGAGCCTTTCCTTGGATAGTAGATGGTGTGTCCTACTATGCCAGAGGATGTAAGTGTTGGGCCTTTTTGACTAAGTCAGACGTAAGTGTTGAGCCTTTCTGACTGGGTCAGGTATAAGTGTTTTTCCTTTCTCTAGATAGTATATGGTTTGTCCTACTATGCCAACAAATATAAGTGTTTTTCCTTTCTCTAGATAGTAGATGGTGTGTCCTACTATTCCAGTAGATGTAAGTATTGGGCCTTTCCTTAGATGATAGATGGTGTGTCCTATCATGCCAATGGATGTAAGTGTTGGGCCTTTCCTCAGATGGTAGATGGTGTGTCCTACCATGTCGATGGATGTGAGTGTTGGGCATTCCTTTCTAACATGGATGCTGGATGTGTTCCTCCCATGGTCAGATGTAAGTGTTGGGCGGGCCTTTCTGACATGGATGTTGGATGTGTTCCTCCCATGGTCAGATATAAGTGCTGAAAAAGATGAAGACCTACATGGAGGCTAGGCCTACAATGAGCATGAAAAAGGGATGGCTCTGTAGAAATTCCTATGACAAGTAAAATTGAGAGATAGCACCATTTGATCGAGATAGCAAAGAAGTGATGGTGATGATCCAACTTTTATGATGATCTAGTGATGATCCAGAGAAGAAGACTTGTGCTGATGAATTGTCTCAAGAGAATACCTTCCTAGTTAAGAGGGAGTGTTGATGTATTTGTAACTTTGGAATGTATTCACTTGTATATCTTATATTGTACACCGATGTTCCTATCGAGAGAAACATTTGTATTTCATTGTACCCCGATGATCCTATTGGGAAATTCATTAATATAATAAAGTCATGTAAAGTCAATGAGGTTAACCCTTCGCTGTAAGTTAGGGAAACAATCCCCACAATTGAGTTGAGGTTAACCCTCCTTGTTGATCAAGGGGAAAAAGTCCCCAAAGTTGTGGGGCACTAGGGTTATTAGACTCTCCTAGAGATATCGGCCCTGGTAAGTAATTCTCAATTTGGAAATTAGTACAAATAGAGAGTGAGCCTCTTTATTTTACACACACACTCACTCAATTGGGGCACATGAGTGAGAGAGGAATTTCTCACACAAGTGAGAGAGAATAGTTGCTGGAGATCATCTTTTTGTCTTTGGGTTTTACTTCTACCATTGGTGCTCCTTCTATCTCTGAGGAAGTTGCAGGGTTTTCTCCTTTATGGTTTCCCCGAGGAAAATATTTGTGTCTATTGTCTCTTGTGATTGATTTATGTGCATGTTATTCTCTGAGATAAGATCCTAAGATAATATTGTCTAATTGATAAAAATCTAACAGGTTTTCCCATAAGAAATTGAGTTTTTCTGTTCCATATTCCTTAATGTTAATTCTTATTTTCTTATATTTATATGATCTGTGATTGTGTTCACATTTTATGTTTCAGGAACTAAGGACTCGACTTTTGATCCTGTGACTACAATCTCTCCATCTTTCTCGCCATGCTTTTCTTGGGTAAGCGATGTTCCTTGACAATCTTGGACTCCCTAAAGACTTGATGCATTAACTCTTGGGAAATTTAGTGGAATAGAATCTCCACCATTGGTATTACGATCTTCTACAATCTGTGAGGGTTTTACTTATTTACCTGTTGAAGCTCATGGATATTGAAATGCCTTAGGGAGTTTTTGGGGGAGGGGGGTATCTCCACAAAAGGAGAACGAACAAATTTTTACTTCTTTCATATATGCTATTTCCTTTGGGAATCTTTGTATTCAAAGGAATAGAGACATTTTTTGTTAGTAGATTATGTAAGGAGAAACAATAAGTCTTATTGGACCAGCAAACAATTGGAGAAGAAATTGCAGGAGCCAGATATGGTTTTGAGCACTCAGATGTTTGATAAATATGTGTAGGAGGCATCCAAGGAATTTCATGGATTTGCTAAGATATTAATGAATATGATGAAGTCTGCAGAGTGGGATTTGGATTATGCTACAAATTCTATCCATATTGATATCAATTATGCAAAGAGAACCAATAAAAAGTTTGCTTTTGAGTCGTACATTTGCAATGGGATGTTTAGGGGTTTTGAGAACGAGTATTCTTATATCAATGGAGGCATTTATTCAATCGAAGTGTTAGCACCCGGTTAGCACCAATTCTAAATTTTCAAGATCTTTTGCAAATGTGTTAGCACTAGTTTGGGCTAAATAATTGGCATGGAACTAGGCAAATGAAAGGAGGAATAAACCTCTGAAAATTCCTTATCATAGGACCTTGAAGGATGTAAATTGGGTTTTACAGGTTATACGGTGATAAAAATGAATGGCGTAGATACCTAGCATAAAAAATCAAAGGTTGCTAAATATTTTGCCGAGAAAAAATGCACGGTTTTAAAGGAAGCTTGGAATTGGTGGAACAAGGTTAAATGGCGTGCAGGATCAACCGTCAGATGAACAGGTAATGTAGATTGACAGATGAGGAATATTTCACTGAGAAAATATGTGCGAAGAAATAATTTTTGGAGGATTGCGAAATTTCATATATTCTTCTAGTTTCAATGGCTGAGATCTAAGGATGTTGAAGATCTACGATTGAAATGGATTTCGCAATGGAAACATGCATGGAGGATAAAACATGTTAGGGCTGTGAAATCTCGTAGGACCCACAAAGTTGAATGATTGGGATTTTAGATGGAGAATATCTACACATGAGATATATATCACAACCCAATCATGCATGAAAGGTAAAACAAATTGGCGCTACAAAAATTTGGTAGACCCCGCACCTTTAAATGGAGAAGATCTGGTGGAGAGTTGATCAGTGGTCCTGGTTGATTTCGCGATGAAAATGTCCACGAAGTTTAGCAGGATGAGGAGTTGTGAAATATTGTAGACCCTACACCTTTGGATGACAAATATTTTGGCGCAGATTAGATCTATGGTCCAGGTTAATTTCACGATGGAAACATGCACAAAATTTAACAAGATGAGGGGTTGCAAAATAGGGTAGGGGCCATGTAGTAGGGATTTCTCCCTTGCTACAGGGAAGGAATAGCTACCTTCCGTCTATAGGAAAGAAAAATAGGTTCCTGGTTAGAGAACCCCTCTACAAACATGGTGAGGGTTCGGCTCCTATAACCTGCAAAAACATATCAGAAAACCTGCAAAGAGAACATGGAAACCTGCAAACAAGCAATGGGTTAAATAAAAGAAAACAAACAAAACAAAATACACATGTATACCTTCTCTTTGGTGGAATGGGCCGCCATGCCCTGGATGGGAGAAACACCTCTCTCTCTCTCTTGGCAATGGAGGAGCTATGGCTCAATGGGAGAATGAATGGAAGAGAAGGGGGTGTGGGTGGCTTCAGAGACAAAGGGTCTCAAGGCATCCACGGGCAGCATAACAGTGTGCAAGGGAGGAATGTTTTGAGAGTGACCCCCACCCCTCTATTTATATCTTTTTGGGGGCTTTTTGGGGGCTTTTTAGGGTTTTAAGCCCCTAGTTAGGGCTTTAGTCCCTTTTTGGGGATTTTAGCCCCTTCCACCCTATCTTTAGCTCCTTTTGGGGGTTTTATCTCCTTTGAGGGGTTTTAGCCCATTTTTTGGAGGCTTTAGCCCCTAGGAGAACTATTTAGGTTCTTTTTGGGGTTTTTAAGCCCTTTTGCTCATTGTTAAGCCTTTTTGAGGGTGTGGGGGGTCTAATGGGGTGAAATGAGGGTTGTGTATGGGTTTCCTTGAGTGGTGTAGGCCATGTAGAGCTGAGTGAGGGTTTTTTCAGGTTAACAGATTTCCCCCTGATGTGTGAGGGCAGGAGCTCATCATATGGCTGACGGACATCATAGGATTTGTTGTGGAGAGGTGGTGCTTCCGGGGCTGGGGCATGGTGGCTTTTGGTTTTTGTATTAATATGGTTCCCATCAATGGGTGAGATACAAATAATGTGTTGGCATGTATATGGACGAGGCAGGCATCCCCATGCTCATGACAAAGTCAAAAGAATAACGTGACCTATGCTCTAAAATACCAGAGCCGATCATATACAACTGATGATACAATATTGGTTGCCTCAATTAGAGGTTGAATACAATACTGATCTAAAGAACTGCAACATTAGATCCATGGCATTCTCATGGAATGCTATATCTTCATGATTGATACTTGTTGGATCTGGAATGGTACACAACTGTATGGACTTATTGATGAAGAGTCAGAGTCTCTGTGGTACAAGTATGCTGCATCAATCATAAATCTATATAGAAGCATTGTTGGGGATTTTGAACACTGTCTCCAACGCAACCCAGAAATCACAAGGGAAAACCTTTTTAGGCCCCTCGAATAGACTCATCAATGTGCTAGAGTCAGGTGACATCTGGGGTCTTCGACCAAATACCGCACGGACCAATACCCTGTATGAATCTCAACGGTGTGATGATGTAGCTAGAGTCGAGCATGTGAGAAACAACCATCCCGAGAGGCACTAAGGAATCCTCTCAAGTGGTCCAAGGAACTCTTCAATGAGGTTAATGAAACCAAGATACAGGGACCTCTGGGTCTATCCTCTGGAATATGTGTGTTGTCATCGACAGAGGGAGACCTGCCCTAGGTCAAGGCAATGATGTTTCCTTGACCAGAGGCACGAGGGAGATAACTAAAATATGTGAGACAATCTGTGAACTGACCCACTGAATGGGGGGGGGAGGGAAAGAGTTGAACAGGGGCAGGGGGTGTAATAGACTCAAAATTCCTTTGTTCATAGTATGACGGCAGGGTGGACCAAGCAGCAAATGAAACTGACTCATGGGAATGGGATCATAGTTGTAATACCAGGAATGTCACTGCAGATGGGAAATACTTGGGGGAGGTAGACACTTTTGATATTGATGGGATCCAAGGAAGACACATTGCAGAGTACTCTGAACAAAGGCGACCCAAAGGGGTAATGCTGCCAAACGATTTTCTGTGGTGTGGTGTCTAGAGACACTGTTGTGGTACGATCTCATGGATTTTTTGGCGAGCCTGAGAAAGTAAATGATCAATTGTGTTTTCAATTTTAGAGAGTCTGAAAGCACGAAGAAGACTCCAGTGGGGGGTCTTTTCGTTGGTAATCTCTTGTGCCCGAAAAAGGATAAAAGTATACATAGTAGAGCTTGCCCATCCTTTGGGAGATGAGAGACTTATTTACCGTTGGTAGTCTAATTAGGCTGGAAAAGGTTAAACCTATACTAATTAGACAGTCGTTTAGATACTTTTATGAGCATGAACGAAACCAAGTTTGCTCGGCAATCTTTTCTTGATGAGAAGCCTGGCAAAGAGCTTAACGACAACCCATGGTGAGCTTTTTCGTAAAGTGCAGCCCCTCTTCTCGAGAAAGCATAAAAGTATGCAGAGGGGAATGGTCTTGTCTTGAATATGCCAAGGTGGTCCTTTTCATTTGATGGTCTACATAGTTCGCAAAAGGAGATAAATGAGATGATGTAGACGCCCTTTCCTATACTTTAATGAGCGGGGAAGGAAGCAGTTGCGCTTGGCCATATTTTCATTGTTTTTAGGAGTCAAAAAAGAGCTTAAACGAAACTCTAATATGGTCAACCGATTGCAGTGGCACCGGTGGTGCCCCATGTCGGGACGCTAGACAGTGGTCCATAGGTCATCCGCATAGTATGGACAGAGCAGGTGGCTCTCAAACATACCAATACATGCACGAGATAGATCGTGGCAGAGGCACGCGAGTCAGTGCAGTAGAGGTACACAAACCGAGGTGGCTCTCGGACAGAGGTCAGGAGAGTCGTGTGTGACTTGTGGTGGACGAACTTGACTACATGTGATGTGAGTGCAAGTCCAGAGGTAGTTATACGCCAAATACATGGAAAAGAAATAATTCGTCTTTTGGACAATGGTTCAGAGATTCACGTAAGGTGTGGTGGGTGAAGTAGACGGCTATACATTACAAAAATAAAAATGATGTTCCTTAATGGGCGGTGGCCCAAGAACCTGCATGAGTAGCGGTAGGAAAGTGTGATGTAAGTACAGGTCCGTAGACACTTGCATCACCATGATGTGGCTCGTAAATCTAGGTAAGTTTCAGGGAGCGGTCCTAAAATTTGTTTGTTAAACATGAGATGATGGTCTCATAAGGAAATAGAGGGCAGAAATTTGAGTCGAGAGGTGTGAGAGGTGTCTCGAACAGGTTCCAGGTGACTTTGGATTAGCAGCTAATGGTGCTACCCTTGAATTGTCGTGAAAAAAATGTTGAAAAACAAAAAAGGGAAAAAAAACTATGCTATAAGGGACTCATAGTGGTTATATCAGGCATAGACTCTCTTGAGGTGGAGCCTGTTGCACAGCTTCTTCAAGAGTCAACCGTCTGAGTCAGCGAAGAGGTATGCCCCCTTGTCAAGATGAAGGCCATTGGCAAGGAGGGATGATGGAATCTATTATTTTATGGGAAGAAACGATTCCACACTATTGTTTAAAGGGAATGGGGTAAAACTAGAGGCGATCTTACAGATCTCTTCGTCATTGCATAAGTGGTGTCGTGATAGATCAGGTGGATCTTCCATGGCTAATGAGACGGGAGGGAAATGGGTGCTAGAGATCATGTAAATGGTATTGTTTGTGGCTTTGGTGGCCTTGCCCCCAGTCTCTATTGGAGGAAGAGGGGCAGGCCTGGAGACGGGAGGAGTCTTTGATGGACCCAGAGGTAGGTGCAAAATCATCTCAATTGGCTGGACTGGAGTCAACACATCTTAGGGTATTAGAGGTAGGGTAGGTGGTTTAAGGTACACACAGAATCTCCTAGTGTGAAATCCTATAGATTGTGGGTTTCCAAGACAGACTTACTCACGATCTCAGATGGTAGAAAAAGGAAAAGGAAAGAAAAAGGAAAAGGATCATGTTGAGTGGGAATGAACCCCATTGTTTCACTAGTAACTGAGGGTGAGGTTGCAACTGAGGTTGCGGCTGTGGCTGGGGAAACAACGGAAGAGAAAGGTCTGATGGACCATCAGTGATGGTGGAGACAAGAGGGTCTATAGAACTTGACATCATGTAAATGGACATGGTGTTCGAAGAAGGCGGTGGGGGGTGAACTTCTTCGATCAGGGTGATCTTAGATTCAAGGGAATGTTGACGGAGGTCGGCTAAAGGGATTCAAAACTCGGGAAAGTCTTGACAGTGGTGAGAATAGTGTCCATACAATCTGCAAAGGGTGCAAGCATGGTTTGTTCTTAATGCCTTGCTTCTTACTATTGGCACGGTTGGAAGTTCAACCATGAGGAGGTTTTCAGTTGTATCCATGGTATCCAAATGCGCATGAATCATTCAAATCTTGGGGTAGTTCTAAGTTAGATGTCCCTGTTCTTCACAAATGGCACAAGGTGGGATCTGTCACGGCTCTGCTATAGCTTTCGCATTCTTTCCCCTGGCCCTTTTTGGGTGGGGCGGTGCAGGTGTGGTGGTTGGTTTTGGCGGGCTGGGTGGAGGATGAGACTCAATTGCAATGGGTTGTATGGGGGTTAAGACTACCTAGGGAATTGGTGGTTGAACTGGTGGATCAAGATACCACACAGGAATTCCCAATGTAAAGTTGGGTGGGCTTAGGGTGGCCATTACTGGATTTCTCATGACACTAGGTGGGGGAAAAAGGAAGGGAATTGTATGGACTGGAGAGGAGCCTAGATAACTCCTTGATGGTTGTATGTGGGGGTGAGGTTGTGGTTGCGGCTGCACATAATGCTGCGGCTATGGGTGATGTTGCAACTGTTGTTGATGTTGCGGCTGCAGAAGGTGTTGTGGCTGCAGTTGGGGCTGCGGCTGCGGTTGTTGTTTGGGTGCAACGGTGCTGGATGAGAGCATGCACAAGTTTGTAGTCTCATTTGGTGTCGTTTCTAGTGACACTAAGGGGAAAGAAGCCATCATGGTGGTATCGGCAAACAACCCATGGCCCACATTCAACTATGGGGAGGCTGGTATGTTGTCAACCATGGTGTTGACCATAGGGACAACATTGGTGTATGTGGTCATCCCTTGAGGATCAATGGTGTTGATGGTAGGGATAATGTTGGCGGGTGTCGTTAACCCTTGTGGATCGTGATAATTTAGTTGATCAACCATCACAATCTTCCCTTCATGGGGGAACATCATGAGACGAAAGACAGTTGACGCGACAGCTCTCATGGCATACATATAACTTCTTATGAGGAGAAGGTTATAGTCCAATTAAGCGTTGACAACCTCTATTTCAATCAAAACTTATCTTCCCGGCTAATGTGATGGGGACATGGGGGAGGATTCCTTGGGCTTTAGTGGGACGGCCATCATAAACCCGTAGAGTTGTGGAGGATGGTTGCAGAATTGGGGATCCAAGTTTCTGCCATACTACGATAGACATAACGCATGTAGATGCCCCCTCATCCACTATGCACCGGTGCACAACCAAATTCCAGATAGACACTAGGATTTGAAAGGCAATGGTTGATGGCATGCGTGGTTCTCCGTTCTCTTTGTCGAATGTGATCAACTTGGATTCAAGGGGGTCTATGGCCCCAAGGGAGGCTAGCAAAGCTTTTCACTACATTACGCACATTTTGAGTACCTCAAGAGCAGACATGGTGGTTGGTGTTTGGGCCAAATCATCCACGATGTTGTAGCTGACAGCAGCTCTAACTGTGGCATTATTGGCAACCCAGCGTATGGGGGGCGTGGGAAAGGGAGTAATTGAAGAGGTGCATTGACTGTTTTAGATGTTGATGCTGCTGATGTGTCAGTGGGTTCAGTGTTGGTTCTGTATTGATTTCATCTAGTTTGTAGATTGACCTCTTCACTTTTCATAGCTAACAGGTGATGGACACCTGTTTCTATCATGGGAGGTGCCCCCGGAGCATTGGGATTGGGTTGGGGAGGGGGTGCGGTTGGAACCAATCCTTGGACTGGTAATGGGTTTTGGAGCACCATAGGAGGAGGTCTTTATGGTGCTGGGTTGGGCTAGGCTTGGTCCGTTGTGTTGGTGGCATGTTGAACCTCGTTCCTAGTGGCCTGCTTAGCGCGACCCATGAAGGGACACTCGAATGTGTAGTGCCCGTAGACCTCACAGAGTGTGCATGGTTGGTTCATATGTAACGGAGCATTGCACCTCGATGCATTTGGTCGTGGAGGATTTTGGGCTAGCCAGTTTGTCGTGGCATTGTGGGAGGATTTGGTTGTTGACCGCCTCCCCATGGTTGATTGTTGCCTTGGTTCTGGGGTTGGTTGTTTCTGGCTTTCCCTTGTTGGTTATTGGGGGCTGGTTGGTTGGGACGGTTTTGTTGTGCAAACACCTATCCCAATGGAGAAGGTGGAGTAGGGGCGGGGTCTTGAACCTCTTGCACTAGTGGTGCATAGTAGATTTGGGTGGGTGGTGGTGCCACAAATGTGGGAATTTTCCCCGCGTATTGCTGTGTCTGCCACGCCAAGGCCTAAGCCTGTTGCAGTGGCGTGGGTTGTGTGTAAGAAGTCATGGCTCCGGACTAGGACACCATTCTTGCATAGTCTGGATTTTGGTTTTGGTAGGCAACACTAGCAGTGTTGCTTGGTTGTGGTGGTACTAAAGGTGGTTTCGGACGGTGTTGTGGCTATTGGGAGACTGAGCCTATGATGCCATATGTAGCATGGGATGCCCTCAGTGCATCCTGGTAGGAGGTACCCTCATGAGGAGCATCCGGAATGATAGTGTAGAGGTACCCAGACTGTGCATAAATCAGATCGAACTACTGGGCTTTCAAGATGGATTCTTCTTCGGATTGGGGACGTTTGGATGCAACGTCCTTTTCTATGGGTGGGAGCAAGGTCTTGAGGAACCAATCTAGGAAGATCCTTTCATCGAGTTGGATCTTACACAAACTACGACATCGATGCCACTCATGGATGTGGTTGGTTATGTGGGTCACAGTGTTCTGACGACAAGATAACAAGATCTCCATCCCTTCGTCATATCTGATGGGGAGTTGGAAATATTGCAGGAACATGAAAGCCAGGGAGTTGAAATTTGGGTACTTGGCTTGTGGTAGCTCAATGTACCATTTGGCTGCAGCACTTGTGAGGGTCCATTGGAATAGTCTTAGCCTGATCGAATCATCTACGATGTTTTTTTATGAGCACCATAGATGAAATGTCATGATGTGGTTTTGGGGGCACTCCCCTGCCTTCCCTTCAAACTTGGGAATATCTGAGGGCAGTTTGGTTGGCATGGGAGGCCAAAAAGTTTGATGGCGGATGGGGTCGTTTGTTAACCGAGCCAAATTAGGAAAGTTGAGATGAGCCATGAAGGGCAGGTTTGACCCCAGGTTGATGTGAGATGGGGCAGGTATAGTGATGGGGTTTGCAGGTGCATAATGCTCTTGCATAGCTGGGGGTACTAGTGGTGCCATTATAGATGGGCCAGTGCCCCCAAGTGTGGTGGGAGGGACAATGTGGGTGGAAGGGCCACTGCCCCCATGTATGATAGGAGGGGCAGTGTAGGTGGAAGGGTCATTGACCCCATTCATTGCAGGTGTGACAACTTGGGTGGTCACTATGGGTGGTGGCAGTTGACTGATGACAGTTTGCATGACCATGTAGGGGATGCCTGTAAGGTTTTTGGTGATAGTCTATGGTGTGGACATGGGTCCATTAGCTATGGCTATGCCAGAAAATGGATCCAGGTTTGCACCAGCCATGGGGATTGATGGTGCAGTGTGCAGGTTTGGTTTAGACTGATATGGGTCTGAATCTGAATCAGAGGCTGTGTGGCCTTCTGATGGTGTGAGAGGTCATCAAGAATGGTCTCGACGATGTCGGTTCAATGACCTAAATTGTGGTGGTTTGCCTCTTAGGCGTGAGGAAGAGCATGAGGGATCAATTGTGTTAGATTTGTGTATGAAACTGGTGGAAATGATTTTTTGGACCCTGGTTTCAAATGGCTTCCTATTGGCTACAGGTGGTCACTTGGCCACCAAGACTGCCAAAAGACAATGCTTGGCTTTTTCCTCATGGGCGTTCTACTCAATCGGTGGGGGTCGTTGCCCATTTCTCTTAGCAATTCCTCTCAGCGGCCAGCTACTTTGGGGTTCCCATGGTACTCCTCACAATGAGTTTTTGGGCTAAGCCCAAGTACTTCCCATGGTTGAGGCAGTCAGGGACTTAAGTCCTCAAAGACTGCAGATTTTTGCCTTA
Organism: Pseudotsuga menziesii; assembly: GCA_001517045.1. Taxonomy (NCBI): domain Eukaryota; kingdom Viridiplantae; phylum Streptophyta; class Pinopsida; order Pinales; family Pinaceae; genus Pseudotsuga; species Pseudotsuga menziesii. Next base: position 142,821 of record LPNX010544342.1, read on the forward strand.
GGGTAAATTTGTAATTTTAGTGGCTCTCTCAACGTCATGAACTGAGTTGGGTTGATTTACGTGGTATGGTGTGTATGTCTTTTTGTTTTTCTATTATCTAGTGGCTGCAAATGGTTTATGAATATTCCATAGAGTTCATCATATTGTGGTTAAAAGTAGTAAATAAACATAAATTTTTTAGACATATACCATTCTTTACCCTGAATTGTGATAGCCTAACTAGGTGACTACCTTACACCTATATTCTTCTTCAACCAAGAGAAGGTACTGGGCTCTCAACACAATGGGACTGGGCCCATCCATAGATCCACAAGTCACCTCCCAGATGCAATGTTGGTCAATAGGGAGGATGCTTAGCACCAGGAGAAGCACTCCTTCTCTACCCCCTCTACCTTCCAAGTCACCCGTTTTTAGTGGTTTTGAACAATATTGAGTGAAGGACCTATTACTATACGAGATGTGCCCTTTGTTTTATCCTAGAATACCCCGAAGGGTGATGACTGGGTAGAGGAGGAAGGGTAAGCAATATTATTGATTTTAGGTTAGTTTTAGTTAAGCTATATTCATTAACCCATTAAAAAAATTTTAACTTACACTTTGCTCTGTACATGAAATTGTGATTAACATAAACAGAAACAGAAATGAAACAATTGTGCTGGACAGAGGCGGCTGAGCTGCATTGACAGTCCTTAGTTATTAAAAAACAACTTTTGAGTGACAGATCACACATTTCGGGTCAAACGTGGCGAGGGGGTCACCAAATTTTTCCAGAAATAGGTGAGGGGGTCGCTCAAATTTTGTAGATAGAAGCGGTCTATCTTTCTAAAGGAAGTCACACCTTTTGGGGGGAAAAGGGTGACCTGGTCACACCTGTGAGGCCTAAATGAGTGACCTGGTCCCTTGTTTAGGCCCGATCAGTGCGACCTGCTCCAGACTGGGATTTTTCTTTATCCTGAGTCAGATATGGCCAACAGTAACCTGTACTGTGGCCAAATGGACTCGAATTTTCCTTGTGGAGGCTTAACAGAAATATAAACTGTAAATAAATAGGATTTAAACTAGATTTGACAAAAAATTTAACCTAGGGAAAAAACTGAACTGAAACTTGAATTTTAAAAAAAAACAGACCCAGGGATCTTGTGGGATCGACCTAGGATGGTCGCTAGTTCTGTAGCAGGGATTTCTCCCTTGCTATAGGGAAGGAATAGCTACCTTCTATCTATAGGATGGAAGGATAGGTTCCTGGATGGAAATGCAGAAAGTAAAAGCAGAAATGAAACTAGACAGTAATGAAAAATAACAAATAGAGAACCCCTCTGCAAACACGGTTAGGGTTCGGCTCCTATAACCTACAATAACATATCCGAAAACCTGCACAGAGAACATGGAAACCTGCAAACAAGCAATGGGTTAAATAAAAGAAAACAAACAAAAAAAATACACATGTATACCTTCTCTTTGGTGGAATGGGCCACCATGCCCTGGCTGGGAGAAGCACCTCTCTCTCTCTCTTGGCAATGGAGGAGCTATGGCTCAATGGTAGAATGAATGGAAGAGAGGGGGGTGTGGGTGGCTTGAGAGACAAAGGGTCTCAAGGCATCCACGGGTAGCATAACAGTATGCAAGGGAGGAATGTTTTGAGAGTGACCCCCAGCCCTCTATTTATAGCTTTTTTGGGGTTTTTTAGGGTTTTAAGCCCTTGGTTGGGGCTTTAGCCCCCTTTTTGGTTTTTTAGCCCCTTCCACCCTATCTTTAGCTCCTTTTGGGGTTTTTAGCTCCTTTGAGGGGTTTTAGCCCCTTTTTGGAGGCTTTAGACCCTAGGAGAACTATTTAGGCTCTTTTTTGGGGTGTTTAAGACCTTTTCTCATTGTTAATCCTTTTTGAGGGTGTGGGGGTCTAATCGGGTGAAATGCTGGTCGTGTATGGGTGTCCTTGAGTGTTGTATGCCATGTAGAGCTGAGTGAGGGTTTTTTTTGGGTTATAGGACACATCATGGGACGATTTATATTTCTCCTAGAAAATATCTATGATTGTCTTTTATTTTGAAAGACAAAGGTGTTACGAGGAAGAAGATTAGCCTGGGTGTGACATGAAGATCAATCATGGATAAAATTCAGTGGTGTAGATTTCATCTGGGAGATTAAAACTGTTAGAGGTGCTCTAAAAAATCATTTTCAATCAAGTGAGCCTGCATCCCATACACCGCATTGCAATTTTTGATCCAGCATGTTTGTTACCCCATATTTCCTAGTTTATGTGTAAATCATGATGAATATGCCACCTCAGGGTTTTTTAGGATTTGCAATAATGATTCGGGATTGATTCCCAATTTTATAACTGAATTCGGCTATGTTTCGAGGTTGGTCTCGGGAGCCCATGACACTATAAATGTAACCCCAATTGAAGAAGAAAGGGTTGGAACTTTCACTTAGAATCCTTCTGCTCTTGGTTTCTATATCTCTGTAAGCTTTCTTGGAAGTGTTAACGAGAAATATTCTTCTACGTTCCCGAGATTCATCACGGTGTTCTACATTCAATTTGTGTTTCCTCTTTGCATCATTTTCATTTCTGTGAGTTTATGCTATTGCTTTCTAGTTGTATGTGAGGACTTTGTTTCATTAAGCACTCCTCGCATCAGATATTTCATTTTCGAATATGTTTATGATGACTTTTATAGAATTCACCCTCTGTTAGGTGTTATGTATCAGTTATTATCCTTTATTGTTGCTGCTGCTAAAGGTGATGCAAGAGATTCATCCATAGGTAGGTGCCTCTTGCTTCGCTGGGCTCTTTCTCCTTTCTCCTATCATTACTTGAAGATATTTGACTGAATGTGACACATAATTTTCCTCATATTACAAAGGAAAATCCCCACTCATTTTCATTGTAATACCCTTGATTGATTTAGGTTGTGACTCCATTTCCCAATGGTACTTCTTGATTGTTTGTTTTACCACCTTTGAAATTACAAATACCCTATTCTCATCAGATATCTAGCCTTATGAATGCTTATTTAAGATCAAATGTATATGTGAATGACCCTGTGACATAGAGAGAGCCCTCTATGATTGTATAGGCTAGAATACAATCTAAAGATTGGTTTGAAATGGTTACCCCTGTGATTCTCCTACCGCAACCATAGGACAAATCATAGCATCATAACATCTTGGCATCATTGTTGGGTAGTAATACCTATTATATCCTTGGGAAAATGACATTTCTTAGTTCTATGACCTGGTTGAGCAGCCAGTCATAGGCACATGTTGGTTGTATATGCTCTGGTGACTCCACTCAAAAATTTTGGAAGGTGACTTCACTGGGAAATACTAGCGACCAGAAGAAACAACACGAGGAGAAATATTGATGTTGAATATTTTCAAGAAATCTTCGATCCATAAATCCTGATTCAGAAAGCAAATAAGCTGCAAAGGTTAGTCAGAACGCTTTCCTTACCTGATTAAGGTGTTGTTTATTTCAGTGATATATTTGAGCATTGTGGTGAAGAGTTTATGATAGCTTTCTCGAGAACCAAATCTAAGTCCAACCTCTCTGAAGTAGTTTCTGATACCTCTACATTTGAATTCTCCCACTTTTCCTGGTCACCTCAGACCTCAGAGCCTCTAGGAAAGGAACCCCAATACTTTCCTGACCGAGAGTGCCATATACTTACCTCTGAATTAGCCATGTTAAATCCTATTGGTTCCAAGTTAAATCATCATTTATCTTCTAGTCTCGCAAATCCCCACATTCCTAGGGTTCCTCACAACATGCAAATTTCTATTACACCAGTTTCAATCCCCCTTGAAAACCCTGGTATACCTCCAGGGATGGAAAATAGATTTTCCCTTTTTCTTCTTCCTGCTACTCTTCACAACCTATCTCTGGGATACTCCCAAAGGCTCAAACAGTTCAATGGGGAAAGGGGGTATTCAGCGGAGGAACACTTAGGATGGTTCTCATACTAGGTATACCTAGAGGAAGTAGACCATGATGATGTTTAGGTCAGAATGTTTGCCCAGACCCTGGATGGAGAACCAAGAAAGAGGTACAAAAACCTCCCCTACGACTCTATTTGGAGCTATTGGGATTTTGAAGATTCTTTCAAGGACAAATGGGTGTACAAGAAGAAACCTAAGCAATATTTGTCTCAATACCATTCCATGAGGAGGAGAGAGAGTGAATTTGTCCAAGAATTTTTTGACAGGTTTATGAAAGTATACAATGCCAACCCTGACCAAATTAAACCTCCCATTATTTATTCCCAACTCCACTATGTTGAAGCCTTCGATAGTGAGTTTATCTTGTGGCTAAGTGAAATGATATCAGCCTCTTTAGCATATATGATGAAAGACACCATAGAGGTAGAGGTAAATGTGACTGTTGCAAGAAAGAAGAAAAAGGATGAGGGAGAATGGAGAAGAGAGGAGGGAGAACGGAGAAGAGATGAAGGAGAAAGAGGAGAGAGAAGAAAAGATAAATAAGTTGAACAACCCTCTACCTCTAGTTCACAAGAGGACAGAATGGATATAATGATGAGAGCCATGGAAAGACTGTTGGAAAGGATTGTTGTGGATAATAGACCTCCTCCTAGGGAAAATCAAAAGCGGTAGAATAGAAATCAGAATGCTAGAAGGCCACAAATTCTCCAGAACATGCAGAGAGACCAAGGAAACCCTCCTAATCCACCTGTCAGGCCTCCATTTCAAGAAACTTATGTGGAACAAGATGGTTAAAAACAAGATAAGGATGAGATCCACCACTTGGACACTAAATCGCCCACCACCTTTTTTACCAAAGAAGAACATGATAATTCTTATCTTAAAAGGGGAGAGATGCCCCCATAGGAGATAGACGATTTTAGGAAAGGATATCAACTTGCGATCCTGTATGTGCAAAGACAAATTGGCCTGAGAAGCATAGATGTCCCTGTCATGAGAAATAAAGATGCGGGAAATAAGGCATCTACAAGTAAATGTAAATATGACGCACCCCATAAGGATAGCTCCAAAAATGTGACAGATCCCAAAGGGAAAGAAAGGAAAGAAGATAATCCACGAAGCTATGACTTGGGAAAAACTTCTTTCAGCCTAAAGGAAAAAATTACTAAGATAAAAATATTTGTCCCTCTTACTGAAATATTGAAAACATCTGAATATCATTCCAAAATTACCACAGTATTGAAGCCTCCAAGGGAAATCTCTGCCATATCAGATTCCTTGAATCTTCAAGATTATAGGCCCACCATCCTATTTGGACCCCATGCAAATCAGCCTTTTGATGAATAATTACCCCCTTTCTATGTCAGTATGAACATCCATAATGCCATCTTGCACAATGCCATGCTTGATTCAGGAGCCTCTCACAATCTGACGCCTAGAAGAATCATGGATGAACTAGGATTAGAAGTGACTAGACCATACAAAGATATGTTTTCTTTTTATTCTAATAAAGTAAAGTGCCTAGGATTGATCAAATATTTGGTCATTTCTTTAGCGTAGATACCTACCAAAACCCTTGTCATGGATGTAGTTGTGGCTAACACCCCCCCGAAGTTTGGAATGCTACTATCAATATCCTAGACAACCAAACTCAAGGGATCTCTCCAAATGAACATGTTCTACGCCACCATACCTGTTTTTGGGATATACAGAAGACTATCCAGGGAGAAAAAGATGGCTTATAAGCTCACTAGTGCTGAGAGACCACACAACCAACCCATATACTCACCGGATACTGAGATGGGATCAAATATTTTCTTTACAGAAGGAGGCAAAGATAGTTGCAGTTCACAAAACGTTTCCTTCGTTTCCACTCAGGAAGAGATGCAAGGAGTATGGGAGGTGATTTTTGATGGGACAACATGCAGAGAAGGGGCTAGAGTTGGAGTTTGGGATAATCCCCTAGGAGGGAGAGATTTGAATTACTTTTACAAACTTGCCTTCAATTGTACAAATAATGAGGTGGAGTGTGAGGCTATGGTGTTAGCCATACATATATTGAATGAATTCCAAGTTAGGAGGGTGGTGATACATGGATATTCTGAGATGATAATAAAAAAAATGACAAGTGGTTATCAGGCCAGACATCCTAGGATGAGGAGCTACAGAAATGCGGCCCAAGACATGATAGAATGCTTTGATGAATGCAATTTTAATCTAATCCCCAGATTACGAAATTGTATAGTTTATTCCTTGGCCACTTCTACTGTTGTTTTCAAAGTCCTCATGCACCCAAGTTAAAAATACAAAGTCAAAGTTAGGCACAGGGCTTCTGTCCCAGATAACGTGAAGAGATGGCAATTCTTTGAAAATGAAAAATAGATACATAACTTCCTCATTCTCACTGAGGAGTTTGATGTTTTGAACATTAATGAAAGTAATTCACTCCTATAAGGGCCTAATCTCACCCAGGAATCCATGTCAAGCCAGGCCGACACTTCAAGGGACATGCCATAGGTCAGGATTATTATCCTTGTTGAGTCTGTTGAGGGCTGCGAAGTTGAAGAATATTGGGACCCATAGTTGCAGGAGGTTGAGGGATAGTAGATGTACCTAAACAACCTATGTGGAAAGGAAATCCTCCAGCTCAAAGGTAACTCTATCCAAAAGGCTTAGTCCCTTTAGAAAAACTCTTTGATCCAAATGATGTGGCTAAAGAACCTCAAATGGTCCCAAACTGTGAAGATGTTGAGGATGTAATTTTGGGATAGAAGATCATCCCAAGGTCATAAAAATAGCAAGAACCCTTTCACCTGAGACCAAACTAAAATACATCTCGTTGATGAAAGAATATTTAGATGTGTTTTCTTGGAGCTATAGTGACCTTAAGGCTTATGATACAAGTATAATCCAGCATACCATACCAATCAAAAAAGATGAGATGCCTTTCAAGCAGAAGCTGAGAAGGGTGAACCCCAAGCTGCTACGCCTGATAGAAAAAGAAATAAAAAATATTTTTGAGGCCAAGATCATTATGGCCCTCATATTCTCACGTTGGGTATAAAATATGGTTTCGTTCAGGAAGAACAGATAAATAAGGATATGTATTGACTTCAGTAACTTGAATTGAGTTTCTTTGAAGGATCATTACCCACTTCCAAAAATGGAACATATCTTGCAGAGAATAGTGGGTTCATAGAGGATCTCCACTCTGGATGGCTTCTCAGGTTATAATCAGATTGTGGTGCACCCAGAAGTTCAAGAGAATAAAGCTTTCACCACACCCTAGGGCACATTCATGTATGAAAATATGTCGTTCAGACTAATGAATGTGGGAGAAACTTTCCAGTGGGCCATGGAAATAGCCTTCATGGATGAAAAGGATAAGATATTGGTCATATAATTGGATGAAATCACTATCTTTTCACAGTCCGATGAGGAGCACCTACTAAGGATGTTTAGAAAATGAAAAAAAATCAGCATCTCATTGAACCCAAATAAGTCATTATTTGCCATGAAGGAAGGTAAGCTGTTGGGGCACATAATTTCTTGGCGGGGCATCAGGATAGATCCAAAGAGGTTTGAGGCGATCAAAAAAATTGAGATCCCTCAGAATAAAGTTGAGGTTCAAACTTTTTTGGGGAAGGTGAATTTTCTAAGAAGATTTATAGTCTCCTTTGCCAAAATAGTGAAATATATAACAAACATGCTGGGAAAGGACAAAGAAATCAAGTGGACACCTGAACAAAAACAATCCTTTGAGGATATCAAGAGGGATATCTTTGAAATACCTATACTTACAAGCCTTGATTTTTCTAAATACTTCCTCATATTATCATTTTTATTAGAGCACAAATCGGCAGGGGTATTGCTGCAGAAGAATCATTAGGGACATGAGCAACCCAATGCATTTTATAGCAAGACCCTAAGAAATGCTCCCCTGAAGTACAATATTATGGATAAGAAGGATTGTGCTATGGTGCAGGCCTTAAAGGATTTCCGAGTGTACATACTACATTCCCATATCATTGCTCATGTCCCCGCCAACACTGTAAAGGATATTCTGACTCAACTAGATCCTAAGGGATGAAGGGGAAAGTGGATAGCAGTCCTCCTTGAATATGAATTGGAGATCAAGCCCACAAAATTTATTAAAGTCCAGGGACTAGCCAAGCTCATGGCTCAATCCAACTATGATGCTCTCAACTTACACATGATTGCTGAATTTTTAGTAGAAGAGAAAAATCCTCAGGGGCAGCCAGGCCCCTCAGTAGCTTAGCATTTCCTATCATCCCCATGGTACACTGATATCATTTTTTTGTTACAACATATGCAAGCCCCACAGGGTATGGACATAACAAGAGCTATATTTCTCAACCAAAAAGCATCTAGGTTTTTCATCTTAGATGGAAAATTGTATTGGAAGGAACCAGGGGGGGTGCTGCTAAACTGTGTAGATGAGCAGGAGGAAAAGAGGCTCGTTGAGGAATTGCATGTAGGAGAATGTAGAGGCCATCACTATTGGAATGCCACTATAAAAAATATCATGAGGGAATGATTTCATTGGACCGCCATCTTCTCCGATACTCACAAGAAATTTTTTTCCTGCCACAAATGTCATATCTTTGAGGGGAGAAGGAAGCTATTACCATTTCCTTTGAAACCCATACAGGTTTAAGCCCCTTTCCAGCAATGGGCGCTAGTTTTTTTGGAGAAATAAATCCATTTTCCTCAGGACAACACAAATGGATCTTCACTGCAACTCACTACTTCACTAAATGGATTGAACACATCCCCATAAGACAAGCCATCGAGACAGTGATCATGCAGTTTCTGGAGGAGAATATTTTGTCAAGATTTGGGGTTCCTAGGAATATAATCACTGACAATGCTCTTGCATTCAAGTCTAATAAGATGGTGGAATTTTGGTTCAAATATCACATACAGTTGGGACATTCCACAACATACTATCCATAGGGAAATGGGTTAGCAGAATCTTCAAATAAGAGCCTCATGAGAATCATCAAGAAGTTGTTGCAGGATAACAAGAAGGCCTAGCACACAAAATTGACTCATGCTTTGTGGATTGACAGAATCAACGTAAATAAATCCATCTGGACCTCACCATTACAGCTAGTTTATGGTTCTGAAGGAATTTTTCCTAATTCCCTGAGCTTGCCAACGATGAAATTGCTTTAGGAATAGGAAACTAAAACCCATCCATCCCATAGGAGGATGTATCAATTGATTGAACTGCATCAACAAAGGGAGAATTTATTTGACAGAACTCAGAAATTCCAGCAGAAAATTAAATAAATATTTGACAGGAGGACGAAGCCGGATGATTTCCAATTGGGGGACGTAGTTTTTCTGTGGGATGCACCACATGAGGAGAAAGGGAAGCATGGTAATTTCAACCACCTGTGGAAGGGCCCTTACAATATTTCATATTTCAAAGGGAAGAATTCCTACCTACTGGATGAGATGGAGGGTGGTCTAGTATCTGGAGCTCGTGTAAATGGGATGCTCCTCAAAATTTATTTTTTGTAAAGTGATTTCAGCTCCATTGTCATTGTATATACCATTTCTTTTTAACATTGCATATGTGGACACTCTCTAACGGACTTAAATCCCGAGGTGAAGGCTGTAAGGTCCCCAAGAGAAGTTGTCATTTGGTTTTTTCTTTTTATACAAATTTGGAGTTACAGGCACCAGGAAAAGTTTTGAAGGTTTCAAGAAAGCTTGGGACCAGCCCAATGGATAAGGAACTTAGTCTACGGATTTCTTTGCTACCTCACAAGGAGGATAGCATCCCCAAGTTGGAGCCATTGTTAGCACCTGGTTAGCACTAGTGCTAAATTTTAAAGATATTTTGCAGATGTGTTAGCATTAGGTTGGGCTAAATAGTTGGCAGGGAAGTAGGAAAATGAAAGGAGGAATAAGGTCTGAAAATTCCTTATCATAGGTCTTTGAAGAATGTAAATGAGGTTCTATAGGTTACGCGGTGGTGAAAATGAATGGCGTAGATACCTAGAAGAAAAAATCAACGGTTGCTAAATATTTTTCTGAGAAAAGATGCACAGTTTTAAAGGAATATTGACATTGGAGGAACAAGGTTAAATGGTGTGTAGGATCAATCGTCAGATGAACAGGTTATATAGATTGAAATATGAGGAAGATTTTGCTGAGAAAATATGTGCGGAGAAATAAGTTGTGGAGGATTGTGAAATTTGATATATTCTTCAAGTTTAAATGGTCGAGATCTAAGGATGTTGAAGATCTACGGTTGAAATCGATTTTGCAGCAGCAACATGCACGGAGGATAAAACATGTCGGGTTGTGAAATCTTGTAGGACCCGCACAATTGAATGAGTAGGATTTTAGATGGAGAAGTTATATGGGTGAGATTTATTTCGTAACCCAAACATGCGTGAAAGATAAAACAAATTGTTGCTGCAAAAATTTGGTAGAACCTGCACCTTTGAACGGCAAAGATCTAGCGGAGATTTGATTACTGGTCCTAGTTGATTTCACAATGAAAATTTGTATGAAGTCTAGTAGGATGAGGCACTATGAAATATTGTAGACCGTACACCTTTGGACTATGGAGATTTTGGTGCAAATTGGATCTATGTTCCAGGTTAATTTCACAATGGAAACATGCATGAAAGTTAACAAGATGAGGGGTTGCGAAATTGGGTAGAGGCCACATCATGGGACGATTGATATTTCTCGTAGAAAAGATCTACGACTGTGGTCTATTTCACAAGCCAAAGGTGAGAGGAGGAATAAGATCATCTTGGGTGCGAAATGGAGATGAAGCATGGATAAAATTCAATGGTGCAGATTTCATCTGGGAGAGTAAAAACATTAGAGGTGCTCTGAAACATCATTTTCAATCAACCGATATCGGATCCCAGACATTGCATTTCCATTTTTTATCTAGCATGTATATTACCCCATATTTCATGTTTTATGTGTAAATCATGACGAATCTCCCACCTCATGATTTGTTAGGATTTGTAATAATGATTCGGGATTGAGTCCCAAGTTTGTAACTGATTTGGCTTTGTTCCAAGGTTGGTCTTAGGATCCCATGCCACTATAAATGTAACCCCAATTGAGGAAGAAAGTGTTGGAACTTTCATTTAGAATCCTTCCACTCTTGGTTTTTATATCTCTGTAAGCTTTCTTGGAAGTGTTAATGAGAAATATTCTTATGTGTTTCTGAGATTCATCACGGGGTTCTACATTTAGTTCGTGTTTCCTATTTGCATCATTTTCATTTATGTGAGTTTCTGCTAATGCTTTCTAGTTGTATGTGAGGAATTCATTTCATTAAGCACTCCTCACATCAGATATTGCATTTGTGAATGTGTTTATGATGACTGCTATAGAATTCACCCTCTGTTGGGTACTCTGTATCAATTATTAGCCTTTATTATTGTTGTTGCTAAAGGTGGTGCAAGCCTAATTCATCCATAGATAGGTGACTCTTGCTTCACTGGGATATTTCTCCTTTCTCCTATCATTACTTGAAGATATTTGACTGGATGTGACACCTACTTTGCCTCAGATTACAAAGGAAAATCCCCACTCATTTTCACTATAATACCCTTGATTGATTCAGTTTGTAACTCCTTTTCCTAATGGTACTTCTTATTTGTCTGTTTTACCGCCTTTGAAATTACAAATACCCTATTCTCATCAGATATATAGCCTTCTGAATGCTTGTTTAAAGACAAATGTATATGTCAATGACCTTGTCACATAGAGAGAGCCCTCTCTGATTGTATAGGTTAGAATATAGTCTAAATATTGGTTTGAAATGGTTACCCCTATGATTCACCTACCGCAACCATAGGAAAAATTACAGGGTGATAACACAAAGATCATGAAAAATACAATCTTGACTACTTTATAGAGTACTAGGAAATGAAATATCAGGAACCTTTTGAGTTCTTGGCACCCTCTGATTGTCTATTTGGGAAATTATGTCATAAGAAGTATTTGAAAGTTGTGCAGCCCATGATGTAGGAATGTTTATTTGGGTATTTGGACCAGAGAGACCTTGTTGTAAATGGCGTGCATCCAAATACTCCCTTCTATGAGGCCATCTTGAAACTTGCCAAGGCAGTTTATCTTGTGCACAGGTTGGGATTTTCCTTTGACCCTGATGTCAATAAATTTCAGCTTAGTAGGGGGACTGATATTTCTATGGTGTATATGGAGAGTGTTGGGCATGATGTGTTGTCTGGTGATGATGATTTGGATGGGAGGCCTAAGGTGGGTTTTACTATTATTCCTAGTTTCCATGTCGGAAAGGTCGTGATCCAGTGCCAAGTTTATCTATTAAGCATGAAAGGAAGGGATTAGTTTGAAGGATTATGTGTGAATCGTATAAATTAGTTTTTTATCTAAGTTCATTCGCTTAAATTTTATGTCAAAATAGAGACTGATTTGCGCACAGATCAGAATACATAGAGAATCCATTTGGGTATTCTTTGTTGTTTTGGGGAGTTTCTCATAAACTGCCCCTATAGAAAGCTTTAATCTGGAAGGCCATTATCCGGAAGTAAATCCAACCTCATAATGAATTCCAACACATATTATCCAACAATGTTACTGTGGTTTTCTTCATGATCTAGTTTCTAGCATGTATAATGTTAATGTGAGGGTTGTGAACTTGCCAAAGTTGTGAAAGTACCATATATCAAATTGGACAATCAATCCTAATATTTAATGTTTTGATATTCTTCAAATATGTAGGAAATCATGGACAATGTTTAACTTTCAAATTTATCAAGACAATAGTTACAGCCTATAAAACTGTGCATAATTTGTTCAAATGGTGTTCATGCCTGAGGTGTAGAAATCAGCATTATTGATCTTTTTGGGACAGGGAGGATAATGCACGATGGCTATTGACATAATCCCTTTTTCATCTATGTTAGGATTTGTCCCTTTGTTAAATGTAGCATAAATATCATGGTGATGAATATATGAGCAGGTATCTTATCCACAAGAGGACGAATAGGGGAGGTAGGATGGGAAAGAGAGCGCTCTGATATTTGACAGTGGATGTATTGCTGGTTTGAATTTATATATGTTTAGTTTCAATTTGAGAGTTTAATTGTGCATTTTTTTCATAATTATTGTTTCAAAAAGATTTTTCTCCAACAATTAAAATTGGAACAATTCATTAACATGGCAAACAAATACACGCATCCCTTTGCATGGATTCATGTGGAACAATTCTCAATTTTTATTTTTCCTCTATATCAACAATCATAATAAATTGTTGGTGTTAAAGCGAAAGTTGAAATTCATAGAATTGATGTGCAACATGACATGTATGGGTGGTGATATGACATGATTTACTATGCCTTAATAGCTAATATAGGTAAAACTCGACAAGGTGTCTAAATTGCCTTTTTTTCACCTCCACATTTTTGAACTCAATAAATGTCACATAAGCCATGGAAGGATCAAAGGGAGTTTTGTATTTTTCTTTGTTTGGTTAAATCAAGGGCTCCCATTGTTCTTCCATGAAATCTATCCACAAAAGAAATAATTATGTGGCATTCTCTTCTTTGGAAGACCTCAAAGTTTGTTGGTATTTCCTTGCAAATTTGATTATTGCTTCATTTGCTTCGATACCAGAGTTTGCAAAGAAAACCTTATCATAAAATGATGATTCAAAAAGGTGCTTTGCAAGCTTCACTTGATGCACAAGATTACTCTAACTAGGTGACAAACCCATGAGGAGTTCCTTCTGAAAACTATACTTACATATATGGAAGGTACAAATAGACAAAATGTGTGCAGGCTTGCATGAATGTTGAAATAGTTTTTTTGATAAAGAATTAGCTAAAATTTTAGTAAATTTTCTATATATTTTTTTTCAGTGATAACGTGGGTTGGATTTCTCTTGTGAGCTTCTCCATCCCTCCAGCATCAAGTGATAGAGAGGTTTGGTTTCTTTCCTTCAGTGACGTGTTGATTTTTCCTAACCAACATCGAGAGTCATTCTCTTGGAGAATGGAGGCACCTAGTTAGTTACCAAGAATTTGAACCAGTCTAGGACTAGGGGACTCATCCTAGAGATGAGGACCATTCATTGAATGGAGGAACCTATTCGATTACTAGGAATTTGAACCAGTATGAGACTGGGGGACTCATCCTAGAGTGAGGGCCATTCACTAAATGGAGGCACATGGTCAGTTACTAGGAATTTGAACCAGTCTAGGATTAGGGGACTCAGCCTAGAGTTGAGGGCCATTCACTGAATGGAGGCACCTAGTTAGTTATCAGGAAATTGAACCAGTATGGGACTAGGGGACTTAACCTAGGGCTAAGGGTCATTCTTCGAAATAATGGAGGAGCTAGGTCAGTTACCAAGTACTTGACATTGATTCATTTGATGCAGCCTAGGGTTGAGGCACCTGAACCGTTACCAAGTCATCACCATAAGCCCAAAACTAGTTATGAGAACGTGATGCACTCATCTCCTTGATGTATGGGAATGATAAATTATCTAGGGATTAGCTACCCCTAGTTGAGAGACCTAGCACCTAATATTGGTGGCATGTGGAGATCAATTTAAAGCATTTAGTAACTCTCCATATTTATGAATATGTACTTTGAGTGGGCATGAAGGACCCTAGAGACCACTTGCTTTGACCTAAAAATACTTGAAGGACCTGCCAACCCTAAGCCTTGGTCCATGAGAAATACCAAGTGGTACAATTCAAAGTACAATAATACCTTTTGTACCACAAAAGATTAAATTAAAAAAGGGTCAAAGATGAAAAAGATTCAAACCCTAATGTCAACTCCTAATTATGTGGGACCATCTCAAATGTTTGAAAGCCTATAAATAAATGTCACTTGCAATTCATTTACACACACGACAACTTACATCACTTAACTGCTCCTTCATGACTAAGGAAATATTCATGACTGATATTTTTCACTACTTGTGAGAGGAGATTTCTTTTGTGACTGGGTTCTCTCTTTTCTTTTTCATGTCCTAGTGTGGCGTCCTAGTTCACTAGGGCCTCTCCTTCTACAGGATACAATCCTCAACAGATTTTACAGGCTTCTACAGTTTTCGGGTAACAACATCGACTGCACCCTCTTCCTTGTTCCCGCGGGTTGGACCTACGGCAACAGCATACCCTTGCTGATTTTTCTCAGTGGAAGTATAGGGGAGAAACAAAGGCTTCCCCAACACTTGCTTCCATCCTTCATCATCAGCAGCATCCCAAACAATTTCGGGCATCCCTAACAACACAAATTTTGGGAAACCCTAACAGGAATTTCGGGCAGCCCTAACAACACAGAAATTGGGGCAGCCCTAATAGCACAAAATTCTAGCAACTCCAACAATAGAGAATTTGGGCAGCTCCAACAACAGAGAATTCAGACAACCCTAATAACAAATAATTCGGGAAGTAGGTACAAATCGGGCAGCAGAAGGTACAGCTCGAGTAGCACAATCTAGGTAGCTCATAACAAATTTTAGTATGCTTGATGATGGTCTCGGGTAGTTGCAATAGGTGTAACTAACAACAACAGAAGGATGCTAGGGATTCCAGGTCTTTGGGAAATTTTTTCATACATTCATCTTAGAATTCTGAGATTAATTTTCTTCCTTCATCTATAAACTCAGTCATCTCATTTAAGAGATGAATTACTAATGATTTGGGGTTTTCTTCCTTTAAAGGTTTCCCTGTGAAAAATCATGTGTTCAATTGTGTGATGCTTGGTTGACTACTGCACTTGTCTTAATACTATTTATGTTCCAAGCTTTATCTATATTACAGTCTGCAAATTTTTAAAATGATTACATGCACATGTTAAAATTCAACATGGTATCATACCTTTGCATGTGAAGATTGAAGTGAAAGAGAAGATCATTGTTACCCTCCTCGACCTTGGGACATTTGCATCCTAATATAGTAGACTTGTTAATCAGATATGGCCACCAACACCTTCAAACCGAAAGAAAGGCTTGAGGGGTCAGCCAAACACAACTCATGGAAATCTAGGCTCATGGCCACCTTGGAAGATAATGACTTGGTTCTTAATGCCATAGAAGAACCTACATCTAATGCTGGAAGAATTTCCTTCAAGAAGAAGCAAGAAAATGCAAGTAGGATCATCTACGAATTGATCAAGCAAAGCTTGATTCTCACCATAACACCATTGAATACTTCCAAAGAATGCTTTGACACCTTGACAAATTTATATGAAAAGAAGGCACCCATCCAGAAGAGAGTACTAAGGAAGAAGCTTTGCACATTCAATATGAATAAGGATGAAGGAGTTTCCCCCTTCTTCACAAAAATTGCTCAGGTAAGAGACCAACTTTCTATTATTGTTATACATGTGAATGATGATGATCTTGTACATATTGTATTCTATGGTCTTCCCAATTCTTGGGAAGCCTTTATGGTAGATGTAAGTGGACGTGAATCTCAGCCAAACTTTGATAGACTTTGGCATGACTGTTTGGAAGAAGAGGGAATAATTCAAAGTAGATCAAATGGAACTAAGGAAGGGAACCTTTCTCTTACAACCAAGACAAGTAATTTCAAGAATCCCTTCACTAAGAAAAAGAAAGAAAGAAAAAACAAGGTAAACATTCAGATGCTCCAAGTTTAGAATGTTTTAATTGTCATAAGATAGGACATTTTGCCAAGGATTGCAGGCAGCCAAAGAGAATGTTCGAAAGAAGGTTCCAAGCTTCTACAATAGAAGAAGAAGAATGCTAAGTCTCCCAAAGAAGATGAACCAAGAAGGGAATACTACCTGATATCTGCTCTTTCAGGATCTATCACCAACTGTGCTAACTCTTGGTTAGTGGATAGTAGTGCTTCCAAACATATGATAGGTTTCTGTGAAGCACTTACCAACTACAGAAAGAAGAAGTTTAGTATGCAAGTATAACTTGGAGATGACACCACCTACAAAATTGAAGGAGTTGGCTTAACTTCACTTCAACATGATTCGGGTATTGTTTTGTATATTGAACACATACTATAGGTCCATGGTTTGAAGAATAGCCTCCTCTCTGTTGCTGGATTAGAAGACAAGGTCTACATGGTTCTCTTCATGGAATAGAAGGCCCTATTATGGGTAAAGAATGAGAATCTAAGCTCAGCAGAACCGGTTGGCGTTCGAGAGGGAGGTATTTACAAAGCTTCTGGGAATTCCACACAAGCATTGGTTCACAACACAATAGACTCATGTGAACTATGGCATCGAACGTTTGGACACCTTCATTATACAGCTCTCCCTAGTCTTCAAAATATGGTCACATGTATGCCTGCGATTTCTCTTAAACATAATGGTGTTTACAAAGGTTGTCCTATAGGTAAGAACACTAAGAAACCCTTCTCCGTAAGCAAAAATAGATCTAAAGGAATATTGGACTTGATTCATTCTGACATATGTGGGATTATGTCTTCACCCTCCTTGAGTGGGTGCTTGTATTACGTTTTGTTCATATATGATCACTCTCGAAAGTCCTGGATCTACTTTCTCAGAGTCAAGAGTAAAAAATTTGGCAAATTCAAAGAGTTCAAGGCTCTAATTGAAAACTAGACAGGAAGACACATATGTATCCTAAGATCAGATAATGGAGGTGAGTATGAATCTAATGAGTTTGATGATTTTTTTATTATAAGAAGGAATCAAGAGGGAACTGATAGTGGCTTACAACCCTCAATAGAATGGGGTTGCAGAAAGAAAGAATAGAACGATATGTGAAGTTACTAAAGCTACGATGATTCATCTCGATCGTCCTTTATCTTTGTGGGATGAAGTTGCATGTACTGTTGTGTACATTCAAAACAGAATCCCTCATGCCATATTGGGGGAAAAGACTCCAAAAGAAGTATTTACAAGAAAGAAACCTACAGTCGAACACATGAGGATTTTTGGCACTCTTGTGTATATTCACGTACCAAAAGAAAAGAGGGCTAAGCTAGAGCCTTCTGGAAAGAAAGGAATGTTTGTTGATTACAGTGAAATCTCAAAATCTTACTGCATCTATGTTCTTGGACAAAGGTACATTGAAGTCAGTAGAGATGTGATATTCCATGAGGAAGTTGTGTTTAGTCAAACAAAAGAGCTTCCAAAGGATATAGAAGAATCTCCTTCTAAAATTCCATATTCAAAAGTTTAGAGGGAGGAAGAAGAATTTGAGCCTCAAATTCCAGATGAGCTTGAAGAATCTGAAAGACCAGATGAAGAAATACTTGAGGCTCCTCCTTCCAAAAGGAGACCTTCCTAGTACTGAGAAACGGTGCAAGAATCTAAGAAGCATAAAGCTCCTCCCAGAACTTTTAGAGAAAATATAAAGCCTCAAATGTACCCAAGCCTTATGAGCAAACTCATCAGTGCAGAACCCTCCACATACAAACAAGCAGCAAGCCAATAGGTATGGAATGATTCGATGATTGAAGAATATAATTCAATAATTAAAAATAATGTGTGGGAAATTGTTACTGGACCAACAGGAAAATATGTGGTAACATCTATATGGATTTACAAAATAAAGCATATTGTTGATGGAAACATTGAAAAGTATAAGGCCATATTTGTAGATTGTGGCTTCACTCAAAAAGAAGGCATAGACTATGATAAAACTGTTGATGAAATAACCATTGATGCCAACATGGACTTGTAGTGGCACCACTGGACGTTATTAATGCCACCAAGTGCCACTTGCAGTGCACAGGTATGGATGATCCCAGTACCCTCACATCCATTACCTTGGATCCCACACAAAAATGGTTTGTGCTTTTAATCACCTTGTATCCAGTTGACAAGGTCATTGTACCCACAAGGTTGGATGTTGGAGACACCACCATGTTGACAACGCTGAATACCCTGATGGTGATGCTGAAGACCCCGGTGATGGTGTTGAATCCCTCGTGGATGATGGAGAATCCCTGAACAGGTTGGAGAAGCATTTATGACCCATTATGTGGTCATTCATGCTCTGATGGTGTCATGGTACCCTAGGAGAAGGTGTGGAAACCCCACAGGAGGTAGCATGATGGATCTTGACCTTTGAAGGTCCCCTTGCATGGTTAAGGTGGTTGAAGAAGCCCATGAAGTCTCATGCTTGATGAAGAATCCCTTGAAGAAGTCCTTGGACCCACACTTGGTGGATTGATGACCTTGCAACCCTTGTTGGGGTCATGGAGCTCTTGTATGATGATAATGACCTTGTATGGTATTTGACATGCTATGGAACCCATAAACATGCCTTTCGTATGATGAAGAAGCCCATGAAGACTTGTCCATGGTGAAGAAGACTTTTAAAAATAATTTGGACCCACAATTAATGGTTTAAAGGTCCTTGTACTCTTGATGAAAATGATGTGGTCATTTATGGAACACTTGCCTTGATCCTAAGGTCATTGGTCTTTGTACCTATTGAGGGATGATGTTTGACCCACACACTTGGTGGTTTAATGGTCTCAAAGAAATGGTTACAAAACAAAATAAAAAATGACAAAAAACATTTTGGTTGAATTTGAACCCTAAAACCATTTCTAAATGGTAAGGTTGACCTTAAAATATTAAATAAAATTGGTTTACCTTTTTAAGGTGGCTTTATGACAAAACAAATACAAAATAATAAAAATATATACCTTAAAGTCGGCCCCTATTTTATGGATGTTGAACATTAAAAGTGTATAAAAAAAATCACTTCCACATTCAAAACACAACTAATGAATAGAAGACAACTGAGGTTGAACTAAGGAAATTTCAAAGGTGATTGTTGGAGGGTTTCCACAGTCCCGAATTGTAGAGAAGAGGAGCAGCCAACGAATTTACAGCAACAACATCTTGAAGTTTTTTTTGTGTTTTTTGTCGACTTTGCTTGACTAGGGAAGCTAAACATCTTTTTTCTTATCTTTTGTTTTTCAGTTCAACATATTTGAAAAATTGCATACTTTTACCACAGTCTAAAAATTGCATAGTTTTACGACAGTCCGTAAATTGCAGACTTTTACCATAGTCCGAATTTGAAAGGTTTAATGCTACCGCTATACAAACAAGTCAATTTTTGGAGTCCGATTTTGGAGAGTAAAATTCAAGGTTAAAATAGTCTAAGGTTGTTGATGCATGAACAGTAGGGTTTCCACAGTCATTTGTAGAGTTCTGAGCCTTATAAGGTCCAAGTTATATAATGGTCTGAATCTTGTTTTGGAGGAGTTTACTATACCAAATTTACATGCATTGTATGAGGTAAGATCATTGGGTACTATATGAAATAATGCATGTTGGATGACATTTCTATGATGCAAACCCTACTATGATGTGCACTAAGATGATGATTTCATACACCTATGATATGATGAGGGATAATGATGAGAAGTAGTTAAGTATACAGTGATTGCAAGTTCAGTTTACAATAATTGACTAGCAGTATTTGTATACAGTGGTGTATACATACAGTAATGTGGTGATGAATACAGTTGTTGTGAAATAATGATACTTATACCTTATGATGATGCACAATATAGTAATAAGTGCATATCTACATTGATAATGTATATAGTGGTATACTCAATATAAGTGAATGAAATATTTACAGTGCATACAGTGGTGTATTGATGAGGATGACGATGCCTTGATGCCTAATGCTTGTTGTATACCTTATGATGCTTTATACACAATGTTGATGCTCACCTCATGATGATGATGATGCTTATACACTTGGTACATTCTCCTTAATCATGTACTACTTGATGATGCACATATACAGTATGATGATGATAAGTGGAGTACGTATAGTGACATAAAGTGGAGTATGTACACACAATTGTGAAGATCTTCTACAATAACAAGTGACAAGACTTTGAAGATCTTGATGTAAAGATGACAATGTTGCATATCATGATGATGATGATGATGCTATACACTTGATACATTCACCTTGATGACGAATTGTATGATGATGATAAGGTGAGTTGATGTATGCATGCTCGTGATGATGATTATGTGTACATGAGCAGATGACCAGCAGTATCGACGAGCAACAAAGAGTGATGAGCATATTGACAGGTTGATGAGCAGAGATTGAGCAGTAGTATTGACGAGAAAACTTGACATGGTTGATGAGCATAGATTGACCATTTGTAGAGATTTACCAACAGTGTTGATGACTAGATTAATAAGCAAATAGCGGTGAGCAGATTTACCAGTCGAGATCAATGTGAATAGGTACATGAGCAGATTTTGATGCAAGCTAAGTATTGCACTTGAGGATTGGACTCATCAACCATTTCTTAGTTGGATATAAGAAAACCAGGTTGGTTCCTGTTACAGGATTTTGTGCTTTTTTCATCAGTTGGTGCTAATTGTAATCAAGAAGATTGTAGTCTTCCATTACCATAATTAAAGATCAAAATTACATATATTCTTGTGTCTCTTTATGATGTGATTGTTGTGCTTATGACTCATGATTAATTTTATTATGTAATTGATGACATAATGATTGATATACTCTTATTGGTTAAACGAAGGTAAAAAGTTTATAATTTCTCTCACACTGATTCACCCCCCTCTCAGTGTGGCCATTGTGTCCAACAAAAACTTCTGCTCATGTCGCCAGATATACTACCATCAAAACTATCATCTCCCTTGATGTTGTGTTTGGATGGAAACTTCGTCAAATGGATGTAAAAACAGCATTCCTCAATGGAAAAATTGATGAGGAAGTCTACATTGAACAACCAGAAGGCTTTGTGACTCATGGTGATAAGTCTCATGTGTGTAAACTAAAGAAAGCCTTGTATGGGCTCAAATAGGCCCCGAGAGTTTTGTATGCAAGAATTGATGGCTACTTTCACAACTTGGGCTTCTCCAAAAGTACTGTTGACTCTAATCTGTACTTTAAGGTTGTTCATGACCATCACTTTATCCTAGTCTTGTATGTGGATGACTTGTTCCTTATTGGGGAGGGACAAATGATAGCTTAGTGTAAGAGGGAGCTTACCACTGAACCTGAAATTAAAGATCTTAGCCTGATGCACTATGTGATATCTTCCTAACACAAGGGAAGTATGCAATCGATATCTTATAGATGTTTGGAATGCAGGACTGTAAGTCCGTGAGTGTACCCATGACAACAAACTTGAAGAATTTGTGTGACTCACCCACCAGTTCTCAGGATGTGGATTCTACTCTGTATCAATAGCTCATTGGATCCTTGATGTATCTAGTGCACACAAGACAAGATATATGTTACACAGTGAATGACCTGAGTTAGTTCATGTCTGATCCGAAGCACATACACTGGGTAGCATCTAAACACGTATTCAAGTATGTGTGTGGTATTATCACATATGGGCTCAGGTATACTTCCAACAGTGGAGTAATGTTAGTCGGATATGCTGACTCTGATTGGGCTAGAAATGCAGTAGACCAAAAAAGAACTTCAGGTTATTGCTTCAGTATGGGATCGGCAATGAGCTCTTGGTCCAGCAGGAAACACGGTTCCATAGCTCATAGCACTGTTGAAGCTGGGTAGATTGCTGCTAGGAAACTTCTCTCTTATTTGTTAAGGGGAAAGCTTGAGTCAACGATTATTAATTATGATAATCAGAGTTGCATTAATCTTTTAGAAAACTCGGTGTTTCATGACAGATCGAAACACATTGAAATGAAGTACCACTTCATCAAAGACTTAGTACAGATAGGAACCCTGAAGATACATTACATTCGTACAAATGAACAGATTTCAAATATTTTGACGAAGCCTCTGACATCAACAAAGTTTGTGTACTTTTGTGACAAGATTGGTATGGAAGAGAATACCTCTCTTGCTAAGAGGGAGTGTTGATTTTTCCTAAGCAGCATTGAGAGCCATTCTCTTTGGAGAATGGAGGCACCTAGTCAGTTACTAGGAATTTGAACCAATCTGGGACTAGGGGAATCAACCTAGAGCTGAGGGCCATTCACTGAATGGAAGCACCTTGTCACTTACCAGGTATTTGAACTAGTCTAGGACTAGGGGACTCAGCCTAAAGCTGTGGTCCATTCATTGAATGGAGGCCCCTGGTTAGTTACCAGGAATTTGAACCATTCTGGGACTGGGGGACTCAGCCTAGGGCTAAGGCCCATTCTCTATAATAATGGAGGCGCTTGGTCAATTACCAAGTAATTGACATTGATTCATTTGATGCATCCTAGGGCTAAGGCACCTAGATAGTTACCAGGTCATCACCATAAGCCCCAGACCGGGTATGGGCATTTGATGCGCTCCTCTCCTTGATCTATGGACCATGAGACCTTCTCCAGGGATTAGTTACCCCTTGTTGAGAGACCTACCACCTTATCTTAGTGGCACGAGGAGATCAAGTTAAAGCAATCAGTAATTCTCCATATTTATGAAGGTGTACTTAGAGTGGGCATGAAGGACCCTAGAGACCACTTGCTTTGACCTCAAAATACTTGAAGGACCTTTCAACCCTAAGCCTTGGTCTATGAGAAATACCAAGTGATACAAGTCAAAATACAAGAAGAACTTTTGTACCACAAAAGATTAAAGTAAAAAAGGGTCAAAAATAATAAAGACTCAAACCCTAATGTCAACTCCTAATTATGTGGGACTAACTCAAATATTTGAAAGCCTATAAATAAATGTCACATGCAATCCATTTAGACACACAAAACCCTACATCACTTGAGTGCTCCTCCATGGAGTGAGGAAATATTCATGACTGAGATTTTTCGTTGCTTGTGAGAGGATATTTCTATTTTGATTGAGTTCTCTCTTTCTATTTTCCATGTCCTAGTGTGGCGACCTATCTCACTACGGCCTCTCCTTCTACATGCTACAATCCTCAGCAGAGTTTACAGGCTGCTACAGTTCACGTGTAGCAGCATCCATTGCACCCTCTTCCTTATGCTCAGGGGTTGGACCTAGGGAAACAACATGCCCTCGCTGCTTATTATCAGTGGAAGTCTAGGGCAGCAGCAATGGTTTCCCCAACTCGCTTCATCATCGTGAGCATCCCAACCAATTTTGGGCAGCCCTAACAACACAAATTATGGGCAGCCCTAACAGGAATTTCGGGTAGCCTTAACAACACATAATTTTGGGCATCCCTAACAGCATAGAATTTGTGCAGTTTCAACAACAGAGAATCCCTAATAGCACAGAATTCAGGCAGCTCCAACAATAGAGAATTTGGGCAGCTCCAACAACAAAGAATTCGGAATAACTCCAAGAATAGAGAATTCCGGAAGCAGGTACAACTCAGGAAGCAACAGGTATAGTTACGACAGTACAGTCTGGGCAGCTCATAACAAATTTCGAGCAGCTTGATGATGGTCTTGGGCAGCTGCAGTAAGTGTAACTGACAGTGGCAAAAGGCTGCTAGGGATTCCTGGTCTAAGGAAAATTTGTTATACATTCATTTCAGAATGTTGAAATTAATTTTCTTCCTTCATATACAAAGTCAGTCATCTCATTTAAGGGAGTAATTACTAATGTTTTGGGGTTTTTTTCCTTAAAGATTTCCACATAAAAAATCAAAAACATACGTTCAATTGTGTGATACTTAGTTGACTACTACACTTGTCTTATTACTGTTTGTGTTCCAATATTCATCTATATTACAATCTGCAAAGTTTTAAAATATCGATATAGGCTGGATAACTTTAATTTATGATCCTCAAAAATTCAAGTGCAAAATATAAACTTTGAAGGAGGTTAAAAAAAACTGTAAATGCAATCCTCCGGGTGGTAATTAACAAATTTAGAGTTAAATACGAACTTTGAAGGGGGATTTATAAGAACACTTCGCTTCTTTCCAGAATTAAAGTATGGAGTTTAAATTTTTATAATTGTAAGATGAAAATATAGAGAAATAAGATGAGAATAAATTTATTTTGTATATAGGGTCCCTCGGCGTTATAGAGGCCATGACAGAGGATGTGTCAACGGATCAGGTGGATTCTGTTTTCCTTATTGGAGATATTAGCTACGCCACGGTTTTTCTCGTTGAGTGGGACTAATTCCTTCAAATGATCACTCAGATCGCTTCCCGTCTATCTTACATCAACTCCATTGGTAAGTGGTAACCATGAACGGTAAATTGTAACTTAAACGTGTAAACCCTTTCTTATCATATTCAACAATGATTGATATGTTATTCAAAAACATATGTGGGAAATGACTGGAATATTGCAGATATTATCCCCACAGTGAATCAAAGTATGGTACTAGATAAAAGGATGGATATAAGTTCATGGTATAGGGTTTAAGACCGTAATTCCTCAGTTTCACTGTTCAGTAAAGGCTGTAAGTAATTTGGTCGCCTAGATACTAAAAGTTTAATCGAGAAAATAGTCTGTATTAACTGTTATAATCTGTCGTACTCTCTCATGTGTGTATAACAACTGTTATATTCTTGCTCTAGATTATTTCTTGAATTCTCTTACACTGCTGAGCTCTTTGGCTTCACATTTTTTTAGAATATATCTTATATAAATTGATGGATTGATTCCGGGGTTATTTGAAATTGGTATTACTCAAAATGCGAATTTCTTCTTTAAGAACGATAAGCCCACTCGTTCTTTTGTTTTATATGTATAAAATATGTTTATGTTCATATTCGGTGAGAATTTTCATCTACAGGTGTAAGAAACCCTAAGTCTGTGTTTGGAACTAGTAATACGCTAATGTATTCTATATTTATAATTTATAAGGAATAATAGGGTTTAAGAAGATTACCTCTATTTAGATGTTTCCCAAGTACTCATTACTCTCCCTGTATGAAATTCTAAGCATTCTGTTTGTTTCTTTTTAGAAGAATTCAGCACCTGTAGAGTATCCCTATCCCTATCAGTTCTTTTCTTCTCCAAAATTGAGCACACAACACAATTCATGAGTCAAAACAACAACGAGTGACTGCCTCATAAGACTAAGGTTGTTGTGAACTTGCACTGGAAAACATGCTAGGAAATGTTGTTTCCAATCAACAAGAAAATGTTTTAGAAGGACTTGAAAGAAGTTCAATTGAAAGAAAAAATTTCAATCTGGAATGCCCTCAAAGCCAAGGGAGGTGGGTTTTGGTACACTAAAATGTATTTCTTCCATAATTGAGGTAGCATCATTTGAATTTGTAGGATATATATCCCATAATATAAAATATCTAAGAAGGATTAGAAACGAGGACTCTATAGAGCATTCACATGAAGACAGAGAGAATAGGGACCCATTGTCATTTCCCTTCTAGTAGTGTATTTTCTAAAAAATGTTGAAATATCAAGCAATACTAAGAGGGGGGGGTGAATCAATATTAATCTATCTATTTAAATTTTTATTACTTAAAATAAAATCAACAATAAAACAAAACACACAATATTATCGTGGAATCCCAATTGGGAAAATCACCAACACTTTCTATTCTGCAAAATTATATTTACAAATAGTTTATGCCTGCTACTATAGACAATGATACTACAACACCCTATTTACCATCATCTACTGGAAGGAGGTTATGACCGCCTGGTTTATCATCTACTACTGAAAGGATGCTTCTACACCCTATTTACCAACTACTACTGGAAGGAGGCTATGACTCCATTGCAGGCATGTTTCCTGCCCTAGTGCCTCCCAACCACCCTTATATGATAATTTGATCTCTGAATTATCTACACCAATGGATCTCCCAATTGAATCTACAAAGACACCTATTCAAAAGTTTAAATCATTATTTATATACCCTCAAACATATCTCTTCATCTAACAGTCACGTATATTCACCATGAATTTTCACAAACAAAAGCCAATTCGAAATTGCCTCTTTGTTTTATCATTTTAACTCTATTTAAGTTTATCAGTCACGACCTTCCGCGGTTACCTTTCTGCAACGTCCTTTTCACAACAACCTCTCCACAATAGAGCTTTATGCATGGACCTTTCTACATTTACCTTTAGCAATTAACTTCCTAAAATTGTGGATTGCAGATTGTGGACAATTACCTTTCCGTAATTAATTTTCTACAAATACCTTTCCGCAACGACCTTTCCTCAAATGTGGGTCATGGGCTGCAGGTTTGCATTTCTACTTTTATCGAAACTGCTTCTACAATTACCTTTAAATCGTAATTGGAAATTCCTTCCTTTCGCCATTGCAGATTACGGGTATACATTTCGACTTCTCTCGAAAGTGCTTCTGCAATTCGTCTTCCGCAAGACTTCTTCCACAATTTGCAGATTCCAGATTATGGATTCCTTTTGCACTGTTGATTACGTATTGTGGGTCTGCATTTTGACTTTTCTTGAAATTGCTTCCGTAATTCATCTTCCGCAATACTTCTTTCACAATTTGTGGATTGCAGGTTATGGGTTTGCACTGATTTTTCTCGAAATTGCTTCCGCAATTTGCGTATTGTGAGTATTCTTTTCACAAATTCTCAAAAGTGACTTTCGCAAATTTATTTCCGCAGCACTATGAATTGTCAATTGCTTCACATAATCCACCTCACTCGTTGATATATATTCTTAACATGATCTTAGCCATCTAACCTTTTCTAAATAAGTTGATTGTAACTCCATGATTCTGCGTTGATTGATCAGAGGATCGATCAATATTGATCAGACTTCTTTGGACTTGATCCCCTCGCTAGATCTACACTTCCTTTGTCTTACATTGAGTTTTCCCTGCTATCATGTCCTTAGTTATTCATTTTCCATTACTGAACTCCTTTGACATCAATGACAAATCCATTCAACAAGACATGAAGTCACATAACTTTTAAATGTTTGACAAAACATACAACTGTTGGATAAAAGACCAAAACCAAGAATTAAAGGAAATAACATTCTGCAAAGGAATGGGGTGAGAGCATCAATCTTTGCATTGAGCCCAAGTGTCTGAATCCATTTGTGCTTGGGTGAGATGATGAAGCCAATTCTAAAATAGATCCATATAGGCAGGGAAACTCATGCCATGAGCGTATTCATGGAACTACATCGCTTCATAGTCTGAGATCTCAAGCCCCAATAGAGCCTTGTTACACCATAGTAATCCTAGGGTTTTAATGTAGCGGGTCTACTTGGTATGTATGGATCTTGAGTCATCCACCATTCTGCCCAATTCTTCCACCAATTTTCTTGGCTCAGTATTTCGACAGTGGCCTAGAATATGGGTTTCCATATCCTAAATGCGAGCCTTGACCAAAGGAGGGACCATAGTCTCAAAGCAATATTTTTCATTCTATTGATCCAAACAACGTGATGCATATTCAAGTGACAAGGACTTGCAATGGTATTTTGTTATCGAATAAATCTACTCAATTAGAATCAAGCTATATCTCACTCGTCTAAGTGGATCTAGAACAAATCAAATACATACTAAAATCTACTTTCCTAGATCAAATAGAAATGCAAGTTAACATATAGATCTCTTACCTGCAATATGCAAATCCTCTTCTCTCTTTGTTGATCCAAGCTCTAAAATCTTCAGATATTCAGCTGCAAAACCCTGTAAAGCAAGTGGAAACAAGCAAACAATACATGTGTATCCAAACATGAATTGATCTAAGATAACAATTAAGGAATAAAGCTCTAAACATCATCAACACAACAATGTTTATGGAAAGAGATTTGTATTAATGTAATCAAGGAGATACATAGAATTACATAGGAAAGAACATTACAGCCTATCCTTGGCCTTTAACACTACAAAATTCCATCCAACAATCCAAACCAAAGCCTCCAAAGGATGATAGGGATTTTTAGACACTGAGAGGGGGGGTGAATCAGTGTAAAGCCAATTTTACAATTTTTCTTAACTCTCCACAATTCCATTATTCTACCAATCTCATAATCATTTTATAAACATCTTTCACTGCATCATTCACATAGCATAAGCATTTAAATCATCAAGAACCACAACACAAAAGAACACAACACCATATAATTTTGTAATCTTTTTGTATTAGTTTTGGTCCAGCTACAACCGTTAGGTAAAATCAGCACCTACTGATATGAAGAGCACCTACTCAGCATCCAGGACCCTTCCTGGTTTTCTTAGACCCTGATAAGAAGGTTTTGAGGTATCCTAACCTCAAAAGCAAGTCAAGCTTGCATTTACAATTAAAGTTCACTGTCATATCAACATCATCTGTTTCTTCAATCTATTCTGCTGCTGGTCAATACTGCTAATCATCTGCTCAACTCACACTTCTCAATCTTCGTTATTCATCAACACCAGCTCTTCAGTCATCTTGTTCATTTGTTCACTGCTTCTCAACAACCTCTGTACTCTAGTCACTGTCAAATCATCTAGGTCTGCTCAACAATCTCTGCCTTTCATATAAACACTACTGTAACACTGCTCATCAGTCATCTTGTTCATTTGCTCACTGCTGCTCAACAACCTCTGTACTCTAGTCATTGTCAAATCATCAAGGTATGCTCAACAATCTATGCTTTTCATATAAACACTGTTGTAACACTGCTCATCAGTCATCTTGTTCATTTGCTCACTGCTGCTCATCATAGGTCTGCTCCTCAACCATGTCAGGAATCCTGCTGGTCATTGTCAAGTCATCATACAACTGCTACAAGGATCTGCTCTTGTGCATCATCTTCATCAACAGCTCATCATCATCATCAATAGATAGGCATCAAAACAGTGTCATCATCCATATATATATACATGTGTAGGGTTTATCTTGATCAAACTTCAACTATGCAAATTATAGCAGGCTGTAATCATAGCGTGTACATAATCATAACATCATCACTATATCACTGTAGATGTATGTGTTATATCATCATCATATAGTGGCTTGGGTTTGCATCATAGATAGATAGGGCATCGTCACAATGTCAACATATCATCATTAAGGATACCTCATCATCCTTTACTTCTTCATTGTTTCACAGACTTGTTTATCAAATCACCTTTTGCATACAACTATAACTTTGTTGTTCATCACTGCTTATACATCAAGTAGCATGTGTATGCATCTTTGTCATATATATGCATGCATTCATTAACATACTATCATCACTACATAATACTGTACTGTATATAGTATCGTATCAACATCACTATATGTGTAACTAGGGCATCAACCAAGCATGATTATCATAATCACAGTATGTGTTTCATCATAGAATACACAGATCTTTACATCACTTGTCATTCAGTGTTTATGTCATTGTAAAGAAAAAATACCGTGTATATCATATCATCATCACTGATTATGAATCTTCACACCTTACCACTGTACAGTATACATCATTGCTTATGTCTCTTTTGTAAATAACCAGAATTGTAGATAATCATGTGACTGCTGAAGTTAAACTGTGGCTGTGAAATACCCCAAGGAGATCACTGAAGGATGCTTGGAATTTTGGTGGAGAAAGGCAACATCATCAAGGATCGGATCTCAACTCTTGTCTAGCTTAATACTTAGGACTTATTCGTGAAATTTCGGGACTGTATATGTGCATCAATACTGTAGAGTACATGTAGCATGCAACATCATCAAACAACTTGCAAAACTCAGACTACCATGAAGACTGTCACAAGAACTCGGGACTGTTCATCTAGGGCAGCAACGAATAAGGGTTTGGTTCACTCTAGAAGCTTGACATTATTTCCACTATCCTGCAAAATCTATAGTGCCTCAACTAGGGCAAAAACCAGTCCTTCAAATTTGTGATTTTATAGCCCAGAAAGGCTCTTTGCTGCTACCATTGACCCCAACACTCCACAAGAAAAAGTCTACTTGTTAAACTAGAATAAGGCTGCTTGAACTGTGTGTATACTGTAGAAGACTCCAAAACTGGACTGTCAGTATATGAACTATTTTTTGTTGCTTCATGTATGCTCAGAGATCAAATGTTGTTGTACATTTCCCTACTGCTGCTCCTTCATTGCCTTAGTAACTGTTCAAAACTTAATGCATCCGAAACTGTGTAAAAAGCTTCAAAACTCAGACTGTATGATGGTATGTTCAAGCAAACAAGCACCCAACAATTAAGATTGTATATTGAAGCAGTAACTTAGACTTGTGTAGATGATCTAAAAGTATTGTTTTTGACCTCAAAATTTTGGACTGTATAGGTGCAAAACTTGGATTGTTTGGCAGTCAATCTCCCACAATCTCAAACTATTCAAATCCACGAATTTGAGGTATGTTACCTCAAAGAGCAGTCAACCTTTTACCATCATAAATTCAAGACTGGCCTTAGCATAAATTCTGACTGTTCACTTCTTCAAGAGTTCACAAAAACAAACTTGTAAGAGCTGCCATCGAAATTCTCCTCAGTCCACAAATTAGGGCACACTCTTCCTTATTGCTGTTGCTGCAACATTCACCACCGAGACCCTTCAAAAATCGTGCTGGTACTTCAAACCCAGTACTATGGAGGAGCCCTAAACCTTGTCAAGCAAGGATAAACAAAAGAATAAAACCCCCCAAAAAACTTTCCAAGACACTTCGGCTGCTGCACCTCCGGATTTCCTCAATCCACCCGAATTTTCCTTCTGCTGCTACTGCAAATCCGAATTTCCTTAGTCAGCGAGCTTGCCTCAGTCCATAGACGCCCAAAAAATCTCAGAGCATTCCACTGAAATTTCACATTCACAAAGTGAAGACTTGAGAGGGTATTTATACTAGTTTTCCACCATAATTTTGGGGCCGACTTGTATTCAATTTAATATTTTTTTTTTTGTAGTTTGAAAATTTTATATTTTTAATGGGGTCGACCTTCAACAAGATCATGATAAATAATATTTTTAATGTCCATAAGACATTGTACCACACTTAAGGGTGTTCTCCAACATGTTATGGTCAACTATAGGGTTTGATCATACCCCAATGTATAACTTAGGTCACCACAACCCTCAAGGTCATCATGCATCATCATATTGTTGAGGGCATCATCATCTTCAAGGTGGACTTCTTCAACAAGGTTGTCATCATCTTCAAGGTCCATCAAGAGTATCCAAAAGCTCCTCCACATGTGTGGGTCCAAGCCATCACATGCAAGGGTGTGTTTCATCATCACATAATTTTCACCATTCCTACAAGGGTACAAGGACCATTAAACCATGCAAACCACAAATGACCATAGAATGGGTCATTTGGCCCATTTGGTGTTCCAAAGGCTTCTTTACCATGACAAGAGGCTTCATGGACTTCTTCAACCACACAAGAGAACCTACAAGGGTCAAGATCCATCATGCCACCTCCTCTAGGGGTGCCAAGCCTCCTTATGTCTCATGACCATCTCCATGGGTACCATGACCCCATCAAAAGGCATAAATGACCACATAATGGGTCATTAATGTTTCTTCAACCTATGAAGGGCTTCTCCATTGTCCACAAGGGTTTTAGCATCATCACCAAGGCTTTCATCATCATTGGCAGGGTCTTCAGCGCCATCAGCAGGGTCTTCAACATCTTCAGCAAGGTCGTGGCATCAAGATCCAGTCTTGTGGGTACAGGGACCTTGTCAACTGGGTACAAGGTGCTTCAAGGCACAAACCCACTCTATAAGGGGTCCAATACACTGCAATACTTGGTGGAATCAATGACATCCCATGGGGCCACTGCAATTCCATGTTGGCATCAATGACAATTACATCAACAATCACCTAGAAATTCCACCAACATAAGAGTACCATAGTCCTTCCCCCTTTCCAAATGGAGAGAGGGTTCGATTTATAAGGATAAATGGATAGAGTAGGTTAAGGATTAGGAGGAGGGATCTAAGGGATATTCCCTATAGGTTAGGAACTGAATGCCACCTCACCTAAATGATACGGATAGACATCCACCTCATCCACCTTTGAGAAGGGTCTCGAAGCTCTATTTTTTTCCCTCGAAACAACATCGGTGTACCTTCCATGAAGGGAAAAAGCACAGTCGACGCACCTAGTAGTGGGAGACAGAGCACCGACATCAGTGCACCTAGCATGAAGGGAAAAAGCACCTTTGGCACAGCTAGCATGAAGGACAAGAGAGTCAACCTTCCTAGAGAGGGAAAAAAGGCAAGAAAAAACTCAGTATCAATCCAGTTTAGCATAGAGAAATTTGGGGATTAGGAAAAGGGTTAACACATGGATCAAGAGTGCAATATTTTGGTGTAACACTTTTGTTGGTTTTACTTGGAGAGAACCATTGGCAAGGAAGAACCGAGGATGGAACAAACAAAGGAGGAGTGAGGAATGTGATAAAATCTATAGCAGAGCCATATTGGAAGGGTGGCGTAAAAGAAAATGTTGAAGACATGGGATGTCAATGTATTGATAACTAGCCTTCTTCTGAAGCTTAATCATCAACCATATCAACACTAAATCATGGCCCGTATAGGATTTGGAGAGTGGTAATCACTATGAATACCCCATTAAAAACCATCTCATGTAGAGGGAAAGTGGACAGAGGATCACAGGCTTGCTTGCTCAAAGCAGACTTTCTCAATATTGTCATAATGTACACCCAAAGAAGGCCTTCTATTGTAATGAAAATTTTGACAAACCACATGGCTGATGCCGTTCCTTTAAATTTTCCCAGTGTGTGTTTCATGAGCTAGCCACATGTCCTTCCTGGAGAAACACCCAATGTGGGGGTAGTTCCTTTGTTGTTACCTCGGCTTCCAAATCCTCATTTTTTGGATCATATATTGGCCTAGGAAAGAAGAAGGATTTTCCTATTAGATCTATGGGTTTCTTGACATGGACCTTTGAATTTATTAACTCCTCCTTAAGTGTTTAACTTATGTATCATCCTTCTTTATTAATAGCCAAATAATGTGTATATTCTTTAAGTATTAGTGTTCTTAGGCCTTTTATGAGGGATATGGACACCATTATGAGGTTTTGAGAACCAAGAAGGACTTGGACATGGTCGAGTAAGGAAAATCAAGACTTAAATTGATTAAAGGTTTATTTCATGGTTTCATAGCAATGAAAGAGGCTCAAATTACCAAAGAAAACTATGGCAAATCAATTTCATACCTAATTCAAGAGAAAATTGTGAAGATGGAGGAGTGTGTCAAATTTTAACATAGATATCCTTGCTCTTTAATATCCTATCTACACCTTCATGTTCCAACCACTTCCTTTTATCCCTTTTAACTCTTTTAACTTTGTTTTTCTTCACTTATTAATATACCTCCATTATTCCTATCAAACAATGTTTTATCTGCTCCTCTATCACCATCAACTCTTTTGGAGCATTTTGGGATTTTTGTTTTGCCCAATGTTTCACAACTAGGTTTATTAAAAATTTTACTTTGGGACAATAATGGTTGAATTTGAAGGGCAATAGTAGTTTTTTGATATTCCTTTTTTAATTGAATCGAAATAATTAGATGGTTTGAATCCCCCCTTCCCCTACCTGTGATTTTAATCCCTCACCTTCCATAATATTTTCTATACCCATAAATATATCTAGTTGTTTAGGCCCTCTTCCCCACCACTTCTTAGGTTCCCCATCCCCAACACTTCTTAGGTTCCTCTACATAAATTCCTAGTTCCTCAAACAATAATGAGAAATAGTTTATCAAGGGATCCTTCCTGGTTCTTTTTCTCCATATTTCACCCATCCTTAAATGTTAATTTTAAACCACATCCTAAAATGACACTGTCAGCATTAATTATTCCTAACATTCTAGAATTGTCCCATAATATCTTCCTATCTTCATATGGACAATAAAGGTTAATGATTGAAAATCCTTTCTCTAATTCTTTTGACTTTAAGACTGCCTAGATACTTGGAGTAATGAATGACAAATCAATCACTTGCATTGAATATGTCCACCCTATAACAATTCCTCTTTGTCTTCCTTATGCAATTCAAGAACAAAATAACAAATCTCTAACACAAGAGGACAATATAGCCTCAACATTTAAACCTTCACACATCATCTATTGGATCATTATTGCATTTGATTTATAGCTGGTAAACAATCTTTAGAGGGATAATTTTCTATTGGCATCCCTTAGCCCTCTCACATTCTGAGACATAATTATAATTGGTTCTCTATATCTAAGCATTTCCCTTCTTGAAGACCCCCTTAATTTCATTTTTTCCCATCCTTGACCATTTTTTTGGCATTCTTCTTTGCTAGAGTAAAAAGGATTTTCTCCCAACTATGGAGGAGGTTCTGGCATCTTGGGATAGAACACCCTTGATCTATACTACTTTTCAGTGTATATTATCTTTCCTAGGTCCAAGGATATATCTAGGAATACCCCTTATACCTTACAAGTTATTTCCTCCAATTCTAGGTGGGAACCACTCACTAAAGAGCGGTCCTCTAACTTATGACAACCTTTCTCAACCTAGGATAGACTTTTAGCATAATATTTAGATTCTATCATGTCCCCTCCACTCTAACTGCGGAGAGGACACGACCAACATTGCGAAACCAAGCAATCTAGCCCCATGAACATGATAATTTACAAATGCATTGAATAATGAAGCATACACAGATGCAAATGCCTAATCATCAATAAGTAAACAGCAAAAGCAATCACATATATTCAAAACATTTCAACATTGTTCATATTGTCATCCGTAAAACAATTACAGCTGCAGGAGTTAGAAAGCACAAGAATACTTACCTTGAATTGAATCTTGATGCCTCCCACAACCAGCTATGTCGATGCATCGTCCCACCCAACCATAGGCTAGTGTGCTCATCAATCTCTCAGCAACACTGCCACCCCTGAACCGGGCATGATTCCACAAGGAACAAGCGAACAATAGGATTACATGCAGCAAAACCACACACCCACAGTGAAGCCAACACACAATTGGGTTTCACAGACTACGTGGGGGAAACAAACCAATAACATGGAGGTTCCTTGGAATTACTTATCCAAGCCAACCAATCACATCCCAACTCAGTCACCCATCTAACGGTTAGGTTCCCTGGACTCACTCAACCAAGCAAACCAATTAACAGATGGGTTTCTTGGACTTACTCAACCAATCCAACATAGGGATGCACATAACCGCAAAATGCACATGCTGGGAATGAAAGGAAATGTTTTTCAACCAAAAAAAATTCGATGAAAGGGAAAACAACCCTCTGAAGGCAAACACGTTTCACAAATCCCCCACGGGAATTTCAAGGGAAAAAATGACCACCATAAATCCCCAATTCACAGATCTGGACTCAGAAAACATTTATGGACAACATGGGGGAAAATCCGACCTCCCCAAACTTTCAAATCAGGAATACTTGCCTCCGTAACCACTGAGCAACCTAAAAGGACGAATTTTGGGTATGGGAAAATAAGGAAAACCACAAAATCTTGGAGGAAAAACGCCCAGCAAACTCAACCGCGTGAGTAGAGGTAAAAACATCCCCTTAAACCCCCAAAATCATGGGTCTCTTCTCCCATCCATTGAACACAACAAAATCAGGTTTCCCAGCCATGGCAATGAGATTTAATTGCATAAATTGTGAGGGAAGGAGCTCAGCAAGCTTCACCTACATGAGAGTGCTCAACCTCCATGGGAATGGTGAAGAATGATAGGGTGTGGGTGAGTAAATATCTTGGGCATGCTTTTCCAAGCATTTACTTTCCCAACAAGTCAAATACACACTTTTCCAAATGGGTGGCTCCCCAAATTCGAGTTTGACTCCCATACTCTTCCCATCCCCATGCATTAATTTCTCAACCACTGCCTAAATGACTGGGCACAAAAGACAAAAAGGGTGGTTGACAGCTTTCTGGGTTTTCCCTTTGACATTTGGCTTTTCTCCATTGGCCCAAAGGTTTAAATGGTTTCCCCCCCTTATCCTTGTGAGATGATGCCCCTTCTCTTCAATGGTCGCATTGACATAGCCGTCTGTGGTATATTTTATTAATTGCATAGTTACATGATGTAAAATTATAATGTGCCTAGCTAGCACAAAACACCATCGACATCTAATTTACTTTCCAAAATACAACATGCTAAATCGATGGTGGGGATTTTTCCTTGAGCTCCACACCACGATTATATACAATATTTACATCATATAATTTAAATGCAAATAGGTTCAAAACTGGGGTGTTACATTCCCCTCCCCCTTCATTAGCACTGTCCTCAGTGCTTCACCACTTGAACAACAATGGATGCGTCAATCACATGGCAGTCTCCAGCTCCCACATAGCCTCATCAGGGCTATAGTGCTTCTACCGCACCTTCACCTGTCCAATGGCACGATATGGAGCTCTTCCAAGTTCTCGATTTCCTGCATCAATACGCACCGCCAAGTGCACTTGTAAGAAGATGCTTCACTGTTGGAAGCTTTCTTCAAACTCTAGTGTCCATTCAGACTTTATTCCCTTCTTTTGTAAGAAGTGGTTGAATGTGCGACTCTGGAGAATCCCTCTCCTCGGCTTGGATCATATCTAATGCCTTTGGTGGTCAACAATACCTATGCTCAAGCTCCAATAAATGAATCAATTCTCATGTCGTATTCATTCAAGATTCTAAAAATCACAGTTGAATCACACGCACATATGCATATGTATATAAAATCAACAAGAAGTTTCTAGATGAGCCAAATACTTATCTGCATAAGTATGTCCTTTGGCTCCACAGGTATTCGAATTTTTCTTTACACAACTATGGCACTGACAAGACCTGCCCCACCTCGCACCAGGATGGTACCTCTTCTCTGTTATACAATCCTTCGAGTGTACCCACCCTCCCTCTGCTCTCTAAGGTGTGCATTGATAGGTAGCCAAATTTTTGCAATCCTTGGATCACCTGTGACAACATTACTCAATCGAGATTTGGTAGTCCGGCTTCAGAGCCTAACACTTCTTTGGGTGCTCAATGGAAGCTCTGGTCAAGAGCCTACACCTCCTCTTTGTGCTTACCAAGCTCAGACGCTTCTTTTCCAAACACCAAAACATATTAATTCATAGATTCATTTACATAAGATTAATTCCTTAACAATATTTTCCAAATCTTAACCGAATCAAATACACATGTGTATATACATAATAATCATCTAGAAGTTTATAAGTAACCATATACTTATCTGCACACGCATCTTCTTTAAGTTTTCAATGGCGGCTTTGCCCTAGAGCCTAGCACCTCCTTGGGTGTTCAATGGTAGCTCTAACTTGAAATCTTAGCACCTCCTCCAAGTGCTTACCAAGCTCAGGAGCTCCCTTTCCAGACTACATAATACCTAGGGGTTATTCTCTTCACGGAGCCCCCACTCCCATGACAGTCCTCTTATGGTGTAAATGTGTGTGGAAATAAGTCTAACCGGATTTCTTACACCCCGGGCATCCCCAGTGATGTATATTGGTGCCTAGCTGGCAGGGGGAAGAAGCCATGTACCCAAGTACATCCTTCCAGAGGAGCCATGTATCCCAAACATATACTTCCGAGAATCCAAGTACACCCAGTACATATTTTCATCATCTCACTTGCATTACATACAAGCATGTAATTCATATGAGACATCATCATAAAAAGAATTTCAATTATAGGTTTTCAAACCTATTCCAAATACATCCCTCTAAGGAGCTATGTATCTAAGTACATCCTTTCGAGGATCCATGTACACCCAGTACATCTTTTTCGAGAACCATGCACCCAAGTACATCTTTCTGAGAAGCTATGTACCCAAGTACATCCTCCCAAGAGCTATGCATGTTTTCATCATCTCACCTGCGTCATACACAAGCATGCAGTTTACATGAGATGTCGTCATACAAATTTCAGTCATGGATTTTCAAATCGATTTCATGCCTACAATGAATTCCCAATTATCAATTGATCAATACATTGACAGTCAAATCAAATATGAGTCTACAATTCCATCTCCTACAGAATTTAAACTTTTTGCAACCATGAGGCCATCCTCATATTGTTTGGCCTTTACAAGTGGGAGTGCTCACCCCTTACTTACACATGCTTCCCAAACCTAGACATTCACATACCACATGTCATTTAAACACTATCTTAGATTAGTCATACAATAACGGTTAGCAACATGAACTTAAAACATCAAACAATGCAAGAAAAGAATATCCATTGTTAGCTTGATTCAAAACCATCACAGGGGCTCATAGTATCCCATAATCAATAGAAAATCTTGCAATCTGGAGTTCAGAAATTTGTTTGGTCATGATTTTTCCCCTCATGATGTCTGGCCTTCGTCCATGGCAGGTTCCTGCCTCAAATTCACTGAGTACCACTTAGACTGCCTTGTCCAAGTCATTCTACCTGTAGAGTACCCTTCAATGAGTCTCATGTAGTAACATGTAAGTCTCATAAAATACCTCACATCTGTCACATTCCTCAATGTCCATATAGTTCATGCTCCTTGAGCATTTTTAGTACCATTCTCAATGTCCCTCATGCACTTTCCTCATTCTTAGAACAATAAGAATGTCGCCTAGGAAGGAAAGAACAATCTTGTCTAGATACATGTTGATAACAATTGTTTTGAAGGCTGTCTTATGAACATCTTCATTATTTATCCTTCCCTGATGGTAACCAGACCTGAAGTCAATCCTCGGGAACACCTTTTCTCTTCTCATTTGATCAAAGGGGTCATCATTCCTAGGCAAAGGGTATTTTATTCTTCACAGTGACCTTACTCCAATGTATGTAATCAATACACAACCTGATTATACCATCTTTCTTTCCCAACAATTCTTGCAGTTGCTTCCTCGTCTTTAACAATTTTGGTATGCTCATCCCGTGGGGTGTCTTATACCTTGGTGTTGTTCCAGGCACCAAGTCTATTGTAAAATCGATGTTCCTCTCTGGAGGAAGTCTTGGAACCTTATCAGGAAAAATATTCCTGATCTCCTGCAACACATGGAATTCCTCCATCCTAGGAGTTCCATTTTTTTCTGCCTTCAAAACATGGGCTGCATACAATTGACACCTTTTCCTACATAATTTCTTTAGGTGCATTGCGGAAATCTGCCTAACAAAACTTCCTTTGAAATTCCTCTTACCATCCTTTGTTTTCCTTCCTCATCCAAACATTCATATGCTTTGTTGTAGAATTCAATTTTAACCTTATGTGCTTCTAACCAACCCATCCCAATATGAATGTCATAGGAACCAATTGGTAGAACATCCAAGTCTTCTTAAGTGACTAGCCCATCCATATCCAATGGACATCCATCTACCACTTTTCCAACTTTCTTCCCTGTTCTAGTGGCTTGTTGAATTAACCATGAGTTGTTATGCTTTAACTTCTCAAAGCACAAACCTCAACAATTCTAGGAGTGATATACCTGTAAGTAGATCTAGGGTTAATCAAAACATAAACAGATTACTTAGCAATATTACCCTCAATATTTAACCACTCACATAGGTACATCTCAGACATTGTTTACCATCAATCCTTGCAGTGATCGATTGTTGATTCAGAAACCTGCAACCAAGTTATTCTAAACATAATTCATTCATGAAATCCTCAATGGATTATTAATCTAACTCACATTCGATTGATCAGAGAATTGATCAATCGATATCTATTTCTCTTCCTCTTGGAGACCTTCATTCACACACACATGCTTATTGATCATTAACAAAGGACTTAATTCATGTAAACCAAACATTCTTACATGATTGAGTTCACACAAAGATCATGCCAAAATAGGATTTCTTCATTCACATAATGAAACTATACATACAATTTTGGTCTTAGAACCTGGGTTCTGGTCACAACACTACTTAGCCTTCCTGATAGCCTCCTCTAGACTTCTAGGATCATCAACCTCAATCATGTATTTGTAAGCTTCAGGTAGCCTACTCGAAAGATATTGGATTCTCACTGCATACCCCAACAATCCCAAGAACTTGTTTGCATAATCCTTCATGGTCAGCTATCCCAATTTCAGTTTCAGCTCCTTGGATGTTGTGATATTTCCTCACACTCCCATCCCGATGCGAATAGTTCCTGTACAATTGGTTTCCTCCACATTCCCAACATTGGATTGGTTTCCCCACCATTTCAGCTCTCTGAATATTTTGGACTGGAATTTCATTCCCATTCTGATGTGGACAGTACTTAATCATTTGGTCTTCTCCACATCCCCAACATCGGAATGGTTTCCTTGGCTTGTCTCCCATCATTCTGGTTGGCTTGGTCATAGCTTGTGATGGATTCTTTTTCTTATCTTGGAAGTGAGAAGGTTTGAACCCTTTCTTCCTTCATCCAAGCTTCACATCCCTCTGATGCCGAGAGTTTACTTGCCCTCAGATATCTATCAAACTCTGTAGTATGGCTGCAGTCAACTGATTTTGCTCCTCCTGAGCTTTAGCCATTCTTTCATTGTTTTCTCTACAATTCTGCAACTCCACCTTCAGGCCTCTTATAGTGGCTGCAATATCTGGGGATGTCTTTTGATTTGTTTCCCCGGCAAATTCTGTCCTATCATTCATAACCTGAATACTTTCCTCCATGTCATCTTCCTCAATCTCATAGGGATTCTTGGCATCAATCATGATGTTGATCTTCTTGGAATTGCTCTACTTGGAACTATTCATGACCAACCTTCCAAATTGCACTATGACTCTGCAAATGTGTTAATAAACATCATTGTTAGCTGCATAATCAACCTTAGAAATTTATAATTCACTTACCTGCATTTGGAAAAAAATCCTACATTGGAACTTGTCAAAACATAGAATTTTCTTTTCTCCAAGAACGATGGTCTCAGGGGGACGGTGGGGGTCTAGGGGGCTTGATTTTTTTTTTATAAATATTTGATTTTTGCACAATATGGTGCATAATATTGCTGCCATTTTTTTTCACCTTTTCAGCACCTGTAAATCCCTCTGGAGTCCCACTTTTCCACTGAAAAACTACTGAAAATTCTCTGTTTCTGGAAACTCGGTTTTTCCCATCTGATCGGATCCCTTTCCAAAAATTCATCCACTGCATCGGGTCCACTATTGACAACTCTTCTGATGTGTTGGGTGAGTCTTCATTTCCCTTCCGACGCTTCGGCGGATCGATCATCATTTCCCTTCCAATGCCTTATCGGATCGATCTTCTTTTCTTTTCTGACACTTCGGTTGATCGATCTTCTATTCTTTTTCGACACCTCGGATCGATCTTCTTTTATTTTCCGATGCTTCGATAGATCAATCTTCTTTTCTTTTCCGATGCTTCGGCTGATCTATCTTCTATTCTTTTCTGATGCCTTGAATCGATCTTCCTTTCTTTTTCAACACTTCGGCGGATCGATCTTCTTTTCTTTTTCGACGCCTCGGATCGACCTTCTTTTCTTTTCCGAGATGCCTCAGAGAGCTTCACCTAAGCGGCATTGAAAAACTTTTCCCGAGATTTCCTATACTTAGAAAATTTTTAAATTTTTCTTCTCCTCTTCCTCATTCTGCCACCGTGTCGGCTCCCTTCATCCTTTCTCTTCCGCAGTCATCGACAACCCTTCGGCTAACTGAGCCGAAGTATCGACTAGCTTCAACAAACGGCTTCTGATGATTTTGACACTTAGAAAGATTTTTCAAAAATTTTGAAAATTGTTCTTTCTGTTTGCCTTGTTGGCTGGGTTTTGGTTTTGTCAACTGATGTATCGGATCGACCCAGCCGAGACCATCGGTTCCACTCAATCGAGACCATTAGAAAAACTTTCAAAATTTTTCTCTCTGGATTGGTTTCTTTGTCGGATGGACTTGGCTAAGTCATCCGATGTATCAGGTGGACTCAACTTAAGCCATATGACGTATCGGATGGACTCAGCTTAAGTCATCTGATATTTTTCATACTTATAATTTTCTTAAACATTTTCCTATGTTTCACATTTTTTTTCTCTGTTAGGCAGAGGGTAACCTTGCTTATGTCCCTGATTCTTCATGGCCCATTGAGGCCCATACTGCAACGTGGGCTCTAATACCACATTGTCACGTCCCCTCCCCTCTGACCGTGGAGAGGACGCGACCAACACTGTGGAACTGGGAAATCTAGCCCCATGAACATGATAATTTACAAATGCATTGAATAATGAAGCATACACATATGCAAATGCCTAATAATCAATAAGTAAATAGCGGAAGCAATCACATACATTCAACACATTTCAACATTGTTCATATTGTCATCCGTAAAACAATTAAAGTTGCAGGAGTTAGAAAGCACAAGAATACTTATCTTGAATTGAAGCTTGATGCCTCCCACAACCAGCTATGTCACTGTGTCGTTCCACCTAGCCATAGGCCAATGTGCTCATCAATATCTCAGCAACACTACCACCCCCGAGCAAGGCATGATTCCATAAGGAACAAGGGAACAATGGGCTTACATGTATCAAAACCACGCACCCACAGTTGGGTTTCACAGACTATGTGGGGGAAACAAACCAATAACGTGGAGGTTCCTTGGAATTACTCATCCAAGCCAACAAATCACATCCCAACTCATTCACCCATCTAACAGCTAGGTTCCTTGGACTTACTCAACTAAGAAAACCAATTAACATATGGGTTTCTTAGACTTACTCATCCAAGCCAACACAGGGATGCACATAACCGCAAAATGCACATGCCAGGAATGAAAGGAAATGTTTTTCAACCAAAAATAATTCGGTGAAAGGGAAAACAACCCTCTGAAGGCAAACACAGTTTCCCAAATCCCCCACAGGCATTTCAAGGGAAAAAACGACCACCATAAATCCCCAAATCGCAGATCTGAACTCAGAAAACGTTTATGGGAAACATGGGGGAAAAAAAGACCTCCCCAAACTTCCAAATTGGGAAGACTTGGCTCCGTAACCACTGAGCAACCCAAATGGATGAATTCTGGGTATGGGAAAATGAGGAAAACCACAAAATCGTGGAGGAAAAATGCCTAGCAAACATAGTCACATGAGTAGAGGGAAAAACATCCCCTTAAACCCCCAAAATCGTGGGTCTCTTCTCCCATCCATTGAATACAACAAAATCGGGTTTCCCAGCCATGGAAATGAGATTTAACTGCATAAATTGTGAGGGAAGGAGATCAGCAAGCTTCACCTACGTGAGAGTGATCAACCTCCATGGGAATGGTGAAGAATGAAAGGGTGTGGGTAAGTAAATAGCTTGGGCATGCTTTTCCAAGCATTTACTTGCCGAACAAGTCAAATACACACTTTTCCAAAATGGGTGGCTCCCTAAATTCGAATTTGACTCCCATACTCTTCCCATCCCCATGCATTAATTTCTCAACCACTGGCTAAGTGACTGGGCACAAAAGACAAAAGGGTAGTTGATAGATTTATGGGTTTTCCCTTTGACATTTGGCTTTTCTCCATTGGCCCAAAGGTTTAAATGGTTTCCCCCCCTTATCCTTGTGAGATCATGCCCCTTCTCTTCAACGGTCACATTGACATAGTCGATTGTG
Source organism: Pseudotsuga menziesii (assembly GCA_001517045.1). Lineage (NCBI taxonomy): Eukaryota > Viridiplantae > Streptophyta > Pinopsida > Pinales > Pinaceae > Pseudotsuga > Pseudotsuga menziesii. The sequence goes on from LPNX010544342.1 coordinate 187,152, forward strand.
GTATATTTTATTAATTGCATAGTTACATGATGTAAAATTATAATGTTCCTAGCTAGCACAAAACACCATCGACATCTAATTTACTTGTTGAAATACAACATGCTAAATCGATGGTGGGGCTTTTTCCTTGAGCTACACACCACGATTAAATACAATATTTACATCATATACTTTAAATGCAAATGGGGTCAAAACTGGGGTGTTACAGATTCTATAGAGTTATTAGTTTCCTCCCTCCAATCCTTATCACACAAGTCATTGTCCACTTAAGGACACCCATCTATGGGATCTCTAAAATCATGATCAACTAAAAAACAATTCTTAAAATAAAGTGCAAAATAGAGGTAAAATATTTACAATTCATACCTAATTCACCATTTCATTTGAACATTATTTCTAGAGATTTTTATAGTAGATCTCTTAGTCACCTTTTATCTTTATTCTATTACTGATTTGATAGATTCCACTAGGTATTTTGTGTACTTTCTATTTGATAAATCCTCCATTAGTTCAAAATTTTCCACTCTCTCTCTCCCTTGGTTTTGAAACCCCCATCGGATGTTTCACCTTTTCTTTCCATACCCATTTTATTGCTATACGAGGGAAATATTTCCATACCTAACTAGTTTTTCAATATTTTATGCACCTAAATGGTATCCACCATTAGTATATAATTTTATTAAATTCCCATTTTCCCATGTTATATCCACTTCTTCCAGTAAGACTTCTTGAGATCCATTTCCAACATAGTTTTAATGACCTTTCTATCTTCTTTAGTATGGAAATCAACCTCCATATCGATAAACTTGCCAAACTTGTTCCCATACCTATCAGCACCTCTTTATTCCATAACTCCATATGTAATCCATGTAATTATACTACTTGATGCCCACTAATTTTTTGCTAGGTAGTACCAAACAAAAGGTTTTACTAAATTGATCCAAACATATAAGAAAATTAACTATTGTTTCTAGAATGAAGGAAATAGAAAAAAATTTGGTCTTTTGTTGCTTGTTGGATCTTACAATTTTATATGGATGAAAAAGGAAAGGAATTCCAAAACTTATAACATTCGTGTATCCTCGTGATGGTGTGTTCATACGCATTGACTGGTCAGGAGGTGAAGGGGTACGTTCCTTTTGACTTTTTGTTAACCTAATTGTATTATTATTGTTATTGTTGATGTTGATGGTATTATTAGTATTACATTAGTATTTGTGTTTGTTACCTTTCCACCCTCTTAAGTAATTATTTGTTCCCAGAGCATAATAAATTGTGTTCTCTCTTGTTGAGCATGCTATTTTGAGAGCATCATTTTCGTGTTTATCTATTTTTAGGGGTTTGATATAGTTCTTGCTCTAATCATTGGCAAGGTTCCTTTGTAGGATGTACACCATATCTTGAATTCTTTGGGCTTGTCTGTCGAAAGTGAATCTTTGATGCTCCTTGGTAAAGGTTGCAAGTGGAATTGTAAGCTTACTTTCCCCTTTTAATAGGAATTGGATCTTATTGGTCTTCCAAAGATGAGGAGGGATATGCTTTTTAGGTGGAATTGTCATTTTTCATGCTTCTTTTCTTGGAACTTTGATTTCATCATTCCTCCTAATTAGAGGTGGGAGATATTTTGTGGGTTAAAACCATATTCAACCATAGTCATCCATGGTTGACTATTTGAATTTATGCAAGTGACAAAGGTTTGACTATGCTTGGCTATAGTCATCCATAGTCAAACATAGTTATATATGATCAACCATTGTGAACCATGGTTAAAGATGGTTAAATGCAGTTAAGCATCCTCAAATATAAACCAATTATACGTTCAAGAAATAGAACATGCAAGAGACAAACTCAAATATTGACTTTCTTATTTATCCATTGTTGACCCAAAAAAATGCACTAGGCTCAACATTAATGCTCACAAGTAAATATCCCGAAGTCAAAAGGAGGCTTTCTCCAATTAACCCTCTCAAACTCCATTTCCAATCAAAGAAGGGTATAGGAATCATATATGTTAGGCCTCTTGCTCTGTCAAAGAGTATCAATAGATCACATGCATTGATTGTTTCAACCACATACTAAACTATTTGGCATTAAAAAAAATTAATTTCAAGTTACTCGGTTTCTATCTAAGTTAATATCAAGGTTACTTTGAATTTGGTCAAGGCCTCGATTTGTGCATCATTGGATCTCATAGATAGTGGAGTAAAATCCAATCAATTGGAGCAGCTCTTCCCTATTCGACACTAAAGCAAACACTATCCATTGAATTCCCTCATATGCATGATAACCTCCTTGGCAGGCATTCATTATTACTCTCTTTTAGCAGTTCTTCTCCATATTTGTAACAGGTTCATTACATAGAGGCTTGAAATCTACTTTATGTATTCTACTAAACGTAAAGAATATGGACATTTTCAATCAAAATTAATTGATAAACTACTCAAACAACTCCATGCCATAGAGCCACAACAAAAAAATACAAACAATTTGTAGACAAAATAATCATATAAGAAGAAAGTATCTTCATACCAATGGACAAAAATAATTTATAAGGTTATGGACTATCATGTAAATTTAGATTACAAATTTGTATAATTTTTAAAGAGGTTTAAAGAAATAAAAATCCGAAAATTAAGCTTATGATCAACATGAAGAGATGAGATGAGGGAAGGCAGAACGATTGACAAAGAAATCATAAGGTGGAAGGACTGAAGGAAGAATGGAGGAAGGAAGAGGGGGACTCTCCCTAGCCTCCCCAGCTACACCATCATAGAGATTGCATATTAGGGGTATCTTGATCCCACTAGAATCAATGGGAGGAGAGGGTCAGACCAATAAAGATCCAAAATCGGGATGACAATCTTCAGATCGAAGACCAAGTCAATGCTTGCCTAAATAAATCCTAATACCTTTGATGCATACTAGATCAACTAAAATCAGAGACCTTATCCAATATATGCAAGATCATATGCTCATAGAGAAGTTTGTGGGAATGCAACCATCGGAAAAATCCCTCGTATGGTGCATAAACTCAACCTCGAAACCTAGGGGCATTATGATCTAACGAGGGTCAAAGGGTTTTTTCACCATTTCCTTTCTGAACATGGAAGAAATAAATAGAGTTATGGATGGAGGCACCTAATTCATTTACTCAACAGGCTTGTTCCTAAGACCTTGGAAGGAAAAGTTATGCCTGTATAAGGAGGATATGAAAGTTGTGTCATCCTGGATTTAGCTTTACTCCATCCCATGTGAATATTGGGATCCTGAGATCTTATAAGACTTGGGGAACATCTTGGGGACGTTCATCAAAATATATGAACAAATCAAGGATCAATGATACATAGTTTATGCAAGAATATGTGTTTACATGGATCTGACCAAAGAATTACCAAATTCCATCAAGATGTCATGGGAAGACGAAGACTAGGTACAAACCCCAACATATGAGAAAATCTTGTTTCGATGCTGCAGATGTCATGAATATGGACATATGTTTACATATCATCCTATGAATTCTCCAAAAATGACGCCCAAGACAGAGGAGGAAAAAATGGGCCATAGATTTACTAGGGTTTCCTCTCACAAAAGAGGAAGATGAAAGCAGGAAAACCTACATTTTAACAAAAAGAACTCACTATCCAATCAATTTGAATCCACGGAAGATGAACCAGAGGGATAGAAATGAGACCGCAACCTGAAGGAAGTGGAGGACAATGTAAAACCAACAGAGAGGGTGACAGAAGGAATATTTAATGAAGATACTGAACGGGACACAGGGGTTGAAGCAGAGGATATGGACATTGAATATCTGTATTTGGATGGAATCAAAAAATCCTATGTCGATGCGAGAAAGGATATGTTCCCAAAGAGTAAGTGATATTATTAAAGTAAGCAATCATCAAAGCAAGGGAGATAAGTCGGTTGGGGGCCATCCCAAGATCCCACAAGCATCATAAGAGAAAGCATGACAAAACAAGCAAGAAGACAAGGAGGAATTCAAATAGGAAACGCATAGAGGAAGTTGGAATCAAGTTGGTTGAATCAAGTCAATACCCCATGATTAAGGTTTATTTAGGGTTATTATTTCCCCTGCTTAAAACTTCACAATGAGTATAGTTACCTAGAATATAAGAGGGATAAACAAAAAGCAAAAATTGTAAGGAAAAAGATCTAGAGGACAAAACCCAGTCATTGTGTTCCTTGAAGAAATCAAATGCCCGATGAATTAGCTTCAAGAAGTAAGAAATAAAATATGGAAAGGGAGTGAAGGAATGGGTATAGATGCAAGGGGGTTTACAGGAGTCCTAGGGATATTATGGGACCCTAATAAAGTGTGCCTATTGGGTTTCAATGGGAATCATCATTCCATTTTAGAACAATTTAAGGTTATCATCTTCTCGGTTTCAAGAGCACTAACAAATGTCTATGGGCCTCAAAATTCCCGCGACAAAATGGATCTCATTAATTCCCTTAGAAGAATCCATGATTGGAAAGAGGGGATGCATTGGATATTAGGTGGAGAATTCAATCTCATTACTTCGTTGGAAGAAAAGAAAGGAGGAATACAAAGGTTTGAGGAATAATGTGAGTTATTTAGAGACATTATAGAAGACCTTACGCCGATGAATATAACCCCGGGATAGGGGATGTTCACCTGGAACAACAAAAGGAAGGGTGATAGGCATATAGCATCTCTCCTAGACCGCTTCTTAGTTTCTGAATCAATAATGGAATCAGACAGTAAAATACATTATACAGTTCTTCCAGTTGCTGGGTTAGACCATTGGCCTATGGAATTATGGTGGATTGGTCTAGGTTTTAAGTTCAAAAAACACTTCATATTCGAACAATTTTGGTTAGGACACCCGAACTTAAATGAGAAGGTCAAGCAGTGGCAGGAATAATTAAGCAAGGGAGAGGGCCAAAGCAGGTATAAGTTCCAATAAAAATTAAAAAGGGTAACAGAAAGGATCAATAAATGGAACAAGGAGTATTTAAGAAACATCTTTGTAGACAAAAAACTCCTTAAAAATATGATGGAAGAGTGTTACGGAGAGAAATTCCTATGGCTTGGGGTACCACAATAGACAGCTTGACTCCATAAATCAATCCTTCGTATATGCAAGAGAAACCAAATATCTAACACTAAAGGATCTCAATTTGTACCTTATTCCGGACGATTGATGTAGATCCCCATTGAGCTTTCCAACTCCAGCTTGTATTGATAAATTGCTCTCTCAACACTCAGCAAACAAGACAATCATGTTATATATAATTGTGTTAGACCTACTCAAGCATATATAATCAATAACATATAAGCATTTAAAAGCATCCATGAATCAAATAACCATTTAAATACACATTATTGGATAGGAAAAGATATTTCTATTGATATAAAACAGAGATTACAATAGTGACAACCTCTATCGACACGTCTGTGAATCGGAGAAACTGAGTCCCCCACTTGGGCCTCCACCACTTCAATCCTCCATCTCTTGATAGCAAGCTCACAAGCAAAAGGCAAGCTTGGGAAGAACACAAAGTGCTCCAAGGGACAAAGGGATTTAGACTCAATGATAAGCTCCAGCAACAATGGACTATAGTTTTCTTACTCTTCAATCCCTCCCCTTTCAATGTATCCAAATGGTTCCTTATATAGCTCTTCAACGGGGTAATGGAAGGTTGAATCCGAGCGATCTCAAGGAATATGGAAGGTCAAGAGACAAGTGATTCAAATCCACATCAAGAAAAACTCCAAAATCATTTGGCTTTCTGCACACATCCCGATGTACGCGGTTTTAAGGGTCAAACCCGCGTATGTACGCAAGAAAGGGATTAAAAGTCATGTATGGCAATTATTGTATGTTTTTAGAGATGATATTGCAAACATCAAAGGTACAAAAATGGTCCATGGGGTCTAAGGATTCTGTAGAGGGATAGGGAAGGCCATAAAAGTATGATTCACCATGTGTGGTAAAATCAGCTATAACAGATGCCCCCTAATGTGTGAGGTCAGAGGGGTTATACGATGGCCAAAATACATTATAAGTCCATCCCAGAAGTGGAGTGATGAAGAACTGAGTGGAAGAACTAGCCATCCAATCGATACATTATAATGATCAAACTCTACACATAATTGGAAGTAGATATAGCAGTCTCGGTTACATAAGAGTACAATGGCCATGAATAGGCATGATACAAAATATGACATGTGTGGTCTTCACCACGTACAATATAGATAGCTCAGAATCTCCATGATGAAGATATACAGATGATCATGATCTCCATGAAGGCTGAAGATATATAATGGATCAAGATCTCCATAATGGCTGGAAATATCTGACATATACTAGAATCAAGTCACGAGAGCTGAAATATCATGAAAACTGGCACAATTAAGGAGGTAGCATATATAAGATGCCACTAGTCTAGAAGGTCTTCTACACAAACCGCTACGAGTACATGTCCTACTATGTGAATAGAGGTGTTGAGGTTGAACATAGTAGTCCATCGTCTGATTACCGGTCATTGATGTATACCATTAACAAACGCGAGATCACCCACCGATAATGAAAATGGGAATCAAGGTACTAGAATGCAAACTAACAAGTGTGAATAAATTTGTTGAGGTCGAACACTTGATAGAAACCATAGATCAGGGGGCATTGATGTATTGCCAAAAAACTATCGATGACGAGAGAACTTGCCACTGATTACTGCAAGTCTTAAGGCACTCAAAAATAACTCTAGATTCCTATCCCAGAATAAATGATCTGAAGTCGATGGGATGAAATCCACTGGAAGGAGGGCATTAAGGCATCCCCCATCATCCAACATGAGGTACTCAGCAAAGTTGTATAATGTGGAAGGACTCGATCATAATGTGCACGAACCAGTAACTGTACTAGGAATGGCCGACATGCAAAGTCAAGATAACCGAGGAATGGCTGACTCAGGTTTCAACTTCCTTCAAGCAAGAGCATAATGATGAATGGTGACTGAATGTAGGTAGTATAGACTCGATATACAAAACTAGGACATCTCTGTGACACAGGAGGCATCGACAGAGGCTCCATAGGGACTGGAAGCTTAACCAGTCGGTGGAGATAAACTTAGAGAAACGAGTACAGTTCCTAAAGTCAAACTATTACCTAACCAACGGATGTGATATACAGTGCTCTGTTCGAAGGTGACATGACTCGACTGCAGCCAAATATAACATCTTTTCTTATCCATCTTTTTGGTTTTTTTATTTTTTTGGTTTTTTGAAAAAGAATAAAAGTGCTTTATAGTTACAGACTAGGAGGAGACAAGTGTCAATGGGAAAACAAACTAGTTGCAAGCAGTGGAACATACCTATGCTTAATGCAAGGACACATGTGTAGGATAACGGCACTCGGGGGAAGGTCCTCTCTTGGTAAAAATGGGGAATCAAGCTGCAAAAGATATATAAAATGGCTCTGCATGGCTAGACATGAGACAAGCTCAAGCTATATGGCTGATAATCAAAGTCAGGGAAGCCAGCATAAGGCTCAATAAGGCAAGCAAAACTCATGATAATGCAATTACAACTTGACATATGCAAGGGAGTCCCAAGGGAAAATGGCCAGCATAAAGTTCAAGAGGAGTATGAAGCTCTTGCACAAGGTCATGGCGGTACTAAAAGGGACTCCCAGACCTAAGAGAGGACTCATAGCATGGGTACCAAATGCAAAAAAGGAGATAACTAGGACACCCATGTATAAGAAATCTCTACCATTCACATAGTACCACTTCTAATAGCAGCATGAAGGTTCCATGATACCATGGAATGGGTTCGTACCTAAGGTTAAGATGGAATGTTCATAAGGCAATGCATAAGTGCAAGCACATGTGATATCCTAACCTATATGCTAGTTCATACATAATACATGTGATGGGAATGAACGGGTCGAAGCCTCGGAGAGAATGTACAAAAAATGGACCCTACATGAGAATCATATTAATCCAAAATGACCCAAAATAGCCAATAAAGAATCCAAACTATAGGATATAGGGAGGAATGATCATGACAACTGCACCCAAAGGAAACAATGCGGTGAACGATGGGACATAAAAAGGAAAGTAAGGTGTAGACCCAACATTCACGCATCCATTAACACCCCCATGAGGGTGACCACCGATGTAAAGACCGAGCGAAAGGAATAAAAATACTCCACAAATGGAGTAGAGGATGGAATATGAACATTCCCAAATCTATGAGCATGGTAAGGGGTTGTGATGCCCCCAAGTCTGACACCAGGGTCCGCACTAGGATCAAGGATGGGTGATAGGATACTAGGCATGCCAAAAATAAAAGGACCCGAACTCAAGAGAGCATAAATATACTCAAGTAACCACGATCCCAAAGGCCAACTAGCACACAAAGAGCACACTCCTAAGAAAATCTACAACCAAAATACAAGCAAACCAAGGGGAGGATATGTGAGCTCCCAAATGAAGTAGGTATGTCTCGCCTAGGAGAGGCTCGAAACTCCCATACACTACAAGCGGAGGTATGTAACCAATTATAGTGTCCCTCGGCTTCAACGCATATAGCGACTGTGCTGTCTGACCCCAACCTGGCTAGGACACCTGCAAAATAACCTCTATGAAGTACCCTCTCGATAACCTAGGTAAGGAAACTAATGTCACCTCAATATAATCAATGCTCAGGCAGATAGTCGCAGGCAGGATTGACCGTATGGGCAGGGTAGAAAAGCCCGAAACTCTCGAAAGAGCCCCCAGATATGAATACAATCCTGGAAATATCTCCAGTGCTACTTGTTAGGATTATTAATCCTCCCTTGTCCAAATTTGGTCATATGTCTAAATCGGGAGTCATGTCTAAATCGGGAGTCCATCCAGTCTATTTATAGTCCTTAGCACCATTGGTTAAACTTAACCTAATTGGGGCACATGTTTCAGTTACCAAAGTGTGGGGAACACTAATTGAGGCTCACTACCACTTATTGCACTTGATTGCATAAGTTTAGGAGTCTCCTAGATCAATCCCTACAATTTAGGAAGCAACTGGGAGTGCCGAAACCAACCAAGGTCAGTTAACGTCAGTTGATGACTAGTCAAGCCAAGTTAGGAGTCAGTTACATTCAGTTCTAGCTCTCTACATTCAGTTAAATAATGGTTTAACTAATTGCACACATGTGGGGCGTTTTTATCACCTACCACAGTCAGTTAACCATTATTTAATACTAAATGTAACAGTTGGTTGTGTTTTAGAACTCCGGTTATGATTTAGAC
>LPNX010544342.1:196916-222650 GCA_001517045.1 Pseudotsuga menziesii
ATCTAGTTTTCCCAGCAAATTCCTGCAGGATTGCATGCACCAAAATTCAGAATTTTGAAGAAGAAGAAAGCCGTGCATCCACCGTCTCGGTTAACCATTTATTTGAATCTGATATTAACCTTATTGGATATGATATGATCTTATTTAGATCTTATCTTATATTTCTTGGTTTAATATATCAAATTCATAATCTTTCAGTACCGCTTGTAGCTGTTCTCATCAATGGTATGAAGAAACAAGTACCGCAAGTCTCCTACAAAACTACTGCTGGGGATTTGATTACATTTCACAATTTTGGATCTGTTTTGAACCTGTTTAGATCTGATTTAATTTCTGATCTGATATTATTTGGTTCATATTTTAAAATTCAAAAGCATTCAGTCATGCTTGTAGCTGCTCTCACCAATTTCGGTGTGAAAAATCAAGTACCGCACTTTCTCTTCAAAACTGCTGATGGGGATTTGGTGTTAGTTTCCTCATATGAGGTTGCTGATATTTTATTATGTAATTCATTATCTATTTCAGAAGCTATATCAAACTATGGAGCTCCAGCATTCGCTCTCAACAGTCCCAGTGCTTCTCTACCATTGATCACATGCTCATCTTCTCACAAAACTAGTAAAGAGGAAGATTTTCTGCATCCGCCTGGACACCTGCTCTTAACACTTGGGGCTGTTCTTACCACTCATGGTTTTCTGTTCATGGCTGCAACATATCATTTTCTTGAGTGTTCTTCACATTCTCTGAATTCTCAAGAACCTTTCCTCACTTTTCAGTTGACTTTAGTTGCTCTACATGGGTCCAGTCTTCATCCGGCAGCTGTCTATATTTCTGATTTAGTTGAGCATATCATTCTTCTTCCAAAGAGGAAGATTCATCCAGAAATATGATGGAGAGGTTCACATGCTAGGCCCTAGGATACCTGTGCATAGAAGAACCAGATTGATCCTGATTCTACCTGCTTAATTAGAAGGGGGGGTTTTTTTCCCATGTGGTTTTTCCCCAAGCACCTTATTTTTGAGCAGTTACTTTATTTTACATGATGTAATGGGTGACCTATGGTCTTAGTTACCAGGGCCCACATTTTTTCCAAGTTAGCATTCAGGGGGGGTGTTAGGATTATTAATCCTCCCTTGTCCAAATTTGGTCATATGTCTACATCGGGAGTCATGTCTAAATCGGGAGTCCATCCAGTCTATTTATAGTCATTAGCACCATTGGTTAAACTTAACCTAATTGGGGCACATGTTTCAGTTACCAAAGTGTGGGGAACACTAATTGAGGCTCACTACCACTTATTTCACTTGATTGCATAAGTTTAGGAGTCTCCTAGATCAATCCCTAAAATTTAGGAAGCAACTGGGAGTGCCGAAACCAACCAAGGTCAGTTAACGTCAGTTGATGACTAGTCAAGCCAAGTTAGGAGTCAGTTACATTCAGTTCTATATCTCTACATTCAACTAAATAATGGTTTAATTAATTGCACACATGTGGGGCATTTTTCTCACCTACCACAGTCACTTAACCATTATTTAATACTAAATGTAACAGTTGGTTGTGTTTTAGAACTCCGGTTATGAGTTAGACAAGGACAGTTAACTACTAGGTCCTTAACTTCAGTTGATGACTAGTCAAGACAAGTTAGGAGTCAGTTACATTCAGTTAAATAATGGTTTAATTAATTGCACACATGTGGGGCGCTTTTCTCACCTACCATAGTCAGTTAACCATTATTTAATACTAAATGTAATAGTTAGTTGTGTTTTAGAACTCCAATTGTGATTTAGACAAGTCTTGGTTACCTACAGTCAAGTAGAGTCATCAATTCGAACTTCCTCATGTGGATTCGAATTGCTTGTGGCTATTAAAGCCATTTTACATCATTGTAATTATTATCTGGATTGCTTTTTTGATTAATGAAAGCATTCATAGCTGCAAGCCTTTTGCACTGTTTCATTCTTCAATGGCTGAGTAAATTGTGAGATCTTCTTTGTGAGTTGTGTGTTTGTCTACAGATCTATAAGCTCAAATTTAACACTACTCAGTTACAACCAAGGGTCATCCCAATCATAACCGCTCACACTGCCTCGTGCTTAAGTCCCTTGTACGAGGAGGATCCTGAGAAACACTAATTATACCAAGGAATTTCACACTCTCACCTAGACAGACACATACATGTTGTTGTTTAGTGGTCTTGGAGAATTTACTCACAATAAACTATTCCAAGACCCTAAAACATAATCTTGTTGGTGCACCCTATAAAATAAAAGAGTGTAATTCATTTTATTATGCGTTGATTTTAATTGGCTGTAATTACTCAAAGAGAAATGATCGTGCAACTAATGAAGTTATGACTCAGCAGTGAAGTAAATATGCACACCATAACAAACAATGCTAAGTGCAATCTTTGTCAAATGAAAAATAGGGTATGCCACTACATGAGATGCATAAATATATATTCCTTTCTGAATGCCAATGCAAGCCTTCCTATATGAAAGCCTAAATAAAACTCTCATACAAGCAATCCAGTGCAAGTACCTCCTCAAATCCATATGCAAAAAATGAAACTACCTTGTATTTTTCAATATAAAAGAATGAAAAATGCAATAAAATTCATCTAAAACTCTCAGTCTTCACAGCAAGTATAAAACACAAGCCCAGCAAGACACCGAGACAAAAAAGAGTAATGCACTAATGGCAAAACAAAAAGGATAAATGAATAAAACTAATTTCAAAGAAAAATCAATGAAAAGGTGGTATCTAGTCATAAAAGAAGTATCCAATAGACAACATCAGATCCAAGGAAGACCCAACCACACTCACAACCCACCCAGCAACTTCCCACAACATCAAACTCACCAAAAGGGAGGATGTATGCGACTGTTTAAAGAAAAGCTGCATATATACGTGACTTTTGGCCAAAAAGCTGCATGTATATGCATATTTTGGCCAAAAACCTACATGTATACATGACTTTTCACCAAAAATCCACATATGTATGTGACTTTTAGCCAAAAACCTGCGTATACAGAGAAGACAGTGGTAAAAAGCAGGCCATGGGTCAAACCAATAAAGGGGAGTGTCAATGGATGAACATACTATAAAATGCAACACAGAAACAAGGAGAAACAAAGAGCAAGTCAATAATATCAAGCACATTGTGCCCCCAAACCCCAAAGAAAAACAAGGAATGTCCCCAGCAGAGTCCCCAATTCTGTTACGGAGAGAAATTCCTATGGCTTGGGGTACTACAACAGACAACTTGACTCCAAAAATCAATCCTTTCCTATATGCAAGAGAAACCAAATATCTAACACTAAAGGATCTCAATTAGTACCTTATTCCGGACGGTTGATGTAGATCCCCGTTGAGTTTTCCAACTCCAACTTGTATTGATAAATTACTATCTCAACACTCAGCAAACAAGACAAGCATGTTATATATAATTGTGTTAAACCTACTCTAGCATATATAATCAATAACATATAAGAATTTAAAAGCATCCATGGATCAAATACTCATTTAAATACACATTATTGGACAGGAAAAGATATTTCTATTGATATAAAACAGAGATTACAATAGTGACAACCTCTGTCGGCACGTCTACGAATCAGAGAAACTGAGTCCCCCACTTGGGCCTCCACTACTTCAATCCTCCATCTCTCGATAGCAAGCTCATAAGCAAAAGGCAAGGTTGGGAAGAACACAAAGTGCTCCAAGGGACAAAGGGATGCAGACTCAAGTATAAGCTCCGGAAACAATGGACTATAGTTTTCTTGCTCTTCAATTCCTCCCCTTTCAATGTATCCAAAGGGTTCCTTATATAGCTCTTTAGTGGGGTAATGGAAGGTTGAATCCGAGCGATCTCAAGGCATATGGAAGGTCAAGAGACAAGTGATTCAGATCCACATCAAGGAAAACTCCAAAATCATTTGGCCTTTTGCACACATCCCAATGTACGTGATTTTAAGGGTCAAACCCGCGTATGTACACAAGAAAGGGATTAAAATTCGCGTATGGCATTTATTGTATGTTTTTAGGGATGTTCTTGGAAACATAAAAGGTACAAAAATGGTCCATGGGCTCTAAGGAGTCTGCAGAGGCATAGGGAAGGCCATAAAAGTGTGATTCACCATGTGTGGTAAAATCAGCTATAACAAAGAGATACAAAACATGAGGATGAATGTAGGTTATACTACCGAACTTCAAGAAGAAGAGGTAAGCCTATGCAACAAACTTGAGGAAATAGAATGACCGAAGGAAGTCCTTTGGAGCCCTAAATCAAGAATTAGGTGGCTCAAGGAGGAGGAAAGAAACACATTTTTTTCATATATCATTCCTCCAAGATAGATCGCACAACAAAATTATCTCAATTAAAAATTCCAATGGAGAGAGGGTTGAAACAAGGGAGGATATTGAGGAGATTGTGAGTCATCATTTTCAGGATATCATGAATGAGCCAAGGTAAGACAGAACATGATACTTTGACCAAATCGCCTAGAACATCCCTTCTCTAGTCTCCCAGGAGCATAATGACATGTTGATGAAGTCAATTACTCTCCTTGATTTGGAAGAGGTCATTAACCAAATGGTGGATGGTAAAGCTCCTAGTTTGGATGGCTTCATTGTTAATTTCTTTCATCACTTTTGGGATCACATAGCGCATGAAGTTTGGCATATAGTGGATAAATCTAGGGAATCAAGGGATATTCTTCCATCTTTCAACGCTACTTTCCTCACCCTCATCCCTAAAAGTGAAGGAACGGACTCTCCTGATAAATTTAGTTCTATAAGCATGAGCAATGTCATCTATAAGATCATAACCAAGGTTATTGCTAACAGACTCAAACCTATTTTTCCATCCTTGATCTCTCCATAACAGTCAAGGTTTGTTGAAGGTCGCCAGATAACGGATGGTATTATCATGGTCCATGAAGTTCTCCATTCAATCAAATTTGAGAAAATCCTAGGGATGATGGTGAAACTCGATATCATGAAATCCTATGATAAACTCAATTGGAAATTTATGAGAGAAATGCTCAAATCATTTTGATTTAAGGAAAATTGAATTGAATGGGCCATGATTTTGATATCATCAGCCTTTTTCTCCATTCTCATTAATGGTGGTGCTTTGGGTTTAATAAAACCAACAAGGGGCATAAGACAGGGAGATCCATTATCACCTTTCTTATTCACCATTATGGCAAAAAGATTGGGAATATCGATTAAAGTGATGCAAAGCAACCATGAATTGCAGGGGATTCTAATCCACCCAAGGGAGGATAGAAAAACATACCAACATTTTGTTGATGACACCATACTGATGGGCCACCCCTCTATCCAAGAATAGGAATCTCAAATATTGCTTAACAAATTTTGGTAAAGCATCGGATCTGGAGGTTAACGAACAAAATTATTAGGTTTTTTCCTTTAACGCCCCTAGGATCAGAAGATGTAATATTTGCCAATTTTTTGGCTTTTAAGAGAGCTCCCTTCCATCCAAATATCTATGAGATCCTCTTTTTGATTCAATGGTGAGGAAAGGATCATGGTCAAAATTATTGGATAAAATGAGGAAACGTCTAACAAACTGGACTTTGAGGCCACTAAATTTTGTGAGCAAGCTGGTTCTAGTGAAAATAGTTCTTAGGTTATTCCATACTATTTATTCTCTCCCCTTGTTTTCCCAAAGGCCATTTTGAGAGAAATCAAGAATATGCAGTGGAAAGTTTTATGGAGTGGGGAGAACGAATAGTGAAAATGGGCCTTGGTATATTGGGATTTGTTATGTTCTCCTAAGAATCAGGGTGGTCTAAACCTCTGTAACCCTAAAAAGGATAACTATGTAAGTGGGGACAAACTATGGTGGAGATGGTTTACCTATAACTAGGAACCCTGAGTGAAGGTGTGGCACAAAAAATACATTGAGGAATGGGAGAAGGAAAACATCATCTGTTTCTCGGAAGAAGTATTAGGGTCTCACATCTGGAAAATGACCAAGAAAGGAAGGAGACTAGTCCAGGATAATAGTTTCTAGGAAGGTAGAAATGGACAAAGGGACCAAGTGTGGGAGGATTTTTGGCAGCAAATGTCACCAGTGGGAAAAGACATTGATATCCCTCAGCTCATAAGGGATGTATGAATCAAAGAATAACAAAGGTCAAGGACCTGTGGGAAAATCAAGGGGATGAACAAGATTTTAGGGTGTGTTCTAACAGGGAGTGGTGGGAATGACATGTCCCACAAGAGGAATTGGATCGAATTGAGGATTCCCTAAATATCCGAAGAATCGGGGTTCACCTAGGGGAGGACAAACTTCGATGGGGATTTAGTCCAAAAGGATCATTCACTATCAAGGAAGCATATGCCTTATGGGTGGGGAATGATAACCAACCTATGAATCAGAAATGGAAGAAGGTATGGAAGATAAAACTCTGGCCAAAAATTTCTATTTTTAGTTGGCTTGTCATTAGGGGAATTTTGAGGTCTAAAGGCCTCATAAGAGATATAATAAAATATTGTGAGTTAGGCATTTTGTGGGGAAGGTATATTTACAACTCATCTCTTACACTATAACCAATGCAACTATGGTTAAGTTAAATTGAAAATATGTCTAAAATAAAACCAATAAAAAAATTATCTTTAATATGACTAAAAGTAAAATACTTTTGAGTACATAAATTGCTTTTGAATATAATATGATGAATGTAATTATAAAGTAATGTACTCATAAAATAAAATATATTAATTTTGATATGACTAAAAGTAAAGTACTTTTGAGTACATAAATTACTTTTGAATGTTGAGGTCAAAAATGGGATGCAGGCCGTTACCAGTGTTGTATGTGTGAAAATGATGAAGTGACAATGGACCACCTCCTTTATGCTTTCCCATTTGCCACCAATTTATGGGACTAGGGGCCATGGCCTTTAGGAGAACTGAAAAAATAAGACAATGCCCATACCAAACGCTCTCCGAGTGGTTGAACCCTTTCCAAAACCCGGTTATCAATCACCTCTAGGATCTTTTTCTGCATTTTCTTCTTTGGGAGATATAGAGGGAACGAGATACTGGGATTTTTCAAGGAAAATTCAAGAATGAAAAGCGAGTATGGACCAACCTAAGGATTAATATTATAGAAACAATGATAATGGAGGCATGGGATAGTTCAGACTAGGAAACAAATGAATCAGAGTGTTCCATCATGAAGGCTTGGGGAATATTTGGGCCTATGCAATGTTTTGTCAGACAAAATGGAGCAGCTGAGGCAATTGAAAGTGCAGACATATGATCCCCTCCACAAACTAGGTTATTCAAACTAAACTTTGATAGAGGATCGAAAGGAAATCCAGGTCCTACGAGATATGGATGCATCGTCAGAGACCACCAAGGAAGAATGAAAGGTTTCAAACTCGGCTTTATGGGCATAGAAACTAACAATGCAAAAAAGGTTGACGGCCTTTTGCAGGGTATCCAAATGGAAAAGGAGTATAAATGGAGCCCACTAATTATGGAAGGGGAGTCCCATGTGATCGTATAGATGGAAACAAAGATCAACCATGGTAACTCAAGCACAAAATTAGCTAAATCATGGAGATTGGAAGGAAGACTGGAGCAGTTGGTGGAAACCTTAGACCCAAGAATGGTTGTCACCTTCAACCATATTAGGATAAATGGTAATAAGGTGGCAGAGAGGTTGGACAACAGGGACCGATACCTAAAGAAAAATTAAATCAAAGGACTAGATGGAGGTGATGAATACGACAACTCGAGACAAGTGTATAGATATCATGAACCAAGATATGATGTGAATTCATGGAAGAGAAGGGGGAGGACAAAGGGAGGGCTTAGAACCAACCACGTAGCAGGGGATTTTTATAGCCATATAGATGCATTCCCATGAGAAATGCGGTCTTGAATGAATTCACATGTTTTCCACGCCCATTCACAGTCTTTTCAAATCAATGATAAAGAGGGCAGTAATGAACGAGGGAGGTGGCATATTTGGTCGAGTGCATGGGAAATATCAACGTAGGACCATGGAGCATGAGTTGGTTATAATGGAAAGTACAAGCCTCATCATGGCTCATAATGGTAAGTTTCTATTTAGATTTGGGCAGGGCGGTGAAAAAAGACATAAGAGCCAAACCCAAATTTTCATGCACTTAGCATTTACTGAGCGTGAAGGAGTTCTAGTGATTTGGTAAATGGATGCCAAACGAAGGAAGAACGAGGAGGATATCCTGGAAGCAAGATGAGGAAGGAGAAAGAGGTAAATAGGGTTAGAATATGAGAACCTCCATGTTACTTTGGATAAGAAGAAATCCTTATGGGAAGCACACATTTTTGAACTAGGATTTCCCATGAGCATCTAGCAAAGGATAAATGAGGATGAACAAAAGATTTGGTTGGAGTTGGACAAGGATACCTTACATGAGGAATGTTGCAAATACAAAGGCTGGATTTTGGATCTGGGCACCAATGTAGGTATACTTAGTCTCTACGAGGGAATTGTTTCTATTTTCTAGGTTATGAAAAATATTTTGGGTCGTGCAATATGGGAGGGGGAGGAGCAGAGTGATGGTGAGGAGAAGCTGGGGAAATGGTGGATGGAGATGAAGGAGGAGTCCAAATAATTGAACTTAAATATGGACTCCATTTTTCAGGGTCTTGACATGAATTTTCCTACAACTCATCCTCCTCCAGAGGATTAGCATGCTCCAGCATGTAGCAGCCTCCATGGTCGTGTTCCATACCTTCCTTATATTCTATTGTAGGGGTTTGTGTCTTAGGGTGTCTAGATTTCCAAGATATATATTTTTGGCATGTTAAATTTTTTATGTCTGTTAACAACAACTCTATAAAGATGGCATGTTAAGTGTTAGATAGTGCCTTATGTTAAGGATAGTAAGGAATGGATTTTTTGTGTAGTATGTCGGTGTTATGTTCTGGAACATTTAGTCTTTTTAGTATTATGTCCAACAAGCCCAGCGAGATGGGTAAATGTTGTTATCAGCAAGGAAATGACATATTTTTTATGGTGTAATCTAATCCTTTATATATAATAAAAATCTCTTACTTACAAAAAAAATCCAAACATGTTTTATAATAAATATTTTTAAAATGAAAGATAATAATCTTTATTTATTCCTTTTTTAGTTGTTTTTTTTCTCATTGAAAATAAGTATAAATACATGTTCATGAATTTGAAGAATGAGGGTCTTCCTACAATTGCTTCAAATATATAAAAAATTCTCAAATCTTAAAAGAGGTCATGTTTTGTTTCCTAACTGGAATACTAAGAGATAATTGAGAAGGTCCCCTTGAAATACTCATAAAAGTTCAAGTATGACTATGACTAAAGATACTAATAAAATTAAAAGTATAACTATGACTAAATATACTGATAAAATCAAAATTAGAAATATGACTAAATTTAATGAGAAGATGTGGAGAGAGAAATTGAGGATAAGATAATCAAAACTATCATTTTTTACTATTGGTATTTTAAAGAAAAAAATAAATATTGTAAAGATAAGAACACACTTTCATGGTATTGGAGAAGACCAAATCAACATTATATAAAAGAACGTATAAAATTTATGTCAAAATCACAATCAATTTATATAAGATATACATAAAAAATATTAATTTTGTTTCTCCAACTTGTTTTTCAAAATAAGAAAACTATACAGTATATAAAACAAAAATTATTGATTTTTGAACTTTTTATTTGAGAATCCTTACAAAATCTGAAATGATGTAAAGTTGTTGTTTATTACACAAATTTGGTATCCATTATGGCATACCATAATCGTTAATATTATCTACAATTCTTTCAAAATATCTCTAGTCATGTTACACCTAAGGCATGACATGGTTATAGCCTACACGAGATATCAATTTTGTTTTCATTTAACATATCTATAACATAAAGTAACACAAGCCTAAATATAGTCCATTTCAAGTATATTATGGATTTGAACAGAAAACCAATCAACATTGTGTTTCTTCCACTCATTATTGTATGCACTTCTCTATCAACTCAAAAATAATTTAACAAATTAGTGTGTTGCATTAAACAAATCAATAATGTTCAATGCCAATGAAGAGGTTGTAAAGTAGATGTTTCATAAAATACAAACATTGTGTTTCACACAACTTCTCAATCGAGAATAAGGTTTGGTTTCACATTCAAAAAATGTAAATTTAAATTCCAACATCGCAAACTATATACACAAATTATGAGACATCCCATATACCATCATTAAACAATGTAGTGAAAATGATTTTAATATTAACTTTACTACGATATTTTAGTATTCATATCATGTTTAAGATTGATTATATTTTATGACCACATAGTCTCGTATTACTTGAGCAAAGCACTCACACTAAACTTCTGAGTGATATCAACATACCAATGCAATTCAATTGATATGATGATTAGACATACTCATAGTAATGCCTTCCTACTCATTGATATCATTAAGGTGGGATTTTTCCACACTCGAGATAAGTATTTCACACTTGAACAAACAAGTGCACTAGAACTGCATCACTTATTGATTATAAAATAGGGATTAATTCTTCTAAGCCTCCTACTGATGTGATGGACACCATGACTATCCAATCTCTAATCCTTGGACCACATGGTTATCATTTGTGCCAAATTTTGAGAGCATAGTATCATACAAAATCACCTTTGAGACCACAAAATCAAGACCACCTATATGAAATAATACTTTTACACTATATAATACAATTCAACACCAATGGCCAAAGTTAGCGCCTTGAACCACCTTATATATGGCTCAATGCACTCTGCACAAGTTCTAACTTTAGCCTTAGAGGGGAAATTGGATGACACATCTATGATCAAGTATGAATCATTTTAAAAAGGAAACACATTCCAAAAAAAACTAATCAAAGTTAATTGTTGGGCCAGGAAAAGTGCACAAGGAAGAATGATATGCACAAGCAAAGGAGGAAAAGTGTGCGTGCGATAAGGGAAAAGCAGGTCAAGAAGAAAGAAAATGAATCGGTGCAGAAAGATAAAACATGCGTGCAATGGAGAAAGGAAGGATAAAGAAGGAAAGAAAGCACAGAGCAGAGGAAGCTGCAACAGGGTTGGTGCGACGAGGAAAAGTACATCCAGATTCGATAGGTTTTCTATTATTTATGTACTCAATACCCATGATACATTACATTATTTGAGATGGAATATGTAGACCAAAAATTGAAGAGGCGTGTAGAAGAGTTAATGCTAAGGTAGGAAGAAGTCAAGGGATACTGCAGAAGATGAACTAGCAGAATATAGAAGGACGGTTTTGTGGCTAGTTGTGACTGGTACAGGGGCGTTTCAGTGGCTATTTAAGGTTGTGGTTAATGCGTTGAAGGAATTTTGCGGCTAGGTAAGGGATGGAATTTAATGTAACAGAGATATTTTGTAACCACTTGAGTCTGTAATAACTGAGTAGTACTCAGTCGGCCCTGCGTGGTCTGGTAGATAGTATAAATAGGAGGAACCTGTTCTATATAAGGGTTAACTTTAGTGTTTGTTGTTAGCTTGGAAAGGTAGAGTCAGTTATATTCAGTAGTCAACTCAGAGAAGATTCTGGTAGAAGTAGAAGGATGTGGAGTCGTGAATCTTGCAGCTGTGTGCGCAGATCGCTAGTAAAGTAGAAGAGTCAATGTAGGCTGTGTGCGGATTAGTAGGAGTAGATAGAAGCAATAAAGTAGAGAGCATGAGAGCAAGAATACTGAGTCAGAAAGACATATCTTAAGAACAGTCTATGAGTTACAGGCTACAAGGTGCTACCTATATTTCTCATGCCATATGAAGAGCATCTCAGTGGTTTTTCCCATATGGGTTTCCACGTTATTTCCTATGTTATATGGATGAATGTTGTTGAATGGTGAATGTTTATGTAAATGTTTTCTTATATTACCTTATTACAGTTATAGTTGTTTTTGAATATATGCCACAGTATGAATGAATGATTGTTTAGAAGTATTGGTGGGTGTTGTGTATGAGTTCATGGTTAATCTTCCAAGTATAAATATGATTCATGCACAGTTTGTAGAGTGTAAGGAATTGGTTGCGTCGCATAGTTGCTCCAGTTGTTAACGTTTAAGGACAAGTTTGTGTCGTGCAGGTGACCTATGGCACGTGGTTGTGCCGTTGTCATAGAGTGAAGGACTCCATCCCATCATCTTTGTTGAGCACCTTGACCGTGCTCCAAGGGACTATAATCCCTCACTAATTGTGGAAACATGGTTCTAGAAGTTAGCCATTAAGATATCTCAGGTGAGACTGTGCCTGCGTCGCGGGCATTGTCGACTTAGCTTACTCTATCGGGTCAATGTATTTTGGTGTCTTGTTGGTATTGTATTGTTGATTGAACTGCAGGTCGATACAAGAAGGATAAAGATGCCAACATTAATAAATTTAATGCACACATTATTAAAAATGAAGTATAGGAACAATGTGGAAATAAACTTTGTGCACTATGCTCAAGGCTACAACCTATATAAGAATTAATTTTCTCACTCATTTATCATGGTTAGATAATCGAAACATTTTCATTATTTTTTGGATATCTCCTCTAGACATGTAACAAACAAGATATATCATTATTTATTATCAAAATTATATCCACATGCTTCACTAGTCAATTTTGGGTCAGCCTAAAAAGTAGACAATAAATAAGAGCTTTCCCACCCTAACCATATAAATAGTTTTTTAGATGTTGGTCTTGTCCACATAAAGAGTCCACCTACAACCAAAACATGATTAAGTAAACTTGTTTTTGGGTAAATGAAAAGTTGTAGGGTGGAATAGTGATGAACAAGGAAACATGAAAAAATTGTAAAAGGTCAAGGTTGAGCTTAATGACCATGCTACCAAATTGTTGAGGTCGAGAGATTAATTTCATCCAAAGTGAAGAATGCATTGGGTTAAAGTGTTAGATTACACATCCAAGTGAATGATTTGTCTCTTTTTTTGGGTAACATATTCTATATTCCTCTTAGGTTATAATTTTTCTCTTTTGGTGTGTTATTTGTTGAGAATACTAAATGAAGTCATCACTCCTTTGTTTTAGAAAGAAGAAGTCCATGAGGTTGAAGGTTTCAACCTCCTTGCATTATGAGGTGAATGATTTGTCTAATTTCTCTATTGTAGTTGGCCCTTCATTTTTTTTCCTTGCAAAACTTGGTGTTGAGCCGCAAATATACCACATTTTATTCATCTTTCTGTTGTTTAGGAATAAACACCTTATAACCGAAGGTCTAGGGTTACCAACGTACTCTTAAAACTTGCAGACAATCAGCTTTAAAGTATAGAAAGGAAATAAGAAGATAGGATAGACTCACTCGATTTACGACGGTTGATCTAAGTTTTGTCTTCTCCCACTCTGCTTCTCCTCCAAAGCTTTTAGGGATGCTTCTCCTTCCCACACAAAGAGCAAATCCTCCAAGTGAAAACTTATACATGTATATATGACAAGTTAGATAAATAGTATATAGAGTGCTTAATCATAAATATTCATCAAACCATGATACATGAATGATATTCAACACACATTTGGAATAAGGATTCTCTTTATTAACAATAGTGAATGAGTTAAGGTTACAACCCAATGCCTGAAACAAGGACTCCTCTGCAATGAAAGGATTATGAGTTCTGCTGCTCTAAATACTTCTGAATAGATACCACCAACATAACTTTGCTCTCCAAGAATGATTCATTAATGCCCTCCCCAAGGCCTTTATTTATACTTAGTGAAATAAGACAGTTTCGAAGGTTGAGAAGGTTGAGATAGTTAAGATAGTTATTGTTTAGGGCTTAACAAATCTCAAATAATCGCGATTTATTATTTTTAATGTCAAAGGAAGGCGTATGCGAGTATTGATACTGGAAACCCACGTATGACACACGAGTTTCTATAAGGGAAACCCGTGTACATATATGTACGTGGGTTGCAATGACAAATACTCATGTACAGTACGCGACATGTTGTAGAAAAAGTTGTGTATGTACGCAGGTTGCTTATAGGCAAAGTCACGTACAGCAATTGACATATGAGAAGGTAAAAATGGCAAGCTGGATGGATAGTGAATGTATTTCATAACATTCCCATCTATAGTGTTTTAGGCAACCTTCAATCCATAAATGTCCTTTTGTGTGCTAACATAGGAAATGTCGGCACTCGAATGGAGAAGTGCCATTTGGGTTGATAACATATGCCCCCTAATGTGTGAGGTCAAAGGGAAGCGATGGCCGAAATACATTATAATCTTTATCTTTGGAGAACTCAGAAATCCAATGGAGCAGAGGTAGTACCTGAAACAAATACATAATAATGTCATGTACAAAGTCATATTTGAGGATGCTATGTTCAATATACTGGAACACTAGCTCCTTTACAATATTTGAGTACATCATATGATACGGGTACAAGACCACGTATATTACAAAGGTGGATTGAAGCCACAATATACAATAATGATGAGTCTTCAAAGATCTAGAAGTTGTGTACATAAATGGAACATAATCTTGTGCAACTTAGTCCATAGATGAGGAACTAAGGTCTTCACACACAATCCCAAAGAACCAGTACAATCCAAGCCATGTGAATAAATGTAGGCTAAAATCGAACATGGAATGGATTCAACAGTTTGTCAATCAATAGGTGATAATCGTCAACTGAAGCAAAGGAATTCACCAATGATGGAAATGAATCCTGAGGTACTATCGTCAAAACTCTAGGTCTTCATTGTCAGGAAGTACTGAAGTGGAACCATACTATGATAAGGAAGGCAATAGATCCTCCAACGGATCACAAGAGTGACTAGGAATTGGGCAAAGGAAGGGAGACACAAGAGATAACAGATATAACAATGATGGGATCAGGATAGAAATCAGACATTGAGTTAAGTACTTGAACAGTGAGCACGACATAGAGATGACCCAAGGCAACTTTTAACTTTATAGATAGAACAACTAGACTTATCTGTCGTGTAGGATACATGATCAGATTCCCCAGGTATAACGGACAAGAGGAGGAGTAATAAACTCGAAGTAATAGCTGAACTGAAAGTGAACACTGAGACATGGGTATCGGAAAAAACAGAGAGTGCTATGTTCAAGGATGACATGCTACCACTAACTGAAAACAAGAGTCCAGGAAATTCAACTCGGATCTCTCTTCATTTTTTAACAAGCTTGAATAGAAGAGAAAATACTGCTTGATAGTGTCACTGATTTGTGGGTTTAATGAGACCGAACTAGTACATGCTCAGCTAGTGTTTTCACATTTAGAGAGTCTGAAAACTCCAAAGAAGACTCCAGGGGGGTCCTTTTTCATCCAATTTAGTCTCCTGAGGCTGGGAAAGTATAAAACATACCACAGAAGAACTCTCTTAACTTCCATAGAAGAAAAGGTGAACCTTTTTCATACTTAGTCAGGGAGGTCCGAAAAAGGTAAATTACCACCTACCCAACACTCCTTCAAGAACAACATAAATAGCTTGAGTTTTACGAATGTGAAGGAAAACAAGATCACTCAAAAAGATCCATTTGAGTACGATAAATGGGGCTTACAACAATAAACTCGTTGCTTATTTCTTTAGTGTTTAACGAGCATGAAAAAGACACAAAGTACACTTGGAATCTATTTCATGTTTAGGTCCAGAGCACGAAAAAGAGAAAACTAAGCTCATACCGGGAGTTCATTTTCCGTAAATTTAGTTCCTCGGGTCTGGAAAAGTGATAAACCTATGCCTAAGAATACTCTTCTCAATTCAAATAGAAAAGAGAGGGATCCTTTCTCGTATTATTCCGCATGGTCCGAGAAAGAGATAACCTACCACCAATGCGGATGCCCATTCACATATTCTTAACGAGCTTGAACGGACAAGTTAACTCGGTAGTCAAGTCTATTTTTAAGGAGTCAGACCTGGGCCTAAAGAAAATCCATAAGGGCGGGGAGTCCTATAAAGGGATAGCTTGTAAAAAAGAGACCCAAAAGAGGCTCTATTTGGCGTGAAAAATAGCTAAGAGGATACCCCTATACCTGAAACAACTGCAGCATGAGTATCAAAAGACAACATAGGTTTCAAATGAGGATACTCATGAAAGGAAGGTCCTATCCATGGAAGAAAAATGGTAAAGACAAGGAACTAATGGCTTAAAATTCCATAGTCCGTGGAAAAATGTTGATTGCTAAGTTTAACGTGGATTAAGTATAGATGCAAAAATGCATTGGAAATGTCAAAAACCACCCTATAGGAGAAAAAACACTTTGTAATGATGAAAAACCTGTTACAAGGAAAAAAGAGATATGGTATTAGTTGAATACATTTCAAACTATAGGAAAAAACCCACTTTAGAAATATCATTTCTATAAATAGTTCAAAAATTAAAACAAAACTCACCATTTTGATTTTTAGCCATAAAAAACAAGTTTTTACCTCTACCTTCATTCAATCGGTGTGGAAAATCCAGTGGACGAAATCCAATTCCGCAAGTTGCAGGTAAGCCTACACCCCGAGCTCTTCAATTTTATCCTAACAATTTTCAATTTTGAGTCCCAATTTCATATTTTTTAAGCATCCTAAAGCATGTCACGCTGTGTACGCGGGTTCACTATGTTGATACTCATGTACACACGTTCTGTACGCGGGTTTCCCTTAGGGACAGTGGCGTACAGTACGCAACATGTCTAACTAGACAGTCGCGTGTACTGCGTGAAGGATAAAAATCTAAATTAAGGTAAAAATTTTGAAATTTTATATGATATTGATGATTCATAATGATTATTTTTCTAGGTGTGAAGATGGTGTTGGAATGGAGGGAATGGGAGCATGAGGATATGGACCAGGAAGCGCTCCAAAGTGCGCCCACCGTACATGTTTTACAAATGAATGGGTTATTAAAATTCTTTTGCACATCACCAATGCAGACCAATTTCTGTTTGCTAGAGTTCATGATAAACTATTGGGACCATGATTTAGGGATGTTTGACCTACAGGGTGAAACTTTGGAAATTAATTTTGAGGACATATATTTTATTGTCAGCCTATCACGATGAGGAGCACCAGTCAACTTAGAGGGCACCGGCAGGGGAGGTGATCCTTTAAGTGTCTAGAACTACATTGATGTGTACTGCACACCTGGTACCCAGAAGAGAAGGAGCCCCATCCCTATTGCACATATATGTGATCTTATGCTATAGGTACTAACCAGCACCATAGTGAGGGTTGCAGGATCCTCTTCATTACATCTAGCTACACAGAACCAAATGAGGTTGGCGGTGGATTGTATGCAGGGTGCCCTGTATGATTGGTGTTCAGGAGTTGTCCCAATTATGAGAAAACAACTCTCTGATTGCAAGAGAGGAAGGCGAAAGAATTTCAGGTATCCTAGCATATTGGTTGCCTTCTTCGAGAGAGAGTACCAGGGTTGAGCCCTGCCATACCCCTACCAGTCTGATCTCCACATCAGCCTAGGCTGAGCAGATGGGGAGACATCTTCCTCCATCAAGGAGGAGGAGGCTCAGTGCAGAGTGTGTACGATGATGAATTCTACTTCTGGTGGGAGCAGCAACTACCAGCACTAGAACAGTTTCCGTATGCCGGAAAGGATTTTCAAGGTGATCCAGACCTTGTCCTCCCTCCAAGAGGAGCATGGGGAGAGCTAGGTAATTTTTTAATTTTCAATTTTTTCAAATTTTTATGAATTCTAAATTATAGATATATACATATGTATAAAATTTCTAATCTTATAAACATGTCAAAATGCAGATATTGGACCGGGGGCATCCACGTATGTTTGTTCGTCCTATCTTAGGTGAAGACCCGGGGCTTATTAGGGTTATGGAGGGGAAGCTGGCCGGGCTTACCCAAAGAGTTCCCACTTTGCGGATAGAGCATATCTCGACCATCATGCAGGAGTTTGTGGTTGGAGTTCCATCTGTCTGGTTACGCCTTTTGAGGTGGGTGGCCAGAGCAGTTCTTGTGTACATAGATGTTGTGGAGGCTACTGAAGCCGAAGAGGATGAGGAAGCCAGAGTACAGAGAGACCATGGAGACCAAGGTGGTCCAAGTGACCAAGGTGGCCGTGCTTAGATCTAAGACATTTTGATGGACTGCGATCCACATTTTGTATATTTTTTGTATATTATACAGTTATGACTGGATCTGAGGATCAGACTTGACCTATCTATAGATAGATACTCACACACACATATATATATTGTTGCCGGTTTATTTATAAGTGTTTTTTATGTGCATGCTGTATATTTTTATGAAATGTGTGTTAGATGCCAATCTAAAATGTAATTAGCATATGCATCAGTCAATGAATTCTGATTTCTTGGAATGTGATTGAATATAATAAATTCAAAATTTCTTTCCAATAACCTAACTTGCATGAACTGACATAATAGAATAGGGTTTTGCACCTAATAAGCTCGATTGAGCTGGGAAACCACCAGTTGAGAGTCCAGGCGGACTTCTAGCTGGGTGATACCACGTGATAAAGCATCCCATAGAAGCTCAATTACAACCCTATATTCAGCAACATTATTAGAAGTAGTACCTAAGCAAGTGCCTCCTGCGGCAACTAGCTGTCCTAAGGGAGAGTAAATGACCCATGCTGCTGAAGCTAGATTACAAGTTTGGCGACTAGTGCCATCAGCAAAACCTAGATAGCTCTCAAAAGACATCTACAACAACCATCAGATGGTATAAAAAACAAAACCGACAAACTAATGTACATAAAAATACATACAATAAAATACAATAAAAAGCGCTAAGCCTAAGCATAGTAATTTTTTAGGTAAAGCCCATTTCTAGGCTCAGGCAGCCTGTTCCCATCAATATCAATTAACTCATATGTGCCCTCCTTTAAGACCTTCGACACAACATAAGGCCCTAACCACATGGCCTTGAATTTTCCTGCCCCCAGGGGTTCTTTGTCTTGGTCCCAAAGCAAAACAAGTTTCCCCTTAGAGAAAATCCGAGGTTTGACTGAATTATCATATTGGTTTTTGACCCTATTATTTTGAGCTTGATTAGCAGTCAGTGCATCTCTACACTGCTCATCAAAGTGTTCTAAATGTACCAGACGTTCTTCAAGCTCTGTTGTATCGGGTAACACATGAATAGCTATTTTCAAAGATAGGATTTCACATTCAACCGGGGTAACGGCTTCCACTCCATGAATGAGTTGGAAGGGGGAGAAACACGTAGCATTTTTTACATTAGTTCGGTACGCCCAAAGAGAAGGGTATAGCATGATGTGCTAGTTAGAACGGGCTGCATCAATTGTACATTTGAGGATGGTCTTCAAAGTCTTGTTTACAACCTCAACCTGACCGTTTGCTTGCGGATAGTATGAAGATGGATGTTCTTGTCTGAAGCCAAGCATAATGGTCAGTTCCGTCATCATGCTATTTTGAAAATGACTGCCATGGTCAGTGACAATCACTTTGGGTATACCAAACCATGCTATAATCTGATTGAATACAAATAAAGCTGTTGTTTCCCTGTCGGCTTTAAAAGTAGGCATTTCCTCTGCCCATTTCGTAAAATAGTCAACAGCGACAATAATATATTTATTCCCCCCAGCCGAGGCTGGGTTGCATGTCACGTAATCAACCCCACCTTTACTTATGGGAATTCGGGGGTAGGTCCCTCTAATCCCCAGTAGAGTCGCTAGTTCTGTTGTTAAGGAATAAACACCTTATAACCGAAGGTCTGGGGTTACCAACATACTCTTAAAACTTGCAGACAATCATATTTAAAGTACAGAAAGGAAATAAGAAGATAGGATAGACTCACCTGATTTACAACGGTTGATCCAAGCTTTGTCTTCTCCCACTCTGCTTCTCCTCCAAAGCTTTCAGGGATGTTTCTCCTTCACCTTCAAAGAGCAAATCCTCCAAGTGCAAACTTATACATGTATATATGACAAGTTAGATAAACAGTATATAGAGTGCTTAATCATAAATATTCATCAAACCATGATACATGAAAGATATTCAACACACATTTGGAATAAGGATTCTCTTTATTAACAATAGTGAATGAGTTAAGGTTACAACCCAACGCCTGAAATAAGGAATCCTCTGCAACCAAAGGATTTTAAGTTCTGCTGCTCCAAAGACTTCTGAATAGATACCACCAGCATAACTTTGCTCTCCAAGTATGATTCATTAATGCCCTCCCCAAGGCCTTCATTTATACTTAGTGAAATAAGGCAGTTTCGAAGGTTGAGGAGGTTGAGACAGTTAAGATAGTTATTGTTTAGGGCTTAACAAATCTCAAATAATCGCGATTTATTATTTTTAATGTCAAATAAAGGTGTACATGAGTATTGATACTAGCAACCCACGTATGATACACGAGTTGCTATAATGGAAACCTGCATACAGATCCGCACGCAGGTTGCAATGACAAATACTCGCATACAGTACGCGACATGCTGTAGGAAAAGTCATGTATGTATGCGGGTTGCTTATAGGAAAAGTCACGTACAACAATTGACATATGAGAAGGTAAAAATGGCAAGCTGGATGGATAGTGAATGTATTTCATAACATGCCTATCTATAGTTTTTTAGGTAACCTTCAATCCATAAATGTCCTTTTGTGCGCCAACATAGGGAATGTCGACACTCGGACGGAGAAGTGCCATTTGGGTTTATAACACTTTTCTATACCATTTGTCACCTTATTCCTATCTTATCCTTCCATAAAACCATTAATATTCACCACTTTCATAATAAATATGGGTTTATATTACCATTTTCCAAATCATTTATTTTTGAGGATTTTGAGTGAATTTGTGGTTAATTATTAAGAAAACTAACATATTTTCATGATACTTTAAAGTTGGATGAGTTTTTTGATGCTTACAGTTGTATTTGAAGACTTTAACAAGCTCAAAAGTGACCACCTAGCCTCAAATTCGAATTTCATCTTCAAGATGTCGGCTAATTTCAAGGAGAAGATCATGGAAATGTGGAGAGAATATCTCACCCAATATTTGTTGGAGGATTTGGAGGGATAAGTTGAGAGAAAAGTGGATTTGTTGAGGATTTTGAGGGATAAGTTGAGAGAATAATGGATCTGTAATTATGATTAGTTATCTTGAATTCATGTATAAATAGTAGGGCTCTCTCCTCATTTTGGTTAGAGGCCTCTCTAGTGGTTTGGTAGTAGAGAACTGGTTCATCTTTTTAGATAGTCATGGATTTGATCCTATTGCAATAGATTTCATGTTTTAGAATAGATATTTTGATCTCTTCGTATTTTGATGTCTTGGTTATGAATTAATTGTGTTTATTTTATGTGAGCTCACAAGTTAATGTTGATTATTTTCAATCAGTTTATTTCATGCAATTTCATGCAATCTTTATCAAGTTAATTTATGCAATTTCATGTTTTCTGCAATTAGATTTACTTTCATACAATTTCTTGTTTTCATAACTTAGATTCAATTTCAATTGTAGAATAGGTTAGCAATACTCTGCCCCTGCATATATTTTGTCTGTACCTCACAAGTTTACGCTCTCTCCGGGTTGACAATTAAATCGTTGGATATATGTCATAAAATTGTTTAATATTTTCCACAACATTTTGGCACCGTTTCCAGGGAGGTGCTAAAAGGGATCAGAGTTTAGATAGATAGATAGATTACTTTTACATTACACAGCAAGGGGGAGGGGAAAAAGGTAACACGCAAGGACGGATTCACTACGGAATTTCCAGAATTTTTGTGGTGTAACAGCTAGACGCATCCACTATAGTGGGGTGCCCCAAAGCCTTGTTGTTCCTTTGTTCTTTCTGCAAGTGTGTTTATTTTTCTGCAAAGTAGTTACTTTTCCTGCAAGAGTGTTCTTTAATTTTCTGCAAATGCGAGTTTGTTTTTATGCAAGTTTTATTTTACAGTTTTGTAGTGCAAAGTTTGGATTGTTTTCATTTTTGGGTGCCTTTATTTTCATACTAAGCTTCTTCTAACTTTGTATCTATTCATTTTTTATTTGTACAGGTTTTTGTGCACTTTTTATTTCTGTTTTTTTACTAACCCATTTCCTACTGTTTTTTGTATTTGTCATATACTCGTTTTTTTTTTCATTTTTCTTTTTAGCATTTGATTTGATGTCAGTAAAACGATTTTAGGATGAGAATAATTCTAAGTCTAGATCAACTCTCTCAACTCCTAGCAAAAGCAGGGATATCCTCTTTTCAAGAAAAGGAGATCTCGATAGCAGCTAAAAAAGTTACTACTCCTCCTGAAGTGAAAGAAGAATTGACATTCAAAGAATCCTGCATATCAGATGAGGAGCACATGTTCGAACTAGAGATTGAAAGGGAGAAAGAAGGAATCTCGGGTGATCAACATCCTGAATAATATCAAGCAAACGAAAGCTGCATCAAACAATGGTTTCAAGTAAGTATTAGGTTAGATCAACTTTGTTTTCGCTTTTATTTTATTAATTCATATTTTCAACATTTAATTTTTTTTGTTATTGTATATTCTAGATTTAGTTTTTCAAAATTAAATGATAATCTTCGCTTACTTTTGTTAGATAGATGGTTACATTCACGATTTCACTACACTTAAATGATTATAATTTTTCATTTAGAATAGAGTAGGTAGGTTTTAGTTTTTATTTTTAGTTGAAAATTAGCTTTGTTTTAATTTACTTTAATGTTTCTATTTGTTAAAATTTTATTTCTAAATAGTTTTAATTATTATTGTTTTTATATTTGTTAGGAATTAAAAATAATAATTTTAATGTTTTAAATCCAAAATTTGAAATTTTTGGTCTCTTTTTTTATTTTTCATTTAATAATTTTCTAGTTATTCTAAAAATTAATAAAAAATGCATTAAGATTTAGTTTCTTTTAAATTAAAATAAATAAATGAATTAAAAAGATAAACAAATAAATATATATATCAGTTTGCATTAAGAATTATTTAGATTTTTTATCTTTTCTAAAAATACTTTTTGAATCTTTTATGAGGGATAGTATAAGAAAATAATGTATATTTATTTTAAATGTTAGTTTTCCTGAAAAACTTTTTTAGAAATAAATTGTAAAAATTAACTAGGCTTATACATATTAAAACATTTTAAAATTGTAAATATTAAAATTAAAATATTGAAGATTAAACATCAATATATCTAGATAATAATTTTAATACAAAACCTATAATTTTTTAAATAACAGATATAATTAAAATAAAATAGCAGATCGAATGATCCATCCTTCAGCCCATTCTTTCAGCCCATCTTTCAAACTGTCTTTCAGCCTATCTTTCTGATCTGTACAAAAAAACTTATTTTTCGATATGTAGAGGCTAAAACCTACAAAAATTTATAAAAAAAACTAATAAATTAAAAATGAAATAAAACAAAATACATAATAATAAAAAAAATTATGAACCCTGCCTGCACATTCATCTTTCCATACGAAACTTGCAAACAAACTGTCATATGAAACCTACAATCAAAACAAAGATACAAACGATATTTCTTGGATTTGTGAGCCTGCAAATTTGTTCGCCATCTGTAGCCCCCCTAAGTCTCGATCTGTGCATTCACCCTTCCACACTAAAACTTGCATCAAAATCAATATATCTTCTACAATATGTTGAGTCGATGTTATTACCAGTCTCTGAACCTATAGCTAAAATAGAAAAGGGATATAGAACTGATTCACTTTACACCGAGTTTGGAATCGGCTCCGTAACCACCCATAAAATTTCGTCAAGATTTGCTCCAACGATCCTTTTCGTTCCATTTTTTTATTGGTAGCTAAGTAGATGTCTAACATCCAAATATATTTCTAGTCGAATTTAATAACTCATTCAATCATACTTCTTGGCCTCATAATTCTCTTTCAGTTTCAACGCGTCGTCATTCTCTACTAGATTCTCCACCGGAATAGAGGCGGCGGTTCCGGATTCCATCTGCTCGTCAATACGTGTGGCGCATCTATGCTCAACCTAGCCTTCCAAATCATATTCCTCGTGCCCATTCTGACTGGCACAAAGGTGATCCAATATGATCACCACCACCCCAAGAATCCCTATCACTACCAAAATGACTATGAGAGGGCCGACAGAGCCATTGGAATCATGGGATCCCTCCGACGAGGCCTGATCATACACTACAGGGGGCGATTGTATGTTGTAGGGAAAATATTAAATCTCAACTTCACAATCTCAACATGGGGGTCGACAATCAAGAACACCACAGCTCGTATCTTCAAGAATTTCTTTTTCATATGTGATAGGATCAAAGTTCTTACTGCCTTCCTGCTAGTCATTACCAGAAATGGATTCAGCCCACTTAATGTGCCGCTACGGTCACTACTCACTAACTCCGAATTCATGTTTCTCAAAATAATCCATAAAATCCATATACGAGTCAACGCTGTCCGTCTAAATCCATTTCGAAATCAGCTGTATATTTACAGAGTATAGTATTCCACCCTTGAATCACACCTGCTGGGAGTGACGGTTCCTCCTTCCATGTACGTTAGTTGCATTTATTTATTTTATGGATAGATAGATCTGTTACATTGAAGGATGCCATGTCCACCACCCACTATGCATGCCACCCAAGATAGATATCGAGTTACCCGTGCTTTCACCAGAAGACATTGAGTCATGGTGTTTACATACATGATTTCAATATGTTCTCCAAGTTTCCACTAGACGCAAGAGGTTCTTCAAATTACCTACTGATAGGTATAACTCTCGATTCTCAATTATTCCATTGCTAATGCATTCTTTTATACATTACATGTGACGGTTGTGTTTCACCTTCCGCCCAGCCTTTTCGGCTTCCTAACTATTCATATTTCTTTATTTATTTACAATATATAATCCCTATGGATTATATTCTAACAATCCCCCTCTTAATCCGAAGGGGTGTTCGTAAGTCCGAGCATGTTTCTGAATCTTTCAAACTTTTCTCTTCCAAGCACTTTGGTGAAGATGTCTGCAGTTTGATCATTTGTGGAACAATGTCTAAGATGGACTGTCTTGGCCTCTACATGATGTCGAATCAAATGATACTTTGTGTTGATGTGTTTGGTTCGACCATGGAATCTAGGATTCTTAGCCAGCTTGATTGCAGAAGTATTGTCGATCAATAATGGTGTGGAGTCCTCTTGTTTTTCTTGCAAATCTTCAAGTATCTCCCTGAGCCATACTATTTCTTTCGTTGCTTCAGCTGCAGCCACATATTCTGCTTATGTTGTTGAATCTGCCGGAACTGGATGTTTGTGTGATCTCCATGAGACCGCTGCTGATCCAAGACTCATAGTGTATCCAGAATTTGATACTCCTGTCTCCTTATCGCCATCAAAATCTGAGTCTGAGTACCCAATAAGTTTGAAGTCATCCACTTTAGAGTACTTGAGTCCAACGTCTTGAGTCCCCTTCAAGTATCTTAGAACTCTTTTTGCAGCTGACCAGTGTCCTTCACAAGGTTTATGCATGAACCTTGAAAGTATGCCAACAACATAAGAAATATCTAGTCTATTTGTTGTAAGGTAGATAAGGCTTCCTACAAGTTGTCGATACTTGGTTGCATCCTCAAATTATTTTCCTTCACTTGATGTGAGCTTCATTTTCTGTTCCATTGGAGTAGATATAGGGTTGCATTCTGTCATGCAAAATTTGTTTAATAGTTCTCCAACATAT
>LPNX010544342.1:228340-393138 GCA_001517045.1 Pseudotsuga menziesii
CTTTCAATTCTCTCAATCACATCATCCAATTGAACCTCTTTTTCAAGTGAAGTAGCAAGAACTTCTTCATGCAGGGGAGTTGTTGCTTCATATGGAAATTCCAAAGGTTGATCCAGAATAGGAATCCCCCCTTCAAGGTTTGGAATTTCATATTCATTTTCAGAATATGTCTTTTAATGAGGATAACTTTCCAAATGATCAAGCTATCTCTCAATGGACTGGTCATTTTTATTAGTTTCAAGAAAAATGACATCTCTGGAAATAACAAATTTCTTGTTTACCTCATCATACAGACGGTATGCCTTGGAGTATTCTTCATACCCCAGGAAAATGCATTTTCTGCTTCGAGCACCAAGCTTGTTTCTTTGCTCCTTTGGAATCAAGGCATAACAGGTGGAACCAAAAACTTTGAGATGCCTGACTGAAGGGAGATGGCCAAACCACATTTCATGTGGAATCTTGTTATCAAGAGCATTTGAGGGACTTCTATTTCTCAAGTAGGCTGCACATTTTACTACATCACCCCAAAACATTAGTTTTACATTCATGAAAAACATCATTGAGCGAACCATATTCATTATGGTTCTATTCATTCTTTCTGCTACACCATTTTTTTGAGGATTGTAGGGAACGGTAGTCTGATGTGCAATTCCATGTTGGCGAAGATAATTTTCAAAAGCATTTGAAGTGTATTCTTTCCCATTATCAGTACGAAGTGTACCAATTTTTTATTGTGCTTGTTTTTCTATCAATGCATGAAAGTCTTTGAATGTTTGAAATGCTTCTGATTTTGTCTTTAAACAGTAAATCCAGCACATTCTTGAGTAGTCATCAACAAATGTCATAAAATACTTATTCCCATTTGCTAAAGGAGTTGGCATTGGGCCACATAAATCATAAAGTACTAATTCTAATTTCCTACTTGCTCTGAAATTAGATTCATGGAATGGAAGCTTACTATGTTTCCCTAATATACATGCATCACATTTGTTCTTCTCTTTGGGAATGGTGGGCAAACCAAATACACCATTCTTTCTCAACAAACGAATACTGTTATAATTTAGATGACCAAATCTTGCATGCCACAATGAACTAGATGACAAATTACCTTCTCCATGCTGAGAGAGGTAGGCATAGTTCTGAACTCTTGCAGATGCACCCTTTAGCTTCAGCAGCTTCCCATATTCATATCCAGTCATGATGACTTGGTTGTCAGAGGACTTTCTTATTTCAACGATTCCATCAAACATGTGGATGGAATGGCCTTGCTGTCGAATCTCCACCAAGGACAGCAAGCTTCTTTGCAACTCTGGAAGATAGAGAACGTTCTTCAACAAGCAATCAGGGAATCCAGGCATCTTCAGTCGAATGGTGCCCATTCCCTTTGGTTTAATACGTGACTTATCTGCAAAGTACACTATGCCATCTATTGTTTCAGTAAGTTCTTCAAAACAGTCTCTTCTAAATGTCATGTGTGATGTTGCACCAGTATCAAGCAGCCAACAATCTTTGTAAGATGAAAGTGAAGTCATTTCATTAATTCCAAGATTACAATGTGCAACAATACAAGAATAAGAAGATTTACTAGCATATTGGTCATCTTTCTTCTGGTTATGTTTGTCTTTGATGGAGTCCCATGAAGCCCAACACTGATCTGATGTGTGTTCAGTCTTTCCACAACGCTTGCACTGCAAATCTAATCTTTTGGCGAAGTTGTTTCTGCCCCCTCTGCCTCTGAAGTTTCTTCTTCCTCTGCCTCTCTTGCCAGTGAGAGTGGCACCAACTATAGATGCTATAGATTGCATCTTTTACAACTGTTAGTGTAATTTACAATAATGACAAAGAGAAATAGAAAAAAACAATAACCTTGCAGGTCTACAGTCTCTGCCAAGGTGAATACAATGCAAGCTTCAGGTGAGCATACACAAGCTTCTTCAATATACAAAATATACAAGCTTCAAATACACAGCACCAGGCTTGTAGCAGCACCCAGAGAAATGAGTTCTCTGGTCAACACACCCAAAAGACTCCACGTAGGTAGCTTCAAGAATTTGCAGCAGCAGAAAAATTGCTCAGTGGCAATATTCCCAATTGCACGAGCAGTCTCAATGCAATCAACACCAACAAAAAAACATATAGCTTTCACAAGATTCTTAAATGTATGATATATCAGTCAGCATACATTATTCTTCAATATTCAGCATATCAATCACAATATATCAGTCAGCATGATATATATCAGTCACAGCATACATTATTCTTCAGCATAAAGGCAGCATACAAGATCAACACATGTATAATTGCAATGATACACAGTCTTCATGCACAATGCTCAACCAGCAACAGTCTTCAAGGAAGCTCCACCAACGCTTCAGCTCCTATTCTTCAACTCCAATACACAGCATATACTCAACGCAGACAGTGTCAATGAGATAGAGCGCAGCCTTCAGAGTGGCGTAGCCTTCAGCAGCATGCTTCACACAACATGCTTCAGTATTCAACGTGGTCACAGCAGGTGTAATAGGTCGTAGCAGGTCGCAGCTTCATATAAGATTAGGGTTTCAGTACAACAAAGGGAGCCCGCAAAAATTAGTGTAAATTTAGGGTTTATGCGTATCCACAACGATGATCAGATTTGCAGTCTCCACGCAGATACTACGTAGGCCTCTTGAAGGGAACAGTCTCCACGAATAATTGAGGTAACAGCTCTCCACGCATCTCCTTGAATTAGTACTCCAGGCAGCTCTTCAACGCAAGGTATATACACGCATTCACGGGCCTCCACGCACAGGTTCAACTGGCTATATTGTAGGCTATATAATTGATGTCCCTTCTAAACTCATTTGGGATACCAAGAGTCGAGATAATCGATACAATGTCACTTCTTTCTAGACTTTGGCGCGTGCTGAGAGGGACTTCCATCGGTTTCCTTCACGTTGGGTTCAACAAGAATCTTGAAACCCATACATTAATGAGGAACAACCACACAACGGACTCTCTCTGTCAAGCAATTTTATATCTATACTACAAATCACTATAATATATGTAAGTCTACGCCTCCAAATTCATGAGCAATTGCTCTAAAATTTATTATTATGGCGATGCATTCAAGAGATAGTCAAATGCCAACAATTCAAGGCTCCATTGCACAACTCCAATGCAAGGTCCACGTACAATGTTCACAGCTCCACGTAGTATGAGAGCACAGCTCCACGCACAGCATCAACAACAGTCAGGGATTTCTCTTTATTTGTTGGGAAACGATGGACTCCTTATCCACATGGGTGAATAGATATAACAGCACAGACTGCCTTCAAACAAAAAAAACATGCACAACATACAGGCCCGCATTCAATACGTAGATTCAGGCTTAGGGCTTCCTGCAGCATATATACAGCTCTAATACGTAGCACACATAAGATAGGGAATACATTAGGGTAAAATATAGGTTTTACACTTCCAGAGTCTTCAACGCAGTAGTAGTATAGGGCCACTACGCAGATATGCAGACCTAAGGATAGTCTGCAAAACACAACGTTAGGGCAGCCAGTAATCACTCTCTTCAATACGCAGTGAAGCACAGTGCAGTATCCAAGCAATGGATTAGGGTTAGGCAGGTTCAATCGTTCTAGCAGAGAATAAACGCACACAATGAATGCACTGGCAGGAGAAACGCATGCGACTGGCAGACTGGCGGAGCAGGCAGTCTGGCAATGGCCTGGCAAGCAGAATGCCAGGACTGAAATACAGCAGGCAAAAGTTATGGCAAATAGCCAAGCTCTGATACCACTGATAGGTATAACTCCTGATTCTCAATTATTCCATTGATAATGCATTCTTTTATACATTACATGTGACAGTTGTGTTTCACCTTTCTCCCAGCCTTTTCGGCTTCCTAACTATTCAGATTTCTTTATTTATTTACAATATATAATCCCTACGGATTATATTCTAACACCTACGAATAAGACACCAGAGCATACTTGGAGAAGCTGGGCTTGTGAGTTTTCCTTTCTGTGCTGGCGAAATTCCACAGACATTTAAATAGTTTTCCTGGGAAGATAATTTGATGGTTCATAATCCCAGTAAAGTCGTGGAGATCCCACTGTTGAATATATCGACTGTCTAAATAAACAATGAAATACATAGTATTGTGTGCAAATTCCAGAATAGTGGTTGGTTGTCGCTAGTTTCCATGTGCTCATGTACTGTGTCGGGGATCTTCGGTGACTCTCGATGGTCTTTTAATTTTTAAAAACATGTTTATTATTTTTAACAAATTGCAAAATGTGATTGGAAAATGTTTTTTTTTACAGATTGACCCGTAGCTATGATAGGTTTAATTTATTAATAGGTAGGAATAAATTAAAAAAGGGCGTTGACGACAATAACACATTGGCATTATTGATATATAAAGCAATTTCGCTTCTATTCTTTTATGCTATAGAGTTTTAATGCACAATGCATTGATATCTATGAGGTTTTTATGCACAACTCATTCATGTTGACAGAGTTTTTATGCATAACACAAAGACATAGTCGCAATGTACCATACTTTTAAATACTTATACTAATATGGAGTTTGTCAATAAAAACATTATGGCTTTATCGGGCACTAAACTACCATTTTAGAATAGAATTTCTCATATGGTTGATATACCCTGAACTTGTAGGCACCAGTGTAGATAGAACATTTTTCTCATCAGGTTGTTTAAGTTTATACCATAGTGAGATTATTTCACTTGAGCCCCTTATTAATTTGTCACAGTGGTCTAGGAACTGAAAACACAATCTCACAAAGAATACAGACAAATATGCATAAAATTGGCAAAATGGTGTTGCAATGGGAGTAGCAACTATGTATAATCAAATGAATAATGAATAATATAATACAATAATCATGCAAGATGCATGAATTCCAAGACAATTTGAATCCCCAAGGAGTTCATTCGAATTGAATGAGTGGGTGTAGCTTAACTGACTGTAAGCCATAGTAAACACACTAGTTAACCAACTAATCAAGTACCGATTGACTCAACTCAGTCCTGACTAAAGTCAGAGTGCAATGAATGACTGAGTCTAACTGAAAGTAGCTCAGACACATGTCAATGCATGCCAACCAACAAGTGGTAGCGCATCATTAACTCCAATTAACCCCGATGAGGTTAACTGAAGTCAAACTGGCCATCAAAGGTGGTTGTAGGCGCCCTTGTTGACTCCAATTCATTAAATATTAATAAAATAATCAATATAATAATGAATGGAGGCACCTTCACCACCTTCACCACTCAGCTTAACTAATTGTAACCATCAATTAGAAATTAGGTGCATTTATGACACTCAAATCACTCTCAGAGTTCTCCAATTACCCTCCCTAAATGAAGGAGAAGGTTTAGTTTGCCTCCTTGACTGAAGGTAGGCATGGGTGTGCTCATGATAATGTCATACAGTGCTCCTCTGATGTCAATTAAGTCAATACAACTGAGGATAATGGTTTAACAAGGCCAAATTGGCCAAATTAAGTGTGCATGGTGGGTAAATGTCTCCAACACCCCCCCTTAATCTATACTCAGGAGAAGTAGAAACATAAAGTGCATGAAATGATAGGGTCCTAGAAACTAAGGCCATAGGTCACCCTGTACAAT
This sequence comes from Pseudotsuga menziesii, assembly GCA_001517045.1. Classification (NCBI taxonomy): domain Eukaryota; kingdom Viridiplantae; phylum Streptophyta; class Pinopsida; order Pinales; family Pinaceae; genus Pseudotsuga; species Pseudotsuga menziesii. The sequence continues at coordinate 233,986 of LPNX010544342.1, forward strand.
AATGTAACTCAAACAATGCTCAAAAATAAATCTAAGTGAGGAAAAGAGGAAAAACCCGGTGGGAAAACCCCCCCTCAAGCTGAACACTAAAAGTAGTCTGATCACTCTGATGAACTCACCCCCAACAGTGAATGGAGGTAAGTGAACTTCTTTTCTGAAAAGCTCTTGGTGAAGATGTCTACAATCTGCTCATCAGTCGGGCAGTATTGCAAATTGATGGTCCTGTCATGCACTAATTCCTTGATATAGTGCATGTGTATCTCTACATGCTTGGTCATCTGCCTTGTAATTGGATCTATGGATATCTTAATAGCACTTTGATTGTCACAAAAGAGGACAGTGGAAAAAGTACTACCAAGATCAAACTCTAACAGAATGCCTTGCAACCAAACAGCTTGGATGCAAGCATTCACCGCTCCTCGGTACTCGTCCTCTGCTGAAGACAATGCTATGGCGACCTACTTTTTTCTAGACCAGAAAATGGGTCCACCACCAAAGATGAAGACATATCTGAAATTAAAATTTCAATCAATAGAATCACTTGCCCAATCAAAATCTGTGTAACCAACCAGCTCTAGCTCGGAGTCTCAGCATAGTGAATGATGTAGGTCCTAGTTCCCTAAATATACTGGAGGATCCTCTTGGCTGCCTTCCAATGAATATCATGAGGCTGCTGCATGTATCTTGACACAACATTCATGGCATAATAGATATCATTCCAAGAATGAGTCAAGTAGAGCAAGCTACCTATAAACTGTCGATAAATAGTGCAGTCCATGGGAGGTGTGATTTTTCCTTCTTCAAGGCCGATCCTTGAAAGGAAAGGGAATGGAGTAGCCTTACATTCAGCCATGTTAAACTTGAATAACAGGTCTGATATGTATTTGGACTTATTGACCATTATCCCATCAAAATTTTGCTCAATTTCGAGCCCCAGAAATTGCTTCAAGAGCCCCAAATCGCTAATTTCAAATGCATTGTGGAGAGCAGTTTTGATGACTGAAATAGAAGTAACTGTGCTACCTGTAATCAATAATTCATCAACATATAAAACAATAATAATCAAATGACCACCATACTGCTATATATACACATTTGGATCTGATTTATACCTTTGTAAGTTTTGCGAGAGAAGGAAGGCATCCATCTTGGAATACAACTCTCTTGGGGTCTGTTTTAATCCGTATAGTCACTTCGTTAGCTTGCAAACAAAAGATGGATCAGAAATGTAGCCCTCAAGCTGCTTCATGTATATCTCCTCATGAATATCTCCATGTATAAAGGTAGACTTAACATTAATATGATGCACTTCCCAGTGCTTAGATGCAGAAATTGCCAAAACTAGGCAGATGGAGTCCGTTTTTGCAACCAGTGCAAAAGTCTCATGGTAGTCCACACCTTGGACCTGGGAGAAACCTTTTGCTACCATCCTTGCCTTATATTTGTAGGTGCTTCCATTAGCAACAAACTTATTCTGAAACACCCACTTGCATTGAACCAATTTCCTCCCGGGAGGAAGAGAAACTAGCTCCCAAGTAGTGTTTTTCTGAAGAGAGTTCATCTATTCATCCATGGCAACTTGCCATCTTGGATATTTCCGAGCATGGTAGTAAGACTTAGGGTCTGAAATTATCATCAAATAACAAGATTCAGACAGCAGATAATCAGGACAAGAGAGCGCAATACATGCTCTTTGGAAATCGGATTGGGTTCTCCTTGGATCATCAGAATTTCCAATGTTATCTCATGCAGAGGAGAGTGTCTGTCGGGCCCAAGTTGGGAGATGATTTTGTACTTCAGGTTTTGATTCAGCATCTGATTTTTGTCATACACTGATATCAGAAATTAGAGGATCCAAATCAGGGTCAGCGTCCCCAATTATATCATCCAAATATTCAGTAGAATAGGAAAGAAATTCAACAGTTTTCCCCTTCACTAGTTCTACCTCCTGAAGAGGCTCATCGAACTTGACACTCCTTTCAATGATGATCTATTTTGTTTTGATATCCAGCAACTTGAAACCTTTTGATTCATCAGGATATCCAATAAACAGACATTCTATGCTTTACGGTTTCAAAGCCCTCCTTTGATCAAGTGGAATTCAGGCCCATGCAGTGGACCCAAACACCCGCAAATTTGACACATTCGGCTTGTTTCCGAAGTATGCTTCGAAAGGGGTCTTCCCTTTCATAGATGAGTGTGGCACTCTATTCTAAATATATGCTACAGCATGCATGGCTTCAGCCCACAAATTTGCATCCAAATTCTTTGATTCCAACATACAGGTGGTCATCTCCTTGAGAGACCAATTCTTCCTATCTGATACATTGTTCTGTTGGGGATTGTAGGGGATTGAATGCTGGATCTGAATACCACTTTGAGAACATATATGTAGTAATTCATTACTGACATACTCCCCACCATTATCAGATCTCAAGATCTTGATCTTTTGTCCAGATGCATTCTCAATCAAGGCCTTCAATTCAGTGACTTTTTCCAAGACTTCCGACTTCTTTTTGATAAAAAAGACCCATGTGTATATAGAAAAGTCGTCAATGAAAGTCAGAACGTACCTTGATCCATTCATGTATGTGATAGGCATGGGATCACTAATATCAGAATGTATCAGTCCCAATATGCATGATGCTCGGCTTTCCTTCCCCCTATTGAACTTATGCTCATGGTGCTTTCCAACAACACAGCCCTTGCAAATTCTAGTGGTAGCTTTGATAACCGGTAGGCCTTCAACCATAGAATTCTTATATAATTGCTGCAAGTATTTGAAGTTCAGATGGCCCAACCTCTCATGCCACAGTCTACTAACTTCATTTTCATGAGTCAGCAATGCGGTGGGCTTTGCATCTGCCACAAAATGGGATAACTCATAGGTTTTTGCATGATGGTTTGCAAGGGATTTTGCTACAAGTTTTCTGAATGGAAGCTCAGTGATCTCTACATCATCTAGGCTAAAGGAGACTCTCTTGGGAACTCCAGTATGTTTCATTTGATAAACACTTAGGAGGTTTGATGCAAGAGATGGTACATACAGAACATTGAAAAAATAACAATGCTCAAGATTTACAGTAACTTGTCCTTCAGATATGATGGTGGAGCCATCTCCCATGTGGATGGGAATGCTTTTGCCGGTGTCAAGAGAAGAGAAAGAGTCTTTGCTGGCTATCATGTGGTTCGAAGCTCCAGAATCTATGAGTAGAGCCATGGACTTCGAAGTGCTTTCCATGAGGGCATGATCTCTTTCATGCTGATATTCTCGATCTTGATTTTATTTCCTCCGAAAACTTTCCAGAAGATTTATGTTATTTCTCTCAAGGAGAGAAGTAGCTTCATCAAGCTTCTTTTTCATACAGGCATGTTCAGGGTGGAAGCCTTTCCCGCAGTATGAACCCTTGACTTTTTCCTTCCCATGGTGGCCTTTGTTTTTGTTCTTCTTCGAGCCAGAAGGCTCTTCTTGCTGCTAGTTTTGAACTTTTGGCTTAGGAGCTTCGAATTTGGTTTTTGGGTTCTTCTGTTGCTTTCCTTTCCCCTTCGGATCCTTGGGTCCCAAAGCAAAGAGGGCTTGATCACGAGAGGATCTGATGATCCCCATCTGGACAAGCTTATCATGCTCGCTTGTTAGGGACTCAATGAAGGCATTGAGTGAAGGCATCTTCCATCCAGGGGTTGTGAGCTTCCCCGCACGGAATGTAGAAACAATTAATGAATAATCAGCTCCAAGTTTTGATAGAATGGTGAGGATGAACTGATCATCCTCCTTCTTCACCTCAGACTGCTTCAGTAGAAGGACTATATGCTTGAATTTTGTGAAAAAGTCATTTAGGGTCTCGAAATTGCTAGGTTGAAGGGACATCAACTCGTTTTCAAGTTGATAAACCTTCAAGTCATCATGTTTTTCATACAGGGAGTCAAGTTGGTCCCAAATCTCTTTCAGAGTCTTCAATCCTGAGAGGTGGAATAGAATATCCTTGGAGATAGAGAGACTCAATAACCCGAATGCTTCATCTTTATTATTCAAAATCTAACCTTGTCTATAACATGGGTAGGCTCTTCTTCTGTGTCCATGGTGACTCGACAGAGTCCTCTAGCACGTAGCTGGATCTCCATGTCTCCTTTCCATGAATGGAAATTGAACGAAGTCAAAAGATCTACAGAAGAAGCCATATCAAATTGTTGTAGCGAATGCAGTGAGCCTGTAAAACCTGTAAATCAAAACAATAAAGTCATTGTTAGGTCGAACATCCTGCACATTTCAAGTTTTCATCACACCCAGCATAATTGATCAAGCAAACTTGATCAACAATTCTTTTACTTGGGGTATTAAGTGGTAAACCTTCGGCTTTTGGTGCAGTGCTAGAATTTGAGCTTTTGCTCAATTTTTCATGCAAGGTCCGTAAAAAACCATGTTTTTGAAGAGAATGAGCTTCGTCCCGTCGTGAGATCTGATACCATATTAATTTGTCACAATGGTCTAGGAACTGAAAACACAATCTCACAAAGAATACAAACAAATATGCATAAAATTGGCAAAATGGTGCTGCAATGGGAGTAGTAGCTCTATATAATCAAATGAATAATGAATAATACAATACAATAATCATGCAAGATGCATGAATGCCACGACAATTCGAATCCCCAAGGAGGTCATTCGAATTAAACGAGTGGGTGTAGCTTAACTGACTGTAAGCCACAGTAAACACACTAGTTAACCAACTGATCAAGTGTCGATTGACTCAACTAAGTCCTAACTGAAGTCGGAGTGCAATGAATGACTGAGTCTAACTGAAAGTATCTCAGACACATGTCACTGCATGCCAACCAACAAGTGGTAGCGCATCATTAACTCCAATGAACCCCGATGAGGTTAACTGAAGTCAAACTGGCCATCAAAGGTGGTTGGAGGCGCCCCTGTTGACTCCAGTTCATTAAATATTAATAAAATAATCAATATAATGAATGGAGGCACCTTCACCACTCAGCTTAACTGATTGTAACCATCAGTTAGCAATTAGGTGCATTTATGACACTCAGATCACTCTCGGAGTGCTACAATTAGCCTCCCCAAATGAAGGAGAAGGCTTAGTTGACCTCCTTAACTGAAGGTAGGCGTGGGTGTGCTCATGCTGATGTCATACAGTGCTCCTATGATGTCAATTAAGTCAATAAAACTTAGGATAGTGGTTTAACAAGACCAAATTGGCCAATTAAGTGTGCATGGTGAGTAAATGTCTCGAACACCCCTATACATGCCCAAAATAGAAACTAATATATAGTCATTTTTTTGTGAATAAGAAGCATGGAAATGGCCAATTAGCATCGAGAAAAATTCAAAATATGATGGTGCCTCTATTGCCTGCCATGGTCAGTCTATTAAAAAATAAGAAATGTTAAATGATACACGTCATCCAAATGATAAGATTGTGACGACTAATATCTTTTGAGAGAGGGAAGAAAAGAGATGCAAAACAAAATAAAAATGTCTTGGGAATCTATGTTCTCTAGTTATGTGAATTTCTATTCCAAAATTTATTAATTAAAACATGAAATGACGTGTTGTTATCAACTTTGTTTATGTTGATTCATCTAGTTTTGGAGCGATCCAACATATATTATTATTCTTGCATAAAAAACGAAATGTCAAATGAAGGAAACGTCCATTAAATAACAATCATTCAAAAGTCAAAGATTAATGTTACACGTGTGGCAAATCTCACCTTCTTTAAATTATGGCATAAGATTATTAATCAAAGTTTATATTATCAATATAAAACTTTCGAAGTTAATCGCTATCATAAAGCATTAAAGTGTAATGATATTAATCTTTTAAAAGGCGAACGTGGAGCATCACAAGTGTACATGATGTATTTCCAATATTTTATAGATATAGTGAAATGTAACCAGTTGTGTAGATATTAAAAAGAACTTACATACCATTTTATATATATATCAAAGTCCTTATTGTTCCAAAATCACATAACTGTAATTAGAAATATATATATATATGAACATAAGAAAATAAATAAATAAATAAAAATCAATGTCCATAAATTTTAATACATATTTTAAAATAAAAATTGTTCTCAAAACCATCCTTCGACTTAAATTCTTACAAGGTGAATATCAATCATTAAAGTTTAAACATTTAGTTAATTTATGTTGATCGGCCAAAGGATATAAATTTTATTTATGTAATAGTTGAAATTTTTGAAATATTGTGTTGATCAAATTTTGCGGATCGAAACACGTGACCAATCAAGAATAAGATAAAAAGGAACGTAAAGTCGCGATAGAAAAGAAATAATCCAAATCACTGAATCCTCGTGAATAATCCCTAGAGGACTATTCATAAGAAAATGTTGAGCTGACTACCTTGATTACAAATATAATAAATCATTTGTTTGTTTTTGTCTTCATAAGAGTTTATATATATATATATATATATATATATATATATATATATATCTTAAAACAATAAAAAAAATTTAGATAAAACATAAAAAATGATAACCATAAAAGTTAAAAAAAAATTATAAAAACATAAAAATATTATAAAGCTAGTAAACATAAAATAATGTTATAAAATTAATAAAATTAATATGCATCTTTAAAATCGAAAGCAGTTGTTGTCGTAGCTACACCTTCTTTTTAATTTTATTTTTGCACAGTGGGACCTGGCACATCTTCAGTTGGGGGGGTATCCACATAATCACTGAAACTGCTAAACTTATCATAAAGATCACTTATTTCGCACACTCCTCTCTAATCCAGATCATTAAGATAGTCTGCTTTTAGAGGGGTCGACCACTGAAAGGGTCGACACTCTCTCTCTATTGCGCAATCATTACATAAATATGCATATTCATATCTTCATACATAAACTTATATGATTAAAATAAGCATATAAAATTTGTTTTTGTAAATAAATCAAATTTAAAAAATATATAAAAAAAAACAACTTCAAAAATAATCATAAAAGGATTATGATAACATTACAAAAAAATAAAATTAAAAACTAAAAACATCTAAATAAATAAAAAGTATTAGGTAACAGATAAAATCATAAAATTAAATTATAAATTAATTTGAAATTTTCTTAAAATTTTATGATTGTTGCGTTAACTTGTTTTCGCAAGTCACTCAGAAACAGGGTTTGACAAGAAGGGTTGCTTAACATTGCTACTTTCAAGTATAAGAGCATTTTATTTATTTTAACTTTTGATTAAGCACATAATTTCATGTATTTTCAATGCTCTCACAAGTTGTTGCAAGAAAATGCTAACCTTTTGCAGATTTAAAGACGAACATATGGCGTGCAGAAGTAATTTCCAGAATTGCAGAAAATTTTCAGAAAAAAAAAAAGTTTCATTGAAAGCTTGAAGGAGTTGAGTTTCCCTTGTGTATTTCATGACATATGCTGCCACAAAGAAGCCTTTTAGACACCAATTACGCCATGTCATGACTACTTACCATTTTTTCTTCCAATCTTATCCATCATCCATGCTAGAGTCTGCTTTTTCACTGCCTTATACATCATAACTTTTCGCATGTCCACCTTTCTGAGTCGCACACATTTTTCTCATTTTCAATTTATCTTTTTCCTTGTGAATAAAACCATTCAAATTCCTTTCCATGACTACATTGCTTTGTTATCCCTACCATAAAAATTGTTTGACCGTGAGATCTTTCATCTATAGTCCTACCACTCATTATGTACAACTCGTGTTGACTGATGTGGGATTCCTTAAGGCCCACCTTTCAACAAGTCTTGCCCCATCAACCTCAGCACATTATCTGGGATAGATACTAGAGCTCATTTTTAGTACCTTAAGGCTTGCATGCCTTAATGACAAGTTCTCTCGCTGACAATCATGGGAATACATCAATGTCCCTTAATCGTTAGATCCTACAAGTGGCTCAACATCAACTCATTTATTCACACTTTGCACAATGTACTTAGGTACCTTGGCACTCATTGACATCAATGGTGAGATTGCCTTGCATTGGCTAACGACATTCATCAATGGTCGGTAATCCAATGACTTCTTTCCATGTTCGACATCGACACATTTATTTGCATGGCAATAATTGTACCATCGGGTTTTGTAGCAGGTGAATACTATATATTTTTCATGACTCCATCAGTAGTTTTACAGCAGCATACTTCAGCCATATGAGAGTACCACAGTTCTACTTTCAGCTCTCATCTTTTACTTCATCCAACCAAGCAGCAGTTTAGATCCTTCACTTCACACTCTATGATTCAGCAGTAGCAGCCACATTCCTATTGTATAGTTCATCAAATTTTTGGGTAAGTGGAGGTATGTTGTTTTCTAATCTTTAATCATGTAATTTCTTAAATGCTAGAAAATGAATGAATTTGGAAAATTCCCTCACTATATTCCATTTCTCATTTTCATAAACCTAATACATCTTAAGTTGGGGGGGAGGGTGCGGGGGGGACTATTCATTACCATTTTACATATTCATCATCTCATTTACCCTTAACCAACATGTCTTTCCCAAATTATGCTTTGTTACACATTGTTATATATCTTGGCATGATTAATAATATGAAGAAAAGGATTTCTAATATACATTGATAGTTCATCATTTCCAATGCATGTATTCTTTTAAAAATCGTATGTATTGTAGCAAAAATACAAGTAAAAGAAATGAATGTTGTTACCACAAGAGCCAATATTTGTTATGGTTGCCAAACAAGAACCAGCCGCAAATATATATAAAAAAAAGAGAAAAAAGAAGAAAGAAAATTTTCAGCCACTGATCATGGAATGATTTACTATTACATACCATCATCATGTAAAGCTCAACTACAAAGCCAAAAGTTTTAAAGAGAATCAATGCATAGTTTCATGAGGACATGCAACCTGTCAAGTTGGGGGGAATGTTGAGCCGCAAAAATACCACAGTTTATTCATTTTTCCTATACCATTTGTCACCTTATTCCTATCGTATCCTTCCATAAAACCATTAATATTCACCACTTTCATAATAAATATGGGTTTATATTACCATTTTCCAAATCATTTATTTTTGAGTATTTTGAGTGAATTTGTGGTTAATTATTGAGAAAAATAACATATTTTCATTATACTTTGAAGTTGGATGAGTTTGGTGATGCTTACATGTGTATTTGAAGACTTTAACAATCTCAAAAGTGGCCACCTAGCCTCAAATTCGAATTTCATCTTCAAGATGTGGGCTAATTTCAAGGAGAAAATCATGGAAATGTGGAGAGAATATGTTACCCAATATTTGTTGGAAGATTTGGAGGGATAAGTTGAGAGAATAGTGGATCTGTAATTATGATTAGTTATCTTGAATTCATGTATAAATAGTAGGGCTCTCTCCTCATTTTGGTTAGAGGCCTCTCTAGTGGTTTGGTAGTAGAGAATCGGTTCATCTTTTTATATAGTCATAGATTTGATCCTGTTGTAATAGATTTCATGTTTTAGAATATATATTTTGATCTCTTCATATTTTTATGTCTTGGTTATGAATTAGTTGTGTTGTGTTGATTTTATGTGAGCTCACAAGTTAATGTTGATTATTTTCAATCAGTTTATTTCATGCAATTTCAGTCTTTATTTATCAAGTTAATTTATGCAATTTCATGTTTTCTGCAATTAGATTTACTTTCATACAATTTTATGTTTTCATAACTTAGATTCAATTTCAGTTGTAGAATAGGTTAGCAATACTCTGCCCCTGCATATATTTTGACTATACCTCACAAGTTTACGCTCTCTTCGGGTTGACAATTAAATTCTTGGATATATGTCATAAAATTGTTTAATATTTTCCACAACACTTGGTCATGATTTTCTCAAGGTACTATTCCATGGCTACACCAACTCATTTTAGTTCCCCTTTTCATATTTTTTTAACCCACCAAAAACAACCTATCGATGTATTATTGCACCTTATTGGGGAAATTGCTAGTATATATATATATATCTACTTTGTGTGTTGTGTATGGATTATTAAACCATTATCTCTTGAGTAAAATGATGCCTCAAATAATTTGACTTCGAACATAGTCTTTTGCACCTACCACTAGTTACTTTATCACCGTATCATGATTAGTAGCTATGGTGGAAGATTCCTCTGGAAGGACCTTTGTATTTTAACTTAATTGTTTTTTTATAATTAATATTTCCATTATTCTATATGGTGATGCTTCTTTAATTTCATTCATTATGAAGGGTCTCGTTGGTTCCATTGGGCGTATCTTCAATTTGCTTTACTGGATTTTTGAATTTATTTTTTTGATACTTTGCATTAGATATTTCTTCAAATTTTCTTAACAATACTTAAGAAAGTATTGTAGATGGCTCATGGTTGTTGTGGTTAAAGATCAAGATTATATAAGCTTTGAAATGATAATTGAGCTAAAAATCAGTCAGACAATGTCTGGAAAAGTTGTGACCAAAGACTAGATCAAAAAATGAAACTTTGATACTAAATAAAACAAACATAACTCATTTCCTTACAAATAATAATTCAAATTTATAATATCTAATTTAAGTAATACACACACACTCATATATATATGTGTGTGTGTGTGTGTGTGTGTAGTAAATGAACAATAAAATATATTAGACTCAATACAATGACTTATAACATTGACTAATCACAATGGTTGGTAAGTCATGTTTTGTATAAGATATGCCTTTTCATCTTCTACTACTACTACTATAGTATGGAATCTTCCCAAGTTATGCAACGTTGTAAGAAGTTGAAAGCCATGTGCTCTTAAATAAAGGTAGAGACGTTCCATTGTGGGTAGTAACTGCTTAGAATGAGGTGGTGCGCCATTCGGCTGGTCAAAAAGAGGCTTCCTATCGGTGTTATTGGTCAACTGATTGAGAAGTACTTACAGTTAAATTGGATCTAGCTATGCTTGGTTAAATCCTTCCTTTCATATTTCTGACATAGTTTCTTAGTTGTTGACACGAGGATTTTCAGTCCTCTGCTCTACCAACTGAGCTATCCCGTCTCTTCCTTGTGGATCATCTTGGTACAGAGTTTTAACTTGTGTCAACTACTACTATTATCATTTGTGAAGTTTGTTTTCCTTGAAAAAAAAAATTTGAATTGACTTCAAATATAAACTAGGTATCATGATGTTTTTAGGAATTGAAAACATGATAATTTTATAAAATGTCAATATAGATTTTTTAATTTTAAAATATGATTTCATTTCAATAACTTCCAAGTTGACAACAAGTTTATTCTTTTTTTTTTTTTTTTAAATTTGGTTTGTTGCCCCATGACTTCGACGGAACACCCTAGGTCCACAAGAAGAACTCCAAGGGGCCCACCCCAAGGGACTGTGCTTAGTCGCCACCATTTTTGGGAGCCTGATCTCGGAGGGCCTATAAAATTGCACCCTCGACCTCGACCTAGTGATGACTTATCCATGGAAACTCCAACCAACTAAGCTACCCCACGGTGTTTTTCTTCAGAAGGCCAGTCCCTAATATTTGTTTTCGAATCAAGGGATGCCCTTTACACTTGAACCCTGGTGGCCACGAAAACAATGTTCCTCCCAACTAGTCAAGTTGTGACCAAATCCATGATGTTTATTGTTGTTTTACTAGATATTTAATAATTAATACTAATTTTCAATTAAAAAAATTTATGTTATTGTAAAAGTTGTTAAAAACACTTCAAAAACTAATATTAGCAATGAATTTTCTGAATATGTAAATAATATTCGAAATGGTATTTTTTTAAGGAATTAGTAATATGTATTCAATTAAGAAAAAAAATTATGTTATTGTACAAGTTGTAATAAACACTTCAAAAACTATATTGGCAATGAATTTTCTGAATATTTAAATAATATTCAACCAGTTTTATTTGTATTATTTTGGAATTTTTTTTATTTGTTTTTAGTAATCTTAATAGTGTATTTATATGAGGATGTATGCTAGGGAATGAGGATCAAGATGATTTAAGCCGAGGACTGGCAGGTGTGTTGACCTCGACGGTGGTTTGGGATCTTGGCTACAGTAGCTGACTAGGATTAGAAGGAGACTTGAGGGAAGATATCGTTCACTACTTGACAATGGCTTGATAAGATTAGATCAGGTCTGATTTTGTCATGTGCTTATGGATCCTCGGGATCCCCCTCTAGAGGAGAGAAGACACCTCTTAGAGGATGCCTTTAAAGCTCCGGTTGACTCCTCACCTCCTCCAGTGTCTGAGATCCAAGCATCAAGCTTCGTGAGGTGGGCGGAAGCACCCCGCATTCAGATCATATTGGATGCTTCAAGAATGAAGGCCCTTGCCTTTAGTGAGAAGGGTCTAATATGTCAATTCACTGGAATTTAGACCTCTTCAAAAACCATGGAATACTGGATCTCGATGAACTGGATGCCTTTGATATCTAAAGGCATGTAGCATTGCTTCTGCGGAAAAGGGTATTTTGTTTTTTTGTTCGAGAACAAAGATAACATGATCTTATATTTAGAAGTGAGCCTTACTTAATGGGGTCAAGAGGCCTGTATCTAAACCGTTGAACTTTATCGTTTGATCCAGAAAAGGATTTCCCCTCAGTGCCGGTGTGGGTTCATCTTTCTCATCTTCCTTTGCACTGCTGGAATGACAAGGCCCTTCAAGCCATTGGAAATACCCTGGGTAAATACATTGACAAGGCAGAGCCAAAGGGACCATTATCTCATGCACAAGGTGTGTGTGGAAGTCGATTTAGAGGAAGGCTTACCGAAAGAAGTCAATCTATTCATGTATGGATGGGAACATATGCAAAAGATCAATTATGAATAGCTTTTGTTCAAGTGTAGAAAGTCACATGAATATGGTCACTTTGTCAAAAGCTTCCTTAAAGAAGCGACAGAGGATCCTGGGAAAATTCAAGAAGAAGGATGGCAGCAGGTGAAAAGAGAGAAGAAGGCGCCATATATCTCTCCCAATGCTAACAATGATTTACAACTAGAAAAAATAAGGAGCATGTCACAAACTCCAAGGGAACAAACATCAAGAATCAATGCATTGCTCTTCATATAGAAGATGGATAAATCCCCACAACAAATATCACTCTGGAGGGTGAAGAAATGGAAGAAGATGGGGATCTGGAACCAAGCGTGCTTCCAAATGCCAGTGAAGATGGGACAGAGAAAACTCTCGTAGGATATTCCTCCCCAAGTGGATCTTGGGTAGCAATGGTAAATAAAAGTATATCCAATATGAGGGTAGAGTCCCTAGGCCATTCCTCTTCGAAAGGATCACAATAAATACCGTATCAAGCTCCACCATCATCCACAAGGGGAAGAAAAACGCACAGGCACCATAGGGAACATGAAGCAGAAAGAGAACTTGATCTCGGAAGGAAGATGAGTATTGAGAAAACTAAGCTTCTACAAAACACCATAAGTGTTAGAGGATCAAGAGGGGATAGCAGGTCTCGAGCAGGACCTCAAATTTCAAAGAAATAATGATAATTGTCTCTTGGAATTGCAGAGGCATGGGAGCTCAATCAAAGTGGAAGCTATTAAAAATATGATAAAATCTGAGAAACCATACATTATGATGATCCAAGAGAAAAAAATGGTCGAAGAAGGTGTAATGGCTCTATCTCAGCTCCACTGGAAAAAATATCAAGGGAAAGCCATAAGCTCAAAAGGAGCTTCTGGAGGAATCGCCACCTTTTATAATTCAGAAAAATATGCAATGAAATTAGTAAAGGAAACCAATCATTAGCTTCTCACAGAGTTGCATTGCAGAGAAAAGCAAGAGTCAATTTTTGTTTGTATATGGTCCAACGCATTACAAGGATAAGATGATTTTTTGGGAAACTCTCAATTCGTTGAGTGATAACTTGCAAGGAAAATATATTATTCTTGTTGGGGACTCCAAAGCCATCAAATCCCAGATGGAGAAGAGGGGAGGCTCAATCGTTCGGGGCCCCTTTGGAGAAAAAATGGAAGATCTAATGGAAGATATGGATCTTTTGGATCCTCCTCTCAAGAATGGAAAATATACCTGGAGCAACAAAAGAACGGGACCTGGACATATTGTTGCAAGACTTAATAGGTTTTTTTTGGCTCCTTCTTCTTGCAAAGGGACCTGATCCTGACCTCTATATCCCTTCCTTCATCAACTTCCTATCACAAACCAATACGCTTGTCCCTAACTCTCTCTAAAAAGTTTTTCCCTATCCCTTTTCGTTTTAATCCTCTCTGGTTGCAGGATTCAAATGATATGGAAATCATTCAAGAGGATTGGAATTATAATATATTTGTCTCTCCTAGTTATATATGGGAGTCAAATTTAAGAGAAACTTGTCTCGCTCTAAAAAACTGGTCTAAACTTTCTTTTAAAGGGCCTACATTCCACAAGAATCCAATTCAAGATGATCTCACTACTTTCTAGAAAATAATGGAAGATTAATAAGTGACTATGCTTGCTCTAAATCAGGTAAAAGAGTTGAATATAAGAATGTTAAGGGATGCTAGGCAGGAGGAGGAAGACTAGAGGTTGAAATCCAGACAACTGTGGGTGAAAGGGGGAGATAGCAATACAAGCTATTTTCATAAACAATCAAAAGTTGGATTAAGCTTTAATACTATCAAAGAGTTGTACGATAGAAATGGAAATAAAATTGAAGGGAATGAGGCAATCAAGAGGCATAATTTTCACCATTTCAAAAATATCTTTACAGACAAAGATGAGACGGATTCCATCTCTCGGACCGAGCTTCTATCGGTTATCCCTTCTAAAATTTCTGAAGATGAGAATGAGGAACTTGTGAAGCCAATTTCGGAGCATGAGACCAATGATGCAATTTGGACTCTGTAGTTTGATAGGGCATCGGGCCGCAATGGGTTCACAATAAATTTTTACCAGATTGTGTGGGACATCATTAAGGTAGATCTGAGAATGATGTTCAACTGGAAAAGGAAAAAAGACAAAATTGGTGGGGCAATCAACTCATCTTTCCTATCTTTGATTCCGAAGGAAAAAAATCCTAACTTTGTGGACACATTCAGACTAATATCTTTCTGCAACACTTCTTACAAGATTCCCTTAAAAATTCTAGCTATAAGAATGAAAATTTTCATTAAGAATATTATTTCAGAGTCGCAAGGGGGATTTGTAGTTGGGAGAAAAATTCTAGAAAATATCATCATTGTCCAAGAAGCCATCCATTCTAGTATGGAAAGGAAACAACAAGGTATGGCTATCAAGATAGACATGGATAACTCCTTTGATAGGGTTAACCATTTTTTTCTCTTTGAAATTATGTTCAAGTTTGGCTTCTTGAAACGGTTTATTAGATGGATCAAAGCTTACATTAACAGTCTGTGCATTGCTTCGTTAATTAATGGTAGACCAGCTGAATTCTTCCAATCCTCACAAGGCCTCAGGAAAGGCTTCCCATTGTTGCCACTCCTCTTTCTTTTCGTAGCAGAGTCACTAAGCAGGAATCTCCAAGCATTACAAGAAAACAAAAAGCTAAGAGGCTTAAATATTTCCAGGGGGACCAAAGCTGAAACACATGCCTAGTTCGCAGATGATACAATTATGCTTGGTGGGGATTCCACAGTGATTGCAGAGAGATTTAATGAAGCTGTGTCTTCTTTCTTAAAATATTTAGAAGGCAAGGTCAGTTTGACAAAATACAAGGTTTATTCCTGGAACTTCCCACCCAGGATGATGGAATATTTGCAAGAAGGCGGCCCATATAATCAAAAATAACTTGCATTGGAGCCCAGGAAATGGTAAACAAATCTAAATTTGGCAGGATAATTTGGGGTCGATCTCTCCAGTAAACCATCTGGTGGCCTTTTCAGATATCAAGCAATGGCTAGATCATCTAAACAGTTTTACCCTTTATGATATATCTTCTTGGAAAAACAACAAAATATGGCGTGGATGGAAATCCTTGGACGTGCCTGAGCATCTAACGTTTGATTTTAATGCTCTTTTCTCTATTCTCCATGGTTATTCTCCTGTTCACAACCAAATTTTGGATAACACAGGATGGGGTAAATCAAGGATTAACGCTGTAAAAAGAAGGCTACCGAATCATCTCCAGTAATGAAGACATCAGCAGAGCTAATATTAAGTGGAAGAAATTCTAGTGCAACGATGGTCTTCCAAAAATTAATGTATTCTTATGGATATTAGCACACCACGAAACTATGACCACTGAGAATTTGAAAAAAAGAGGGATTGAAGGGCCTTCACACTGTGTACACTGTAAAGAGGCAGAAGATACCTTTGACCATCTTTTTCTGGAATGTAAATTTTCCAAAGAGGTTTCGTCTCTAGTTGTACATGATCTACATATAAACATGATTCTTCCAACAAATTGAAATGACTTATTTGCCTACTAGAAATACTATTACCATGGTCCTCTTCTACAAAAGTCGGATCTCACAACAGCCTGGGTTTCCCTTCTTAAATACCTTTGCTGGAAGATTTGGGTAACCATAGACAAAGAACTGTTTGAAGGGGAATCCTCCAACCCAAGGAAAGTAATGCTTGTTGAAAAATCATTGTGGGTGGAAGCCTTAGTTATGAGGGGGATGAATCATATCAATAATGAGCCTCTAAATTCTGAGGAAAGAGCATGGTCAATTGACTTTCTTCAACCTATTACCAATAACTTGCACACGGTAGTCAAAAGACCATGTTAACACAAAATATTGTCCAACTAGCTCTACATGGTCTAAACCACATACATACATCATATTCCTACCATATTTCCCTTACTTTTGACCTTCACAATTGTATTTCCACAAAAAATGGTCTAAAACATTATTATTTACTATGGTTTACCTTCACACTCTCCAAAAAAGGGTCAAAAACCCTAAAAAATGTTACAAAACCCTAAAAAGGGTGCAAAAACCCTAAAAGAGAGAAAAACCATAGGAAAATACCATGGGTAACCACATTGGGTCAAAAAACCCTACATCCGTTCTTTAAATACATTGTGAAGGGCTCTCCCAAATTACCTTTTTTCCATTATTGTGAGTATGTTGGGACACCTTTTTCTCTCAGGTATTCACCGCGATCCCATTTCCATACCATTCCCACTTAGTACCTCGAGACATCCTCCATACCCACCTGGAGAACCAGCCTGTGGAGAGGCGTACCACTTTCAAGACATCCACGATGGCCCACTTTACAAGAAAGAAGGTATAACTTTTGTTTATTTGTATTTTATTTAGTTTATCCCTCGTATATATATTTTATTTTTGATACTAATATATTTTATTGTCTTCATTTTTCATGAACTCTCCCTTACTGTCCCATTGATGTAAGGCTGGTGCTTTTGCGCGTAACAAGGGAGAAATTCATGGTACAGTTTTGGTGACTCCACTGGTTGATCCTCTCGGATCCCTATTTTTGTAGGTTAGCTACAGGTTTGTTTGTAATTTCTTCCTTCATCCATCACCAATTGGGCCCCCATGCGACCGATCCGAACATTCACGGTGCTAGTGCCTACCACCCCAGCCCCTATCAGCTCATTTTTTTATGATTTTTTCTTGTTTGGCACCATTCGCTCTTATTGGGCCACAATTTGTGACCCAGATGCTCCTTTCTTCCTGATAAGCATAACTTAGGTCATGACCTTAGCCTCGATATGCGCGACCTGGCTCATAGAGCCCGATCGTGCTTGTCCCAGCTGACGAAGCTATCCCAATCGCCCCTGTGACCCTTTACCAAGTGAATCGGTCACGTCTGACTCTTTATTAGGAATGACTTGATTATTTCCTATCTAGATCACCTCTGCATCCCTATTCTGTGTGATCCAGATCACATGTGTTCCTTTAACAGGAGCAGCTATCAGTTTGCAGTTTGATTCCTGAACCTATTTCAGACCCCTATCTGTCCCCAACTTCTATGCAAACCTGTTTTTTTGTCTAGACCTGCTCTGTTTCAGACCCTTGCTGGTTTCCTAAAAAAGTCCCTTGTTACCCATTCATTTCAAGGTTGGAAGGAAAGTTTCAGATACAGATGCACACACACTCACACGATTAATTGAACACGCTCGATTCATGACCCCGAACAAAGCCATTAAAAAGAATCAATTAACATAATATAATTTGGATTGGGACATAAGTACCATCCGCTTAACTATGGGAAGTACTTGGGAATAGCCCTAAAATTCATTGTGACGAGTACCACAAGAACGCCAAAGTATCTGGCCATTGAGAGGACTCACCAAGTGAAAAGGGCAACGACCCCCACTGGATTGACTAGATTCCAACCCGTGAGGAAAACCAAGAGCTGTCATTTGTGGCAAAGCGGTCATCAGTTTTACTTGAGACGTGGAGTGAGGGGTACTGCCCTAATACGCAAGTTGTCAGACAACATTGGTGGCTGAGTGACTATTTTTGAACCATCAGGAAGCCGATTAAAACCAGTGTCTATATTCATTTCTCGTCACTACACCAAGTCACCATTGCTCAACCACATTATTCCTATCAGCTTAAGGGAATAGCCCTTAGTTCAGTTCTTTGAATTTTCATCATCGAATCCATATTCGACATCACTCACCACCCTTAGATCCACACACAGCCTTTGAGTCTGATTCGGATTCCTACCAATCTGAACCCACTTTGTTCACTGCCTTGTCTATCCCCATGGTCAGCACACATCCAGATCCCTTCTACGGAGGGATATTTGGTAGTGGACCTACATCCTTTCCACCCATCATCATGGGTATCCCCTCTAGTGGGCCCATCACCACTTCACACGTTGTTTTTGGTGCGCTACCCACTAGTGGTGGTCGTGCACCAGCTACTATGGTTCCTACCATAACACCTTTTATACATGGGGGCAGTGTCCCTTCCACATCTATTCTGACTATCCCTACCATGGGGATTCAACCTCGTCAGCCCTCAGTCATACATGGGAACTACGTTCCCACAGCCACTAGAACCATTGATGGTCCCTCCCAAGCCAATCTTGGGTCTAGCCTACCTTCCATGTTTGGTAAGGTTAACAAATGACCCCATCAGTCATCTACCACACTGGCCTCCCATGCCTACAAAAATTCCCTCAGACATCCCAAAGTTTGAGGGAAAGGCAGGTGAGGACCCCCAGAACCATATCATGTCTTTCCACTTGTGGTGTTCATCAAACAACATCGTGGATGAATCGATTAGATTAAGATTGTTCCAGCACACACTTATGGGTGTTGTGGCTAAATGGTACATCGATCGGCCTCATGCCACTTACACTGATTTCTCCTCACCGACCTCAATGTTTCTACAATACTTCCAAATACATGTATGATATGACGAGGGGGTGGAAATCCTTTTATCCTTCTGCTAATCCACAGCTACCCACATCAAGGACTGCATCCATGAGTGGTGACGTCGATGTAGCTTGTGCAAGCTCCAACTAGATGATCGATTTTTGCTTGATTGGTTTCTCAAAACCTTACTCCCACCCATAGCCAAGGACGTCACATCTGATCGAACCCAAACTGAGGAGGAGGCCATCCTAAACGCCCAACACTTTGACTTGGTCTAGGCATTGTTTGAGTACCTTTATACCATCACACCTAATGCTCCCCATGATGACACCTCTCGATGGGATACGCCAGGGGAATCCCACGCTGCTGATATAGTCATCGGATCTATCACACAACACCCTCATTTCTACTAACCTCTCCTATGATGCCACCACACCTAGGTAAAATCCATCGTGTTTCCCAACATAGTTTTTCCCCCAATTACTCACGTATGATGGCTCCGTCTGGAGACACTTCCTCCTATGCACCTCCTGTACCAACTCATTATGTCCATGGGATAAATCATTCAGCACAATCTTGTTTTAGACAAGCGATTGGGTTTGCATCCCCTTTATATCCCTCGGTCTATGATGCAGCACTTATGCAACCCACTCTAGCTCCAGCCCCAAATCCCCCAGTCTCTATAGGACAAGTTTATGCTCAACAAAACCTTCCCAACCAACCTACCCCTAATAACCAACAAGGGAAGGGCAAGAACAAGCAGGGAAAAAACCGAGGCAATAATCAACCCCAAGGAGGCGGCCAATAGGCCAAACCTCCAAAAAATAATGGTGTCGACCAGCCTGCACAGAATTTTCAGTGTCCCAATCAACCTGGGAAGAACCCACAATTACAGACCAATCATCCATGTGCTATCTGCAACACCTATGGTCATTACACCCATTTGTGGCCCCACATGGCTTGTGTCCAGCAACTCCTTGAAAATGACCAACAATGTGATCCGAACACGGCTGCTCCAGCTCAGCCAAACCTAGCACCACCAGGTCCTCCACCTAGGGTGCTCCAAAAACCCCTACCACACCAAGGGATGGTTGCAACTTGACCCTTGGCCCCACCTGCTCCTGCAGATCCTGTTGCAGCCCCACTTGCTGAGGCTGGTGTCCATCACCTAATGACGTTGTCTTTTGAAGTAAACCTCTAGACTCCCCGCAACCAATATGGATCCTCCACAGAAACCATTGACCCATCAACAGTGTCTACCTATGCCACTCCTGACATGTATCTACACTTACTGATACCTCCCACACATGGGGCGTCCAATGCCCCACAATTCCCTATGCATCGTGTAGCAAACAATGATACTGCCAAAGCCGCCCTCAACTACAACATAGTTGACGTCTTGGACCAATATCCTATAGGAATATCCACTTTGGTAGTACTTAAAACTTTCCCAACACAACATAAAGCGTTGTTGTCTGCGCTAGGTGTCGTTGATCCCTCTGATTGCAGGTTGATCACATTTGACTTGGATCATGGTGAACCTAGGATGTCGCCCACCGTCGCCTTCTAGGTTTTGATCTCAATTCAGAATTTGGTCATGCATCGATGCATCATCGATGAAGGGGCATCCATCTGTGTCATGTCAACTACCATTTGGCAGAAACTCGGGTCCCCAACCCTTCAACCTTCTACCATAGCTCTCTACACCTATGATGGTCACTCCACTCAACCACAGGGGATTCTAATGAACGTCCCTATTGAGTTAGCTGGTAAAAATTTCTTGATCGGAATTGAGTTTTTCAATGCCCAACTTGATTATAACATCCTCCTAGGACGTAGCTACATGTATGACATGTGAGTCATGGCCTCTACTGTCTTTCAACTCCTGATGTTCCCTCATGATGGGAATATCGTGATTGCCGATCAACTGACTTACTACGATCCTAAGGGGCTGTGTAATGTCCTAATTCTAGTGTACAAACCTGAACACTCTAATTCTGTAATTTTTTTCTTAAATATTTCTGAAGTTTAAGGGGTCCACACAGAGCCTTCTCGGATTGGCAAAACAATGGTTTCTTCAGAAAGATTTTGCAGAGGACAAGAGTGATCAATGAGCATCAAGAAAAGGGATGTCAAACATTGAATTTCCTCTCCCCTAACAAATTTATATATGGTTCCATTTAGGTTTCAGAATCCGCGTCGCGGAAACCTACTACCACGCTTCTAGGCAGCCAAACCGTGCAACTAAGGAGAGTAGTTCTTCCTGCTTCAACCAGAGGCTTTGAAAAACTTACAAAGGTTTTTTACAGCCTTAATTTATTATATAAAAAGTATTTGTATATTTTACTAAAGTTCTGGAAGGTTATAGGTGTTTTGGGTGAATTTGGGGATTTCTGGCTATTTTGGTCAAGAGAGAGCCCAAGGAGGATGAACAATTATGGTACAACCCAAACCAAAAATTGTTCTAGAGATTTATATGGGAAGGTGGGTCTGTTACTGATCTATAGGAACTGACGGAGCTCAATTTGGGTTAACAGAACCTATTTTGCATCAATTTCAGTAAAACTAGTTATTAGAAACTAGTAATCTAGCTAGGGTCTTAAAAGAACTATTAAATCATCTTAAATCAAATTTTGTGAAACTTGAGATTCATAAAAGAGATAATTATGAACTCTCTGAACATGAATATTTATTTTAATCTCTTCCCCATCATGAAATATTCATTACAACACACATATTCACTCAATTCCCCCATACACTGATAAAATAGAGTCTTTTAATGGAACTGAGATAATATCCTTCAGGTTCTGAGATATCTCGACCTGATAAATGTAATTTTCAGAAGATACTGACACTACAGAATAGAAATAACATTATTTATTGACCATTACAAGAGGCTTCCAAAATTAAGGGGCAAGAGGCCCGGATCTTGACCAGCAAGGGGCTGTGAGCATAGGTGAAGCATGGGATTCACTGGAGCCCAACCTGAACTTAATGGAGGCTGTAATAAATTCTAGAATAAGCTTCAATGGCTGAAATTATCACTCCATAAACCTGCAATATATATAAAGGGATATGGAAGAGAAGGGAGGAGGGATTTGGGGATCATCCCCCAATGGTGTGAGGCACAACACTCAGAGAGTATGCTCACATAGCATAACCACAATGTCATATCATCCAAACTGAGTCAATGGGGTCGAATTCACCTTTAATAGAGTGTTGAGTGACCTTCTTAGCAAGTGAGGATCCAAGGTGACCTGTGAGAGCAAGTCAACCCTCAACAAACCCTAACCCTGGCCACATAGGCGCCTCCTTTGGGGAATTTAGCAAGCAGGACCATGTGAAATTATTTTCAAGTTCAAATCCTCCTTAATAATTAGAAAGTGCGCCCTCTCTAAGTCAAAATTTGCTTCTTTTGAGTTATGACACCTTTTTTTCTTTTCAAAACTCATAAGGAAACTGTTCTTTCCTTTGAAAACTTTCTTGCTTTTCTCTGACTGCTTTTCTGAGCTCCATAAGAGGAAAATATGCCCTCCTTTGAAAAACTTGCTTGATTTATCCTTGACATATTTTTTCCTACTTTTTGTTACTTTCCTCTTTGTTTCCTATGACAACGTTTGTCATAGTGTTTCCTCTTTCCTTCCTTGGCTAGTAGACTTGCCCAATGCGCACCACCTGACTAGGCAGCTTATTTACACCTCATTAATTAGCAATAATAATTAAAATGGGAACTAAAACTTAGATACATGCCTTACTTAATTAATTATTACAAAATTTCCCTAGGGAGCATGATTAATGTCAAATTGAGCCCCTCCTAGGAGTTCAGTATGGTCAACACTTTAATGGCCACTTTGAGGGGACATGATAGGCTGGCCAAGCCAGAACATTTTCTTCTGGCTATCATCTCCACCATCAACAATGTTTCCATTCCATCCTTGTCTATTATTAGCCCGGGCTTATTCGCTAACAATCCTGTGACTGGCACCTTTTTGTACTTACCACATCCACCTACGTCGACTGAAGTTTCATATTTGTGTACTATCACATCCAATTCCATTTCGACCACATCACAACCTTAGTTGCAACCTCAACATCAATCACTAGGAAACTACTGGGTTTCATTCTTGATCCACATGATTCCCTTCCTGTTTCCACCATCTGGAATCGTGAGCAATCTTGTCATGGCTACTCTAAACCTACCAAATTTTACACTGGGAATTCCTGTGTAGTACCTCGATCCACCCACCCCACACCCGAATCCCCAGGTTGTGTTGACTCCCATCCAATCCATTGAGATGGTGTCATACCCACTTCTTGGTCCATCCAAAACTCCTCCCGTCTCTAATCCAACCCCTCCTCCTCCAAAGAAGACTAGTGGAAACGCCACCACAGAAACAAATGAACCTCATCCAGATCCCCCTTGCACATTGCATGACATCCAAGTTCATATGACACAAAATTGTCCTGAGTTTCCTATCCTTTGCACACACATGGACATTATGGATAAATTTGATGGTACTCCAGTAGTCACTGTCCCCGATCCGCCAACGGTCAAGAACAAGTCATTGCGAACCAACCATCCTTGTGCGGTTTGTGGCTTGTATGGTCATTATTCTCACCATTTCCCAGGATTTACTGAGTATCGATCAACCCTCCGCAACCTTTGGAAACACTCTCATGAGTTCGACATCACTGTCCTTGTTGGGAAAAGTATTGTCTTGAATAATTTACCTAATATTTAATTATCGACTGGGTTGGTAAGCTTAGAGTTGTTATAAAATATATGCGAAGGTAGAGAGTATCGTGGTAATACTTTAATAAACCAAAGATTGACAGATCTTGACTTGAACTCCTAAGGATCGAAATTAGTTAAGTTAATGAAAACAGAGGACTAGGCAGAGTGATATCAAATTATACTACTCTACTTATAAACAATTACTAAAAGACAAAGATAAAGACAATGTGAAGACAATGAACTATTCTTTATAAGAAGGTTTATTTTACTGATAAACAACTTACAAGGAATAATTTACAACAACTACTTATACATGCAACTAATAAATGGCCACTAATTCCATTCTCCTTGATTATTTTGAGGATAAGGATTTAGTGTAATTTGGACAGGAGCAGGAGAAGTATCAAAATGGATTTCAAATGAGGTGAAGAAGCTAAAGGGAATTATATCTAACTTAATTTCTACAAAAATATGTAAACTAAGAACTGTCCAATTACAAGCTATAGTAAACATAATGATCTATGAACAAATAAACCCTACTTACAAAAGATGAAATAATATTACAAGGAAGTAAACATGATTTATGAACAAGCAAAAAACTTATAAAGATGATATAAAATCTATTTTATGGATTCCTTTAATAACAATGTGATTAAGAAGATAAATTGTACTACTATGAGCAATGATACTTAATCTATTAATACATTTAAAATTTCACATGTGAAAGGACAATTCAATTTTAACTACAAAAGATCAAAATACATAACATAATTCTTTAAGCATAAGGTGAGAAGAAAGAGGAAAGAAGAATGAAGTCTAACAAGTAGTATAACAATCTTATCTAAGAGTATTCAGAGAAAATACAATCACTATCTAACTGCTGCCATTAAAACAGAATCAGAAAACTAAGGAGGTAAACTCAAAACAGATGAAAGATACACGGGGTTGAATAAAAGAGTGAACATGAGGTTGAAACGAAGGTCTGTATGGAAGGAAGAATAGATTGTCTGAATGACAGTCTGTCTGAAGAAAATATTGAAATTTCAGAAAACAGTAAATTTAAATTATTTATTTTAGAGCAGTTGACTCATGCATATGCTAATGAAATGTAAAAGGGTAAATTTATTTACTGATTAAATCTTATAGCAACATAATCTAAACTAAGTCATAATTCAAAAAAGAAATTACATTACTAAACAAACTGAAATATACTTAAGCAAAAACAAAATAAACAAAACTAAATTTATTGTGACTTAACCAAAGGAATCTAATCTAGAGATCAAGCAATGAACTGTGAAAACTTTAAAAGGGAATTTAAAATCTATTCTAGGCGCAACCGGTTGCTAACAGGTAAAGGAAGCCTACATAATCAGCATAATAACAATGAAATGTATGCTACAGAAAAATAATTAACATAAATGATTACACTGCATAAACAATTTATAAGTAAAACTATACTAGTTATAGAGAAAGGAAAACAAAACATAAATAAAGATGTAAAACTCTGTTGTCGGGGGGGCCTCCCAGCAAACAGTGTAATGCTCTTTTAATAGAACATGATCATGCACAGTGTAATGGAGCTTTCATTAAACCAAAGCTGGAATTTTATAGTCTTGTGGAAAACTCATAAAAAAACTAACTATCTCGCTATCCTAACTAACTCCATCGATTCTATCAGCTACTAACTAAGAGCTATCAACGATTAACCTTATTCCTCACATGATATCACCTATATATATAATGTTTACAGAAGGAGAGCAAGTCGACCCTTTCAGTGGTCAACTGCTCTTTACGATAAGGAAGTCATTATAACAAGTAATTACATTGATAACTAATAGATGACAGTTCCTTCTTCTTCGCAGATCTGGTTCATCCCTGGCGCGCGATGTGGCATATGATTTTAATCTTAGTCAAAGCCGATTTCAAGGTGTCACACAGAGACATTAGATGAGCACCCTTCCAGAAGAATTCTAATGCTAAGATGTTGGTGCGTGGTCACAACAGTTCATGGCCGTTACATGCCTTTAAAGCACAGAAATCCACTACCAACAATGTGCGGTATGTTTAGCGATATGGACGGAAAGCTGGATATGCTCTCCATATATCTAGTTGAACATGTGTCTGTTTATTAGCTTGTATAAAAGACCATATAACCTGAAAACAATTATACACATGAATTAATATATTGAATACGCTTCATTTCATGCCAAGTTTAATCATTAAAATCGTAAAATGATAATAATAAACAAAATTTACATAAACCTTAAATTCATTCATACCTAAGGCTTGAATGGTGAGTTGTATGGTACAAAAGATGCCAAAAGGTAACAAAACATGTATTAATATGTAAATTATTTAACCCAAAAATGGTGACAAAATGGGGACCAACATTCCCCCAAACCAGAAGAATGCTAGGTTCCACTGGTCAGAGAATAAAAGATAGCATTAGGAAGGAGGCAGAGCTGCGTCAGCAGCTGCCTCCGACTTTGATGAAGCAAACTGTTTGAACTTCAATTTCTTAGCCTGAGCTTTCAAAAGGGCACGCATTGCTTGTCGATCCCTCTGTGATAAACTAACGGTCTTGTGGAGGTCCTCCATAGTTTTAATCTGTAACCACAACTCTTTATTCTCCTCTCGAAGCTCTGAAATTAACTTAACATGCCCTTCATTCTACTTCATCGATTGAGTTAACTCAGAATTTAACTGATATAATGTTGGTTGCAATGGTGTAGATGGCTTTGGGGACTAGTTAGAATCCCGTAGAGGACTCATTTTCGTTGAAGGTGGATCCAAATCGATAGTAGGAAGGGGTTCTTCAGGGCTGATATCTTGGACAAATGCAAGAATGTCCATTTGATCGACGTCCTTTAGTAATTCGACAAAAATACTGGCTAATGCTAACATGGATGAATTTGGGTCAGTTTCTCTACCTCGGCCTCATCATCTGAATGATCGGTCTACACATCAAACTGAACTGCGATCTGGGTACTAGGCCAGAGCATATGCTGAACACTTTTCTCTTTTTGTCTCCAGGTACAAGGTCATGAAAAAGGTACAAATTTGGCGAACACAGGACTAGCAGGGGTATTTTGCGCAAGTGGGTTAGGTTCTAAGGTATCTTTGTCAAGGTAGATAATGTTTTGGTTTTCCTCTTCTATAGGTGAGGTTTGGCTGGTTCCACAGTGAAAATGGTGAGATTGTTTATGGATGTTAAGATGGGGATTAAGCACCTTAAATACAAAGGTCTCCCAAGGTTGGTTTCACTCCTTGAGATGGTCCAGGATTAAAAGTTTGATCAATTTGTGGCGGTACAAGCTACTCTTGGGGTGAAGGGTATTCTTGCGAACCAGGTTTGACATTTTCTCCAGACTATGAAGGAAAAATAAAGGAAAATTAATAATTCTATTATCGATGAAATGGGCCAATAAACAGATATGACAGGATTTGAAAACACTAAAATTACCTTCACAGGTAATCAGATGAATAATGACCGTCAGCGGATTGATGTATTTAGGATTTATCCATCTATAGTGATAACCCTTCCCACTGTCACATACCAGAATTCAGGCTTGAGGTTGAAGTTATGCAATGCCCTTAGAACAAACCAGTGTTTATGCCTTCGTTCACCTTCTCGAGGAAGCTTAGTGGTGTGTGCAATCGATTCCTGTATAACCTGGAAGGAAAGATGTCCTACCCTCACCATTCTTCCATCGAACCCCATTGCAAAAATAAATAGGATTTCATCATCGTATCCTTGCAATAGATGGAGGAACGGGTTCCAGATGGCATGAAAAAACACTTCCTGACGTCCTCTGAACTCTGTCATTCTGAACAAATCCTGGTAGGTTTCTGGCTCAAATCAGTTTGGCATGGTTTTAGTAGAGGGGAGAATACAAGGTTTGCAGAGAAAGGTGGCTAAAATTCTCTACAGTGATAACGGTTAGTGATAGCAATGGAATGGGAGAAGGTTTGCACAGTGCTGGTTTAAAACATGCCACATTCAACCTACCAATTGATCATGCAAACAGCTCGGCATGCTTAGATGATCATGCCATTATCGCAA
Organism: Pseudotsuga menziesii; assembly: GCA_001517045.1. NCBI lineage: Eukaryota > Viridiplantae > Streptophyta > Pinopsida > Pinales > Pinaceae > Pseudotsuga > Pseudotsuga menziesii. Next base: position 262,057 of record LPNX010544342.1, read on the forward strand.
TTTTCAAAACGTGTGCCGTCTAAAGTACATGATTGAATGAGTTTCTAAAATTTAGTTGGTTCAACCATGTCGAAAGCAAGCTTTGGATAGGTTGAACATGTACTTAAGGTGAATGTATAACCAAATTTGTAACCATAACCTTAGTTCAACGAGAAGGTCGGCTTATCTGATAGCTTATGCGTGCAAATGGACAAAGAGGATAATGGAGATGGAAGAGTCATGATATCTAAAGGGTACCCTTAGGTCATATCATATCCATATAGAGGTGAAATAAAATCATATTAGATCTAATTCATACTATCATGAATCGGCATTAGTCAGAATATCGTGTGGATGTGACCCTAATGGTATGACTCGGCTTTTTACCCAAACAAAATTAAACCAATAATTAACCATAGATACGAAAATGTCATAAAAAATTTATTCAGCTTGTCATTTGACTTCTTATTCATACCGACATTCAACCCTTCATATGATCCTTCATATAGCTTTCTATAAAAAATGGGCTTGCTGGATCAAACTGCTGCTAATTGTGGCTTTTCCTAAGCTGATAGGTCACAAAGAAGTCATATGAAATCATTCTTGGAGTTCTTCCTTATTCATCCAAGATTTTAAAGCCAATTTCTCTATTTGCATTATCCTACAGACACTTCATCATTTGGCAATAAGTCTCTTATAAGTAAAAATAAAGACAGAAAGTCAGGCTAATCCTCCCCCAAACCAAAAATATGGCATGTCCCCAAGCCATACAAAAAACTACGTAACTGTCAAAATAAATTAAGGAAAGTTCAATCATGTTGTTGTAAGTTTGTAAAAGAGAGAAAACTAATAAATGGAAAGGATTCAGATATATACATTTATCCAAAAATAACAGTGTTCAAATATATGAATGTATAAATTTATCATTTACCGTGTGATGAAGATATATGTGAAAGGACCATAGGGAAAACTAGTCACCCTTGGCTTGTTGTAAGGATACCTTGTCATCTCAAAAATTCTTGAGCTCACCTTTGAATTTGTAGAAGTTTACAACTATGGGTCCCATTTCTAGGATAAACATATCCTAGATATTGATTGAATTCAGATTGTTGGATCCAATGCCATATTACAGTTATTATTTAATGACCGTCCTAAACAATAGGCCTAAACATATTTTGTTGTTAAACCATGTGCCTAGTGGTGCATTAACCAGATCTCTTTTACTTGATATTTCCCCACTGGCAGTAGGCCTGTTCAGTACCCCAGCGGGTTTATCTTGGTACCATGCAAGCATAGACCCGCTGCCAGCGAGCCTGTTCAGTACCCCGACGGGTTCACATGCATTTATCGAACTTTTGTATTTTTAGGTTGTTACTTAGTATTGACCCACTACTTGCAGGCCTATTTAGTACCCCAAAGGGTTTTCCATGTATAAATATTCTGAGTATATGGAAGTCGATTGGTACTAGAGCGTGCTAAGCCCTACTAAACACATGAGTTATAAAAAAAAATTCATAAAATGGCCTTAACTATAGATCATGTCAAAAGAGAATAACTTAAAGGTGTTCCTTGGCCTTTCAGTCTATTTTCTTTATAAAATATAATGTTCCCTGCAAGAAGAAATTCCACTTATCCTGGAGTGTTCTCAAAAATATTTAAGAGTCAAGTGTTGATAACAAGTGTAGATGAACTAGTAATCTCTAGGCGTAGAAATTCTGAAAATCATGATAATTGAAGTGAGTCTTTTGAGCACTTGTTAAAGTAATCAAGAATATACATATCTGAATCAAAACACCATATATAAAGCATAACAAAATCATAAAATAAATGTTTCAAAGTTAATATATGATTTTTGTAACTAGGAATATTTCACCTTCTGCAAACAGAAGTTGTTCCTCTGGTCTGAATGGTTCAGATCCAGAACAAATGAGTGAACGACAAAGGATGGAGACCTTCCCTGAATGTCGTAGACACCTATAATGTTGCTTTGATAGTGAACCTATGTACTTGAAAATAGATCAAACATGCAAACACATCAAAGCTACTAGAAAATCATCTAATTATCCATGTTAGTGACTAAGGAATATAACAACATGTACATGTGAAATCAAAACAACAGCAATGTGAGACGGAAATCAGCTTTGCATTAAAGATGTATGGAGAAGCTTAAAACAATGCTGTAGTGTCAACAAGCATCTCCATGAGACAAACACTTCATCCACATAAGCTCCAACTTTGCTATCTATGCTCTACAATGGCTTGGGCTAAGTGGTCAATCCAACAGTATAACAATACCTCTATATTTCTCCCCCTCAACTATGGACATGAGCTTGTATTTATAAGGCTCAATGGATAGGGATAGTTGAGAGATTTGTGGATAAGGTGGCTCCAAGATCCTATGGTGGGGGATCTCGAACTCAATTGACCCACAATGATAGGGATAAGGGAGGACACGAGGCTCATGATCTAGAAGACTCGAGAAGCTTCTCTTTTTCCCATTTTACCCAGGGTATCGCTTTTCTTCTCTTATGAAAGAGTGGTTTAGATGAGAAATGCTTATGGACCAAAGACCATAGGTTGTGGCACTGCTTATGGAAAATAGGATACATGCGATGCGAGCAAGGTATCACTCATGGGCCACAAGGAAATCGCGGTGCTGATTTTTTTCATGTAGAATTGACAAACAGAGTAGGTTTCCACTCTAAGTGTTGGGATTAAGGGAAAACATGGAAGTTAAGGGTCTTATCACATGGTGGTGACAGGATTTGGGTATAACAGAATGCCCCCCAAAGCATGATACTTAGAGGGATACGATAAATGAGAGCTTTGAGAGAACAAGTTGTCACTTCAAGGTGAAAATGTCAGCTCGATCGGAGCATGTCATCAAATAGACATTTGTAGTACATCAATATTTTTTACTCATAGACACAAGTAACCCACTCATGGATGCAGACCAATACAAGGAAAATCCATGAGAGGAATAAACAAGCATGGATACTAGAATACAACATAGATCCATGTGATAGAGGACTCAAACTTGGACATAGCTACCAGACATACAACGTAGATCTATGTCACACAGACGCAAATTTGAGCATAGCCATTACCATACAAATGTGGATCCAATCTAGATATACAAAACTCCATTGCAACCTAGGGAAAGCAATGAGCACTAAACAAATATCGAGGGTCTTCGTCTCGTCTTCCACAATGTACGATTCTATCCATTTGATTACAATGATCTGAAGTCGAACATGGTAGAAACCACTTGATTACCGGTCAATGATGTGAACTGTTAACAAATGCGAGGGAAATCACCATTGATGTCAATGATTCCCAAGGTACCCTAGTACAATATACTGAGTGTGAATAGATGTCCTGATGTCGAACACCTAGTCGATTCTATCGATCAAAGGTCAATGATGTGAACTTATGTCAAGAGCGAGAGAATCTGTCATTAAGGCATACAGATCTCAAGGTACTAAGTTTTTATTTATAAGAATATTTTCCAGATGATGAGCTGATGTCGACGGGAATAGTCTCGTCGAAGGAGGGCCATGATGAATCCCACATTGATGACATGAAACTCAAAACATAGTTCTGGAATGATGTGAATGTAGTAACCATAGGACTAACTCAAAAGTACTGACACAGAGACTGTTTTGACTGTAGAGCTAAACTTCTTCAACTTCCCTTTGAACATCAGGTGGCACGGCAAAAGACTTGGAAGCATGACTAAACGAGACAAGCACATAGTGCGACAGTGGACAATGCATTCTTTTGAAAGACTCAAAGGAGTGGCATGACTCATGAAAGTGGATCGTCATGGAGATCGAATGAATGCCCAATTGACTGAAATGATATGCAGACAAGTGCCATGTTCAAAGGTAATGACAAACTACTGCCATTTATTTGCAAAATGTTTCCCTTCCCATTTTCCCCATCATGGTTGATGAGTGCCTCTTTTCGATTTTACGAGTTCAAAGAGGGTGACAAACACTCGGTATAGCTCATCCAAAGACAAGTCCAAACTCATATGTTTTCCGAACCTGAGAGAGGAGGGGTTTGTTCCCAAAAAAGGGTCTCTGAATGTTTAATTTAACGAGTCCAATGAAAGAAAACTCGGTATCGTTCATGTTTAGAGACTCTGAACGACCACGGAAGAAGACTCCTAAGGGTCCTTTTTCCATTGATTTAGTCTCTAAGGCCCAAAAAAGTATAAAATTATACCTTAGAGAACTCTTCCAGTCATGATTGGCTGGAGTGTTACTCTTTTGTAAATAGTCTATCCGAACCAAAAAAGAGATAACCTACCGTCGTAGAGATGACTCTTTAAATGCTTTAACGAGCATGAAGAAGACAAGATCGCTCGACAATCTTTTCGTATTTAAGGAGCCTGAAAAGAGTTTAAAGAAGAATCCATTAGGTCTCTTTTCATAATGAGAGATTTTACGAGCCTGAAAAGAATCAGAAACAGACTCAGACCTTTGATACTATGTTTCGAGAGCGTGACCAAAGTGTTGCAATAAACGCTCAACAACTTTTTTTGTTTTATGGTAGTACGAAAAAGTCAAAAACGAACTCCCAAAACTTCACTGCTACTGTTCTTCTATCCTGCAACGAGTCAAAAACAAGTGTTAAATGCGCCAATAACTGACATTAAGGGATTACGACGGATAGATTTTGAGTAATAAGTGATTTAAAAACAAAACTATACCATGTCAAACCCAAAAATGTGTATAAAAGTCATGTAAATAGTGAAAAATCAAAACATTTTACTATTTACCCATAGTGGAGAGCATTTGGAGCACTTTCCTAGCCAGATCTTTAGTTATTGTTATCGGGAGTTTCCACCATCGGATTCGAGCGCCGTCAATTCCAGGTAATATCCTAGAACCTACTCTTTCACCTTATTTCTTCAATTTTGAATTTTAATGGTGTTTTGAGCTTGTATAGCAAGCCCTAAAATCATGGGAGTAGGCACCACGCTTAGGCCTTGTGGGATACACGGTACCTCACTAGAACCGTGCCAAAAACACAGCGCACATGTGGTGCCACCACCTATTTTCAATGGGGCACAGGAGGTGCTGGCCGTGAAGATGTAAAAATAATCACACAAGCAAAACTAGATCATTTTATTTGATTTGAATGATTCAGAATGATTCTAATGGGTCTTGTGATTGTTTTTGGCAGGTTCTAGCTGATAGAAAATGGTCATATGGAAAGAAAGATAGCATGATAATGCTGACACATTTTCCGAAAGGAATGCGGGTTGCATAGCCGCATTGAGAGACTGTGGACTCCTAAGATTCTTTCAGACTCCCAGTATGGTATCACATGAGTGATTGCTAGAGCATATACTCCTAATGTGGAATCCAGAGCAACAATACTTTGATGTTGGTGCTCACATTTTGACAGTCAAGGTAGAGGATATATACTTCCTTACTAGCCTTTCGAGATGGGGTGCTCCCATCTCACTGGCAGGTTCCTGCGAAGGGGACATCACTACACAGGAGTTGATAAACCATCACTGTATCCCTGGGACAAGGACATCGAGGAAGCAAAATATCCATAAAGGCAGTGATGGATGGACCTCTACGGGTTGTATTTTTTACCATGTAGAGAGTGGCAGGAAGCCAAGGGGTGCACTAGGATTCTATAGAACATATTCTCTATGCCATAGAGGCCATGGAGCCTACATTCTTTAATTGGGTGGAAGCCCTGCTTTCGATATTCAAGGATCAGCTGACCAAGTGTCGGCAGGGGGAACTGAAGCAGTTTGGTTTTTATTGCATTCTAACCTTCTTATTCTTCAAGCGGGTACCATAGATGAGACCCCAGGTGGTTTTTAAAGAGCTGAGAGTGTGGAACCCTCGCATGTAGAGGTGGGTCCGAATTATGGCCCGTACTGGAGCGGGCAGGGGGAAGGTGAAGTTCGGTGACCCATTCTTTCGACAGCTGAGAGATCATATCCTCATGGTGGAGGATTATGCATATGCATGTACATACTTCAGCAAAGACCCTTACCTATCGTTCCCACCTGGTGGACAGTGGGGTGACATCGGTAAGAAGCAAAAAACCCTAAAATGGAAAATGTTTTTATGTTTTTGATGTTTTATATTTTTTATGTTAAGTAACGAGACTTGAATATTTTCATGCAGACGTTGGATCAGCATGACTTGAGGGAGATTCCCCATTGGATAGATGAGCCGGAGCCCATTTCGTACCGTAGGGTGACGATGTGACCAGGGAGTTAGAGGAAAACCTGGAGAGGTTGACCCTAGACATCCCTGACGCTTCCATTGATGACCTCCCTCTGAGGTATCAGACACCTACAGTGGGAGTACCGGGTCGATTTAGCAAACTACTACGTAGAGTGGCCCGGGCAGTGATGCGCTACCACGAGCATCACTAGACGATGTATGCATGATGTATCCATTGAAAGCTGATAGCTTTAGGATTTTGTATGGTGATTTTTACCTAAAAGCCTATGTGCTTCATATGAGGTCTTGTGACCTATTTTTGTAAACATGTTCATGTATATATATATACAGACTTTTACCTGGTGTTTATATCTCTCAAATGGTGAATGTATTTTACATGATTTTTATGTGTCTTTAATTGTTTATTTACAATGAACCATGTTTGATTTTAATGTCACGAATGGGAAATATACCAATCTAGGATGTAATTAGCTAATGAGTCAGCAACTACATTATGTTCCCTAGGGATATTCCTATAGGTGATAGTTTGAAATGACCTTTCTAACAAGCGTACCCTCTGGAAGAGGCGGAGAAGCACAGGGTTCCTAATGGTATAAACATGGTTTAGATGACAAACCATGAGTTGTGAGTCCATCAAGACTACCAAATTGTGAACATCTTGGGAGGCCGCTTCAGTCAGAAGACCTATGACTGCTCGATACTCGGCGATGTTGTTGGTAGCGGAACCAATACAAACCACTCCTGAACTGACCAAATCATTAGCTGGGGAATAGAGAACCCAAGAAGCTGAGGCAAGATTCAAGGTGTGGTGGCAAGCACCATTAGGGAAGCCATAGAAATCCATCTGCTCTGCATGACCAAAACATGGTATAAACAGATACGAACACTAAACTCAAAACCATATTGAAAATACTCAAAGCACACTGAAATTCAAGCAATATACATATATGCAAGATACTATCCAAGAGAGATCTAGGCATAGTACCTCTTCAGGTACAAGACATTGTGAGGTTTCCCTAAAGGGATTCCATCGTAGTCTACGAGCTCGTAGGCCCCTTTCTCTAAAACTTTAGAAACAATGAAAGGACCGTACCACATGGACTCGAACTTTCCTTTCCCTAGTTTGTCATATCTATGATCGTAAGTCAAAACTAGGTCACCCTCATTAAAATCATGAGGTTGGATGGATTTATCATACTGCGCCTTGACGCATTTCTTATGTGCCTCATTAGCCAAGGCAGCATCTCTCCTAGTTTCGTCAAGGTCATTCAAGTACAAAAATCTCTCTTCCTCTGCGGAAGTGTCTGGGAGAAGTTCGATGGCAAGTTTCAAGGATGGAATCTAACATTGAATCGGTAAGACAGCTTCGATTCCATAGATAAGCTGGAATGGTGTGAAACTAGTAGTTGTTTTCACTGAAGTCATGTAAGCCCAAAGAGAAGAGAAAAGGATATGGTGCTAGTTGGATTTATGGTCTCCAACCATCCGATGAAGCATAGTTTTCAAAACTTTGTTAATGGCCTCTACCTGACCATTAGCTTGCAGATAATATGGCGTAGAGTTTTCATGGTGAAAACCTAGCTTGGCACTTAGTTCCTCCATCATTTGATTATGGAAATGTGATCCGTGATCAGTAACTGTGGACTAAGGGACTCCGAATCTAGCTATGACATGATTGAAAAGGAAGAGAGTGTCAGTCTTACCATCTTCCTCATATGTAGGCATGGCCTCAGCCCACTTTGTAAAATAGTCAACGGCTACGATGATGTAACCATGCCCCCCGGCTGAGGTAGGCTTACAATGCATATAATCAATCCCCCATTTGGAAAATGGGCCAATGGCAATGACGGGGTGTAGCAGAGCAAGATGAGTGCACTTTTCAGGATAAAAATGTTGACAGGGTGGGCATTTCTTAACAGCCTCGTGACAGTCTTTAAAGACTGAAGGCCAGAAATAGCCAACACAAAGGATTTTTTGTGCTGTAGCCATCCCAGATAAATGATTGCCACATGCTCCAAAGTGGCAATAATTCAACACATGTTCAGCTTCCTCATGGGTGAGGCATCTTTGGAGAATAGAATCAATCACACGTCTATACAAGGTATCATTTAGGATAAGGTAGTATTTCATGTGCTGACAAATACGGCGGCGATCATCACGGGATAGATTTGGCTAAAATCTTTGTGTTTGGAGATAAATAAGAAAATATCCATACCATGGATCAGTAGTGCTTATCAAGAACAGGAATTCATCCGAAAATGAATCACTGGGATCAAATTCCATCGAAGCACAGGGAAGATCACACATGAGCTTGGCAAATACCAAGGATTTCTTTGATGTGGCTTTGGAAAATTCTAGATCAAGCTCCTGTAGTATGACTATCCATCGGGAGTACTTGCCCCCGAGCACCTGATGAGTCAGGATGTAATACATAGGGTTCTAGTCTTCCAATACAGTGGTTGTGCAAAGCAAAATGTAGTGATGAAATTTTTGTATAGCAATGACCGTGGCCAATACTAACTTCTCCACGCGTGAATATCGAGTTTCAGAATCCATAAGATTCTTACTAGCATAGTAAATCACGTGCTCTTGTCCATTGGGATTTTCCTGCACCAAAACCATAGCGATGGTAGTAGTGGAGGAAAGAATATATAAGAGAAAGCCCTTTGAATAATCTGGGGGGTGTATCACGGGTGAATGAGTTAGAGCGTGTTTGAGATTATCAAAGGCACATTGGGATTGTTCATCCCAAAAGAATGGAGCATCTGTCTTAAGGAGACGCATATAACCGTGCATTTTCTCTGCAAAATTGCATATGAAATAACAAAGGAAGTTTTCCTTCCCTTGCAAACTTTGGAGTTCAAGAAGATTGGTAGGGGCTAGTAGAGCTAAAATGGCGAAAATTTTCAAAGGGTCTATCTGGATGCCATCCTTAGAGACCACAAAACCTAACAGGCATCCCGTCTCAACACAAAAAATACATTTATGCGGATTGAGCCATATATTATGATGACAGCATCTCAGGAAAATATCTCTAAGTTGACCAGGGTGGTCCTCCCGTCACTGTGAATGAGAAAGGAGGTCATCAAGGTACGGTTCAACAATATGTTAATTAATATCGTGAAACGCATAGGACATTGCACGCTGGAAAGTGGCTCCAGAATTTTTTAATCCAAACGGTAACTTCCTATATGCAAAGGTTCCCAATGGGAAAATGAATTCCATCTTGTGCTGATCAGTGGGTAATATCTCAATCTAATTATAGCCGAAAATTCCATCCATGAATGAGAAGATGACACTTCCAGCACAGTTGTCGATAATCTAATCGATATGTGGAGTAGGAAAGTTGTCCTTGGGACAAGCTTTATTCAAGTCTCTAAAATCGATACAGACTCTAATAGTTCCCTTCTTTTTATTGACAGGGACAACGTTCGATACCCATTTCGTCAGGGGTATGGGATAGATAAACCCAGCTTTGAGAAGTTTCTCTATCTCAGCTTTAATAGTTGTGGCCTTCCATGGATGGACTTGCCTTAGTTTTTGCTTAACAGGTTTAGTAGTAGGATAGGTTTTAATTTCATGGACCACAATGGATGGGTCTATCCCCGCATTTCTTCATAAGACTAGGCAAAAATATGATGGAATTCTTTGAAAAGTGCCTTGTAAGCTTCAGATTCGTTTGTTGAGCAGTTATGCCCAACATGAACATGCTCGATGGTACCAGGCTTGGCTGATATGTCAATCGGATCTGTCTGAGTAATGTTGCAAAGGTTTCCTTCAGAATCTGCGTCTTGCAACAATATAGGACTTTGAGGTTCGTTGACAATATCAGTGGAAAACAAGGATGTAAAGTCATGGTCGACCGTACTGGTGTTCGGGGGGAACGAGGATCTATGATGGTGATCCTCCCAAATGGACTCATTCGTATTCATGATCTCCATGATGGAATCGTCGGAAGGAAAAGTTTCAGAGAGATAATCCAGAATAGGAAGAGATGGTTCTAACCAGTAAGGTAGGTGGTAGGGATCTGAGGCCACCAGATGAAGTTCATCAATGTGATCATCGAAAAGGGTTTGAATGATGTTGTACATTTCTTCATGTGGGATCAACGATGTGGACTCAAATATTTGTTTTCCCTTGGGCTAATAATCAAATGACACAATCATATTTATTGTTGTTGTGTCTGTGTTAGGAGGAGTGGATGGAAAAATCCCCATAAGGGATGAATCCTTCAACATGCCTACCCCAATCAACTGGTAAGGAGGAGGGGAATGGCCTAATATAGGGATGTTATTAGATGTAGAGGTAGCAAAATCTGGCATACAAAAATCAAGTTGATCGATGGTAACAATTCTCCCTAGATGTGGAAATTGGATTGTTCGAAATACTGTCGAAGCGACAACAGTCATGGCATAAAACCAATTTCTTCATAGAAGGAGGTTGTAATCTAACGGGGCATCCACTACTTCTACTTGAATAGAAATAGTTTTGCCCCCGATATCAACTACAAGGGATGATATGAGACACCATGGGGCTGGAAGCCTCATCCATCAAAGTCTTTCAGAGTCGTAGGAGACGTTACAAGCTCGGGAGAGCCAATAGCTTGCCAACAAGACAAGGACAAAACCGAAGTTGAAGCTCATTTGTCTAAGATAGTCCTAAAGACTTTCTTTCCGACTACTTTCGTGATGATTTGGAAAGCAAGTTTGTGAGGTAGTCTAGACTTATAGTTCTCGACATTGAATCAAATTAGTATTATCCGGGTCTAAATCTCCTAACGTAGTTAACAGGTTTTTGTGTTGTGTAGGACAACTTTAGAGCACTTCCAGGGTAGACATTGCACACGGTGCCTGAGCGAGATCTTCAACTACATTATAAAATTGAGCAGCTTGGGCATTAGAGTTAAAAATAACCTTCCTAAGAGTACTATTGGGTGGACACAAAATCATATTGAGAGTAGGCTTCTCGATTATTAGGGGGATAGTAGATGACGATTCAGGAGAACCAGTAGAGGGAGCTTTTCCTGAAGAAGAATGGTATTCTTTCTTATCTACAGGTTTGTCATAACTATGAATTTGAGTTTGCAAACTAATGGTATCCAAGGACATCATACGAATTTCCTCTGACAAACTAGAGTTTCCCTTATTAGACATGTGGTCTATCAGTTGTTGTTGAGAGGGAAAAGGATCCGTGAGAACTACGGGTGCGGGATTTCTTTTCAAAAATTGGGTGATTTCGTCCCGGCGGGGACACTCTTTTGTGAAATGGTCACCTCTACATAGAAGACATGGATATTTTTATTTCTTTTCCCTTTATCGTTATCATTGGTGGTTGGTTTTGGATTTTCCTGTTGGTTTACAGGTTTTTTATTTTTACTTTTTTCTTTCTTTTTACTATTACCAGCGGTTTGATACTCTGAATAGAATTGACCTCGGCGGAAACCTTGGGAGTCAAAGGAGTAGCAGTGGCAGTCTGTGGTTGCTTGGCAGGTCTTGATGCTGACAGGGACTGGATTGAACCAATAATCCCATCAATAGGGACTTCTACTGGTGGCTTTGCAAGATCGGTGCTTGGGCGAGGAGCTTGAGGAATCAAGTCATACAAAGTTTCAAACTGGGAATATACCAAGTCTAGATACTGGGCTCAACTAATGGCTTGCTCTTCAGTAACGACACCTCCCATAGCCACATATCGGGAAATTGGAGGCAACAAAGATTTAGTAAACCAATCAGCTAATAACTGATCTGAAATAGAATATGTGGATATGATCGGATATGTGGGTGGAGGTGTTATGTCGCAAAGAAGTTAAGAGATCAGTACCCATTTCATAACAAATAGGAAGTTGAAATTGCGTAAGAAATACAGTTGCCAATGAGCCAAAATCCACAAACAAATGTTGTAGAAGTTCAATGTACCATTTCGCGGCTGTACCGGTCAAGGTTCGCTGAAAGAATCTTAAACAAACTGAATCATACATAAGGGAGTTTGAAGAACACCACAGATGGGATGTTGTGACATGGTTTTTTGGATTGTCTCCATGCTTCCCATTGAACTTTGGAATTTCCGATGGTAACTTTACTGGAATAGGAGGCCACGAGGGGTTATGTCGAATGGGGTCATTAATCAACTTGGACAAATCACGTATGTCCAAAGTTGCTAGGAAAGGTAACTGGTGGTTAGGTTGTACATACTGGTAATATTGATATGGCATATAATTACTAGTAGGACCCTGTAAGTAGACTAATAGACAGGCTCGTGTGACAAAGAACTACCGAAAAATCCGCCCGTAGGGGGTTGATTTCCGGGATCAGGACCGTTAGGACCACAAGGGCCATTGGGACCACCAAGACCACTGGGGCCACTAAGAGGCATACCACTAGACCCTCCGAGACCTCTAGGAGGTAAACCTCCAGAGCCTCTGGAACCACTAGGAGGAGGGCCACCATACCCTGCAGGGCCATTAGGAGGAAAGCCACCAGGCCCCCAAGGACCATTAGGACCATAAGAAGGAAAGCCACCAAGCCCTACAGGACCATTAGGCCCCCTAGGGGGAGGACCTCCATAAGGCGGTCCACCGGCACCTCCCACAGTATGAATAGGTATCCCCCCCATAGCTAGCATATAGGACCAGTTAGGTTTCCCCCATGGCATGAAAGTATTACTAGGATATGGGATTCCAGCATAAGGAATTCCTATGGGGTCGGATGGATAATTAATGTTTCCTACAGGTATTTGATTTGCTATATAACCATAACTCCAAGAGGTTTGATTGGTTACAGGTTGTGCCTCCAAGGGCTGACCTAAACTAGATGGGGGGTTAACCACATTAGTGTGGGTGGGAGGGACATAAACTGTAGATTGCTCTATACCAGAGGTATGTCCATGACTAGGTACAATTCTGGTGCCAGATAATGTTGGTCGTGTCGGGGGTTTCCCCCCAACACTAGAAGGTAATGACAAAACAGGAATTGAAGCATTGGGAAAAGACATAATATGGGAGGTGGTGGGGTTGGTAGTTTGACCTGGGTTGTGTGGAGTCATTATGTGATCTATAGTCGGTTCAATGGATCTCATAGAATCATCAAGTGAATTATATCCCATAGGAATAGCTGTGGAACGTGATGGTGGTGTGCCCAATATGTCATCTATTATGTTTTCAATCTCCTGTGCATGGAGAATTGCTGCATGGTATTTTCAACGTTCTTCTTCATCTAGAGAAACTTCTTCAGAAAATTTTAAACGGGTGCCAAATGAGGCAATGGCTTTTCCTATAGAGGTATCCCAAAATGGAGCAGTGGGACCATAATCCGGATGGGTAGTATCATCAACATGGCCTTCTATGGGAGAATGGAACGAAGTATTACCCCAAGAATGTTGTTGGACCAAGGGAGGTGAGTGTGAAGGATATGGTCCTCCATTTTCTGTAGCCACATTATCTCCCACTTAGGAGGTGGTAGCAGCTCCTTGGTCGATAGCTTCCATTGGATTTTCTCCTGAAACAAGAATAAAATTGGGTGGCAAGGCCCGTACTCTTCTGGATTACCTTAGCTCAGCCATTTTTTACAGCTCCTATCTAACCTAGGGTCTCAAAAACTAGAAAACACACCAAAAATTTCCCTACTCAAGCTATAGGCCAAACAAGCAGACTTTTATGATAGGAGGAGTTCAGATAGTTAGGTCTCTCACTAGGATTGTCAAGAAGGTTCCACTCACAATATACCTCAAGGGTACGTGTGTAGTAATCTCCCCAAAAATTTTTTTCGGTGTATGGCTCCAAGCAAGATGGCCAAAGGGATTTTTTCAGATGGATAAGGTATCCTAGTGGGGTCTCCTGATATACGCAAGATACGTGGGAGCTCAAATCGGTAGTAGTGTTGTCTAATGCATAACCGTACACAAGGGGCCTTCTGATATACAATCAAGTACGTGAAGTACCTTTAGATATATCGACGGTACATGGAAGAACCGCGTGAGTCCTGGAATGTAATGTGGATGAGTAACGATAGCTCCTACGCTTAACGACGCCAGGACATGTCTCTAACTTATCACTCAAATTGCTATGCAAATTTTAACCTATAGCTATCGTTAATTTTAAAGTGGACGGTTAGGTGAATGCATGGAATTTTGACAGAAAAAGTAAAACCATGCAGTATGCACATGCAAATATTTTACTTTACCGTTCATGGTATGCCTACCTACGGGAGGGAAAGAGAGTATTTCTTTTGTTTTAAAACCAACAATTTCCCAATAACAATCTTGAACAAATCAAAATCAAAGACAAGAAACACTTTCCAAACTCATTTCTCTTTTCTGAAAGCAATCAAAAGGGGAAGAGTCTCTTTTCCTAAAAGAAAAACAAGAAGCACACTATATGCATATGCACTCTATTTTTCGATTTTTCTTAAAGCATAGATAGATCTAACTTAAAACTACAATATTTTTTATTTTGATGAGATAGTACTAACGCAAAAGAGACAAAAGAACATAGAGAACCTAAAATCTAGTGAGGCTAATTAGAGATCCAATGTCTTATGCTCAATGATGATAATGACCTAATCTCAGTCAAAAAATTTCTTTTTAAACAAGCAAAAAGAAGTCCTCTATGAAAACAAAAAACAAAATCAAGATACTAATCAAATGTTTTTCTTTCAGACAGAAATGAAAAGAGAGCTCACTAACACCTAAGCTTTCAAAAAAATAAATCCTTTCACAATCACAACCAACAAGCACGAAGGGAAATGGACAATCAACAAGCCTAGTCTAGCTTTTGAATTCTTCAATCAAACCAATCTTTTACCACATAATTTCAAACCATAACCATTCAGATTCTAACACACAAGCCTGACAGTGCAGGGCTGAAAGCAAACACACTCAATTTTTTGCAAAAAAATGAGAAAAAAGTGTCTTGGAACAAGGCCTACCTGGCACCATGCTGGAGGGGTCTTGACTCAGGACTCAGGCGGTGGCACCACGTGCTGCTAACAAGGTTCAGGAAGTGGCACCACTTCTCGCCAACAGCATAAGAGTGGTTCCCTGAATAGATCCAAAACACAAAGGAGAACGAAAGATCAAGTTAGAAATTGATCAGATCAAGGTAAAAATTGATGGATTGACAATAACAAAGAGCATAAAAAGTTGAAATAATTCAAATCTGAACACATCTGAAAGTTTCAAACCAAAATTCACTGAGTCAAATAGCAGATCTGATTGAAGAGAGTTGGAGATGGAGCCTGGATTTGGACAAGAGTTCAAGAACTGATGAAGATCAGATCAACTAATATATGCACTGCTCCCCAGCGGAGTCGCTAGATTTGTAACCAGGAATATTTCACCTTCTATGGATAGAATCTATTCCTCTGGTCTAAATAGTTTAGATCCAGAACAAATGAGTGAATGACAAAGGATGAAGACCTTCCCTGAATGTCGTAGACACCTGGAATGCTGCTTCGATAGTGAACTAGTGTACCTGCAAATAGATAAAACATGCAAACACATCAAATCTACCAGAAAATCATCTACTTATCCATGTTAGTGACTAAGGAATCTAACAACATGTACATGTGAAATCAAAACAATAGTAATGTGGGACAGAAATCAGCTTTGCATTAAATATGTATGGAGAAGCTTACAACTAATGCCTTTGTGTCAATAAGCATCTCCACGAGACAAACACTTCATCCCCATAAGCTCCAACTTTTCTCTCTATGCTCTCCAATGGCTTGGGCTAAGTGGTCAATCCAACAGCATAACAATACCTCTATATTTCTCCCCCTCAACTATGGACATGAGCTTGTATTTATAAGGCTCAATGGATAGGGATAGTTTAGAGATTTGTGGATGAGGTGGCTCCAAGATCCTATGGTGGGGGATCTCGAGCTCAACTGACCCACAATGATAGGGATAAGGGAGGACACGAGGCTCATGATCTAGAAGCCTCGAGAAACTTCTCTTTTTCCCATTTTACCCAGGGTACCGCTTTTCTTCTCTTATGACAGAGCGGTTTAGATGAGAAATTATTATGGACCAAAGACCATAGGCGGTGGCACCACTTATGGAAAACAAGATACATGTAGTGTGAGCAAGGTATCACTCATGGGCCACAAGGAAAGCATGGTGCTAAGGTTTTTCATGTAGAATTGACAAATAGAGTAGGTTTCCACTCTAAGTGTTGGGATTAAGGGAAAACATGGAAGTTAAGGGTCTTATCACATGGGGGTGATAGGATTTGGGTATAACAATTTTAGTGCTTTTAGAGTACTTTCCTTTTCAGGTAATATCCCATGAGCAGTTCAAAGAAATAGAAACACCCATTTGTAACTAGATTTCAAAACCATTTATTAGATGATTTATTTTATTCTTGAAAACGTAGAAAAAGAGTCCCCTATGATTAGACATGGCTCTTATTTATTCAAAGAGATATACACATACTGACATATTTACAAATGATGATAACCTATAATATTTTTAAGAATCGAGAGGAGGAAGAGTCTTTGGAGAGGGAAATCCAATGATTACCTCTATCTTGATAGGATCCATCTTGATCCCCTCAGGAAAAACATGATGCCCCATGCAGATATAACATGGAGGGGTTTTGTTTAATGGACATTCCTATCGAGGGTGTTTAGTTTTACATTTTGGACATAAATTGATTTTTGCTACTCGTTCTTCTTCCTGGTTCTTTACGTAGGTTTGGTTTCTAAAGTGAGTGTACCTAGAGGGTTTCTTTCAAGGTGGGAATGGGGAAACCCAACATTCTTTCCAAGGAGAAATATTCCTCTGATCACCCATTCTTTTATTGGTTCTTACAGGAGTAGGGAATGCTACTATGGATGTGTCAATTTGTGGGGTTACTATTACCAAAGAGAGCTTCCACCTAGGTAAGATTAATAAATTTCAGCTCCCTCACTTCAAGAGTTATATTATATAACTTTATGACTTAGTGGAAGATTAAGAGGTTCCCTAGTTAATTGTTTTTAAATTTTGTCAGAAATAGGGCCCTCAGGTCCTCTTGTCAGGATCTCTTCTCTTTCTATGATTTCCCCCTGTAATAATCTCTTTATGTTTCCAGTTGAAACTACTTCCTATAAGTGTTTTTTTTTCGATGACTTTTCACTGAGTTGATGGTTGAGGTCAAAATGTTTCTTGCAAAAACTTAACAAAATTCTACTATCTTAACGAATCTATCCTATACTACTACTACTACTGGATTTTGGGGCACCTGTTATAATAGATGTGCATGTTATTACCTCTCGTCTTATCGCTCCCCCGTTACCAGCCTACATCTATTCTACCTTACGGAACAACTCCCCGGCAACGACGCCAAAAATGTTGGGAAAAGTATTGTCTTGAATAATTTACCTAATATTTAATTATTGACAAGGGTTGGTAAGCTTAAAAGTTGTTACAAAATATATGCAAAGGTAGAGAGTATCATGGTAATACTTTAATAAACCAAATATTGAAAGATCTTGAGTTGAACTCCTAAGGATCTAACTTAGTTAAGTTAATGAAAATATCGGACTAGGCAGAGTGGTATCAAATTATACTACTCTACTTATAAACAATTACTAAAAGACAAAGATAAAGACAATGTGAAGACAATGAACTATTCTTTATAAGAAGGTTTATTTTACTGATTAACAACTTACAAGGAAGAATTTACAACAACTAGTTATACCTGCAACTAATAAATGGCCACTAATTCCATTCTCCTTGATTATTTTGAGGATAAGGATTTACTGTAATTGGGACAGAAGCGTTAAAAGTATCAAAATGGCTTTCAACTGAGGTGAAGAAGCTAAGGGAATTAGATCTAACTTAATTTCTACAAAAATATGTAAACTGAGAACTGTCCAATTACAAGCTATAGTAAACATAACGATCTATGAACAAATAAACCCTACTTACAAAAGATGAAATAATATTACAAGGAAGTAAACATGATTTATGAACAAGCAAAAAACTTATAAAGATGATCTAAATTCTATTTTATGGATTCCTTTAATAACAATGTGATTAAGAAGATAAATTGTATTACTATGAGCAATGATACTTAATCTATTAATACATTTAAAATTTCACATGTGAAAGGACAATTCAATTTTAACTACAAAAAATCAAAACACATAACATAATTTTTTAAGCATAAGGTGAGAAGAAAGAGGAAAGAAGAATGAAGTCTAACAAGTAGTCTAGCAATCTTATCTAAGGGTCTTAAGAGAAAATACAATCACTATCTAACTACTACCATTAAAATAGAATCAGAAAACTAAGGAGATAAACTCAAAACAGATTAAAGATACACAGGGTTGAATAAAAGACTGAACAATAGGTTGAAATGAAGGTCCGTATGGAAGGTAGAACAGACTGTCTGAATGACAGTCTTTCTAAAGAAAATATTAAAATTTCAAAAAACAGTAAATTTAAATGATTTATTTAAGAGAAGTTGACTCATGCATATGCTAATGAAATGTAAAATGGTAAATCTATTTACTGATTAAATCTTATAGAAACATAATCTAAACTAACTCATAATTCAAAAAGGAAATTACATTACTAAACAAACTAAAATATACTTTAGCAAAAACAGAACTAAAAAAAACTAGATTTACTGTGACTTAACCAAAGGAATATAATCTAGCGATCGAGCAACGAACTGTGAAAACTTTAAAAAAGAATTTAAAAGCTATTCTAGGTGCAACTGGTTGCTAACTGGTAAAGGAAACCTACATAATCAGCATAATAACAATGAAATCTATGCTACAGAAAAATAATTAACATAAATGATTAAACGGCATAACCAATTTATATGCAAAACTATACTAGTTACAGAGAAAGAAAATAACAAAACATACATAAAGATGTAAAACTCTGTTGTCGGGGGGCCTCCCATCGAATAGAGTAATGCTCTTCTAATATAACACAATCATGCACAGTGTAATGGAGATTTCAACCATCGATTCTATCAGCTACTAACCATGAGCTATCAGCTATTAACATTCAACAATTAACCTTATTCCTCACATGAGATCACCTATATATATAGTGTTTACAGAAGGAGAGCAAGTCTATTATATTTTTAACATTAAAGCTAGCATTATCTTAGGATCTTTAATTGAGAGAACAACAAGCACAACAATCAAACATAAGAGACAATGAACACAAATTTTTTCCTTGAGGAAACCATAAAGGAGAAAACCCTGCAACTTTCTCAGATATAGAATCAACACCAAAATCAAAACCCCAAAAACAGTAATATGATCTCCCAACAGCAGTAGTCTCTCTCTCTCTCTTGTCCTAGCAACTTCGTCTCTCTCAGTTATGCGCTACAACTGAGTGTGAGTGAGTGTGTGATAAATAGATAGGCTCGCTCTCTATTTATACTAGTTCCCAACTTGACAATAACTCACTAGGGACAACTTCTCTAGGAAAGTCTAATAAATCTAGGGCCCCACAACTGCAGGGACTTTAACCCTTGAACAATATGAGGGTTACCCACAATGACTTGACATGACTTGTTTACAATATTGAATCTCCCAATGGGAACATCGGGGCATGACATGACTCAATTACATTACAGATACTTCTTGAAATAAACATCAGGGTACAATACATAAAATATACAAGTGAATACATTCCGAAGTTACAAATACATCAACACTCCCTCTTAACTAGGAAGGTATTCTCTCGACACAATTTATCAGCACAAGTCTTCTTCTCTGTATCATCTAGATCATCATCAAGTTCTCGTCATCTTCATCTTCAATTCATATTAATTTTTCAAGTTATCTTCATCTTCAAGTCATCTTCATATTCAAGGTATCTTCATCTTCAAGTCATATTCATCACTAGATTTGGATCATCATCATTGCTCGATCATCGTTACTGGATCATCATCAAGTCTGGATCATCACTTGATATGGATCATCATCACTGGATCATCATCAAGTTTGGATCATCACTTGATATGGATCATCATCACGGGTGCTATATTCTCATGATTCTTCCTGTCACAGGAAGTTCTACAAAGCCAGGCCTTTTTCATGCTATTTGTAGGCCTAGCCTCCATGTAGGACTTCTTCAGTGCTTATATCTGAACCTAAGTTAGAATGTCCCTCCCAGCACTTACATCTAACCAATCATGTCAGAAAGGCACGCCCGGCACTCACATTTGACCTCATCTTGTCAGAAAGGCCCAGCACTCATATCTGACCATGTGTAAACACATGGTGCCAGAATGGCTCTACACTTATATCCGACCATGTGAGAACACACTGCATCAGAATGGCTCTCCACTTATATCTGACCATGTGAGAACACACTGCATTGGAATGAATATGCACTTATATCCGACCATGTGAGAACACACTACATAGGAATGGCTCTCAGTCCCAAACTGAGTATTCCTAGTAACTAACCAGGTGCCTCCATTCTCCCAGAGAATGGCATTCAACACTTTAATCTGACCATGTGTAAACATGTTGCACCAGAATGGCTTTGCACTTATATCTAACATGGAATAAAACATCTTCGGTGTCTTTGGGGGGACACTTGTGGTACAAGTTGATTCATGATTGAATCAGCAATGATCTTCTTGGCCTTGACCAAGTTCTTCTTGTGTAAGGCTTCTAGCCTCATCTCCCTCTAGAACTGGAACCTCTATACTCATGTAGGTGTCCAATCCATTTTCTTCAGAGAGATCATATACTTCTAGGCTTGGAATTTTTCAACTTCACCAAGCTTATCATCAAGCTGATGTGATAGATCACTTTGAAATGAGAACCTCAAATGAAAATAGCAAAGGATTAGATCTTACCGATTTGAGGTGTCCGTCTTGGTTCCGTGGTTGGTTGATCTAGGGTTTGTCACAGAAAACCTAATTTTCAAAACTTAGAATATTACACATCTTATTGGATATATATATATATCTCTTCAAATGGAGCTTCCCAATGTACTCCTTTTCTGAAAACAGTGGAGGGAAGCTCCCAGAACAGGAAGCCCTAGATTTCCAATTTCTTCTGCAGAAATGCCTGTTACTATTTCTGTGATATCTCCAAAATTACGGATCGTCTATGTCTAAAATTTTTCACTGAGGTACAATCGCCTGTCCCTGATCTAACACCGTAGGTATCATCAGAATTGGTTTCACCATTTGGTATTTATGATCCTTTTCCCAAGGTTACCTGTTACAGGACTGTTCAGAACAACGAAGTTGTACGGAATACCACGTGTCACTGGTTGATCTTCTAAGTCTGATATTTGGACCACCAAAATTAAAGTCCGTGCCATTTTTTGAACATATTCAGGGATTCCATTTGGACCTCTGTAGCCCAATATATTCCAATTCTCCCCAGGTGTCCTATTTATGGATGATTTCTGGAAGAGGCTGGAACCCTAATTTTGAGAGATCATATCTCCTGAAATACAGAGAATATGAGGCTAAATTTTGGATACCGTGTTCTTCAGGATTTCATCTTCATCCCTTGAAATTTTTAGCGCTTGATACTTCACCAATATCGGGATATAGCGAATTTACCAAAACTTAGCATTTTTAGTATTTAGGGTTTTTCTAGCTCAGGGTCAAACTAGGGTTTGACTTTCCCGGAGTTTCACCCAACCAAATTTCTTGATCCAGGTCTCTAAACTTCAGTTTTGATGAGGAGAAAAATCCTATGGTGGTTTCACTCAAAAATTCCTCTTCTGCAGAAAGCCCTAATTTCCGCATCGAAAACTGAAAATGCTTGAAATCGAATTCTGCTTGACAGAAAGATGCGCCCTTCAATGGAGAGTCAACCTAGCATAATTTTGCTGATGGATTGTGGAGAGAGACCCAAAAAGTAGAAGCCCTAGCTTCTATAGCTGCACAATGTATTCTTCTTAGGTTAGCTCTGATTCCATGTTAGTTTTTCATCATATAAGCTAGCATTATGATCTTAGGATCTTTTCACCGAGAGAATAACAAGCACAGCAATAAAACATAAGCACATCATAAGAGACAAGAGACACAAATATTTTTCCTCAAGGAAACCATAAAGGAGAAAACCTCATAACTTCCTCAAAGATAGAATCAACACCAAAATAGTAAAATCCCAAAACAGTAAGATGATCTCCCGACAGCAGTATTCTCTCTCTCTCTCACTGAGAGAGCTTCTCCTCTCACTCATGTGCCCCCAATGAGTGAGTGTGTATGTTGCAAGTGAGTTAAATAGAGAGGCTCACTCTCTATTTATATTCTTCCATTCACTTGAAGTGCACTCCAACATGTCGGCCTCACTTAACAATTACTTACTAGAGCCGACATCTCTAGGAGTGTCTAATAACCCTAGTGCCCCACCACTTGTGGGGACTTTGCCTCCTCCAACCAATCGGAGGGTAACACAATGGTGGGGACTATTGCCCTGAATTAAAATGACTCGCCTAGGGTCAAATTCACAAGGATATTCTAATAACCCAAGGGCCCCACAACTGTGGGGACTTTAACCCTTAACCAATAGAAGGGTTACCCACAATGACTTGACATGACTTTCTCATTATAGAAACTTCTCGAAATAAACATCGGGGTATGACATGACTCAAATACATTACAATACATATCGAAATAAACATCGAGTTACAATACATAAGAAATATGGATGAATACATTTCGAATTTACAAATACATCAACAGTTAAGATGTTGGAACTGGATCTAGAGCTGAATTTCTATAGTTTTGGTTCAGGAGCAGATTAGGGTTTGACTTTCCTGGAGTTTGTCCAACCAAAAACTTTGATCTTGATCTCTAAACTTTAATTTTGAGGAGGAGATCAATCCAGGCCTGGGCTCACTCAAAAATTCCACTTCTATGGAAAGCCCTAATTTTCGGCAGTAGTGTAGGGTCAAAAACTGAAAATGCTCAAAATCAGATTCTACTTCGACAGAAAGATGTGCCCTAGAGAGGAGAGTCAACCCAACCTTATTTCACTAAAAATCTGTGGAGAGACATACAAAAAATAGGAATCCCTAGTTTCCACAGTTGCACAGTGTCTTCTTCTCAGGTTAGCTCTGATACCATGTTAGATTTTTAACATTAAAGCTAGCATTATCTTAGGATCTTTAACTGAGAGAATAACAAGCACAGCAATCAAACATAAGAGACAATGAACACAAATTTTTTCCTCGGGGAAACCATAAAGGAGAAAACCCCACAACTTCCTCAGAGATAGAATCAACACCAAAAGAAAAACCCCAAAAACAGTAAGATGATCTCCCGACAGTAGTAGTCTCTCTCTCTTGTCCCAACAACTTCTTCTCTCTTAGTTATGCACTACAACTGAGTGCGAGTGAGTGTGTGATAAATATAGAGGCTCACTCTCTATTGATACTAATTCCTAACTTGACAATAACTCACTAGGGATGACTTCTCTAGGAGAGTCTAATAACCCTAGGGCCCCACGACTGCAGGGACTTTAACCCTTGAACAATTGGAGGGTTACCCACAATGACTTGACATGACTTGTTTACATTACTGAATCTCCCGATGGGAACATCAAGGCATGACATGACTCAATTACATTACAGATACTTCCTAGAATAAAAATCGGGGTACAATACATAAAATATACAAGTGAATACATTCTGAAGTTACAAATACATCAACAAAGTCAAACCTTTCAGTGGTCGAGTGCTTTTTACAATAAGGAAGTCATTATAACAAGTAATTACATTGATAAGTAACAAATGACAGTTCCTTCTTCTTCACAGATCTGGTTCCTCCCTGGCGCGTGATGTGGCATATGACTTCAGTCTTAATCGGATCTGGAGTTAAGGTGTCACACAGAGACATTAGATGAGCGCCCTTCCAGAAGAAGAATGATGCTAAGATGTTGGCGCGTGGTCACAACAGTTCATGGCCATTACATGCCTTTAACGCATAGAAATCCACTACCAACAATGTGTGGTCTGTTTAGCGATATGGATGGCAAGCTGGATATGCTCTCCATATATCTAGATGAACGTGTGTCTGTTTGTTAGCTTGGCTAAAAGACCATATAACCTGCAAACACTTAATACACATGAATTAATATATCGAATATGCTTCATATCATGCCAAGTTTAAATATTAAAATCGTAAAATGATAATAATAAACAGAATTTACAAAAACCTTAAATTCATTCATACCTGAGGCTTGAATGGTGAGTTGCATGGTATGAAAGACGCAAAAAGGTAACAAAACATGTATTAATATGTAAATTATTTAACCCAAAAATGGTGAAAAAATGGGGACCAATAGTCCTTGAGGAGATCCACCCTCCAGCTTCTTCCTCATACACAACCAACACCATTTACATGATCTCCAATTCTGTTAGTCCTTCTGTCTCCCTAGTTGTAGAGGATCCCTCCGATCTACCTACACGTTATTTCAGCAATGATGAGGAGATCGTTGAAGCTCTTTTGACTCCTTATTACCCTTGGGTTGACATGCACCATTGTTCATTCTTTATTCTTGATGAACCTATCTCATCATCGAATCAGTATTCAGTTGAAGCCAAAGACTTCATCCATGGAAAAATCAACTGGTTCAAGAACCCCATTCCGGCACCCGACGCCTTTGAAGAGGGTAATATGGCTAACATTTATCCAACCAAGCTCAACATATCAATCAACCCTAAGGTATTTGAAGACATTACACTTGGAGAATCCTGCTCCCTTGAAGAGGTGGCTTCCTACAAAGCTCTTTTTCAAGAGTTTCGTGATGTTTTCACTTGGTCCTATACCGAGATGCCTAAGCTTGATCCATCCATCATTGAACATCATATCAACACATGGCCTGATGTGGTACCTTTTTTCCAAAAACAAAGACCCATTCACCCATCAAAGGCTGCGTCTGTAAAAGCTGGGATTGAGAAACTGTGCAAAGCAGGTTTCATATACCCCATCGCGTATACCACTTGGGTTTCCAATTTTGTTGAGGGGGAATAAAAAATAAGGTACCATTCGTGTCTGTAATGACTTTCATGATTTGAACTTGGCATGTCCCAAGGACAATTTCTACACTTCATTAATTGAGTAGATCATTGACGCATGTGCCAGACATGAAGTCTTTTCATTCATGGATGGTTTTTCTGGGTATAAGCAAATTCAAATCCAAAAATAAGACCAGTACAATAATTCCTTCACAACCCCTTGGGGTGAATTTGTGTATCGAGTCATGCCATTTGGCCTTAAAAATGCTGGAGCCACTATTCTGTGGGCCATGACATATTGCTTCCATGACCTTATCCATATCATATTGGTCTACCTAGATGACCTCATGGCTCGCTCTGGGAATCTAGATGACTTACGACAAGTATTCTTACGATGTCGCAAATACAACGTCCTCTTGAACCCTCTCAAGTGTGTGTTTTGTGTCCCAGCTGGGTGTTTACTCAAGTTTATCGTCTCTCACAAAGGGATTGCAGTTGACCCTCTGAAGTTTCAAGTCATTACGAATCTTCCCTCACCACGTACTTTGCACCAACTGCAGAGTCTCCAAGGCAAGACCAATTCCCTTTGTCATTTCATTTCGGACTATGCAACAAAATTCCATTGTTTCTTGCTACTACTCTGTACCAACATTCCTTTTGTTTGGGATAAGCATGCACAAGGTTCTTTTGACACATTGAAACAAGCCCTGGCGTCTGCTCCATTGTTTTCTTCACCTGACTTCACTAAGGATTTCATTCTCTATGTGTCGGCATATGAAAATGACATCGCTGGAGTTTTGGTCCAAGAAGATGATGCTCATCAAGAGCATGTGATATATTATGTTAGTCGAAAGCTTTCTAGTCCCCCTTTATGTTATTCACATGAAGAGAAAATGGTCCTAGCCGTTGTATTTTTTGTTCAAAATCTACACCATTACATCCTTTTGAGCCGCACTCGCGTCGTGGCCGATTTCAACCCCATGTGGTATCTCTTCAGTTTCTGCCTCATTCAAGTTCATGCCACCAACTGGATTGTTGTTCTCCAGGAATACGATTTTGAATTTGATTCCCCTAAAAGCACCAAATCTCTATCATTATACACCTTTATGGCAGACCTCCCTCTGTCGTCTGCTTCATCACCTATTATACTCAACCTTCCAGAATAATTTCTATTTTTCATATCCATAGAAGACCCTTGATATGGGGGCATCCTCTTGTACCTGTGCACTCAGAAATTCGAGGCTCACTTAAGCTGAGAAGATCATCGACGCATTCGACACCAAGTTGCTCAATATCTCCTCATAGGGGATATCTTGTACCATAGTGGCATCGATACCATATTGTGTCATTGCCTCACCCATGATGAGGCTAAAAAATTCTTGAATGACTATCACAGTGGAGCCTGTGGTGGCCGCCTTTCTGGTTTGGTTACCTCCCAGAATATTCTCTGTGCTAGTTATTTTTGACCTACCATCTTTGTTGATTGCATCCATGTAGTTAAACATTGCCGCAGTTTTCAACTCTTTTCTCCAAAATAAAGGACTCATCTCACGTCATTGCATCCTTTGGTCACATTCAATCCCTTCTATAAGTGGGTGATTGACTTCATGACATGTAATCCTACCTCAAGCGATGGCCATAACTACATCGTTTTGGCCATCGATTATTTCACTAAATGGGTCGAGGCCATGCCTACATTGAATTGTAAGGCCGAAACAGCGACACGATTATTTTTCAATCATGTTATAATATGTTTCGGTGTCCCCCAATAGATAGTCTCAGACCACAGTCATCATTTTGAAGATGCAGTTTGGATCGCGCTTTGGACAATGTTGAAATTTGAACACCAATACTCTTCCTCATATTACCCCCAGGGAAATGGACAAGTTAAGGCTGTCAACAAGATCCTCAAAACCATGCTCCAATGAATGATGGGAAACCATAAATCCAATTGGCACCATATTCCCTTCTCCTCCCTCTAGGCCTATCGGGCATCAACAAAGACTGCCCTCGGTTTTACCCCATTCCACTTATTCCACTATGTAGAGTTGGTACTTCCCATTGAGTTCCAGATTCCATCACTTCGCCTTGTCGTAGAGATCCTCCCCAATACCTCTCCATTAGAATAACACAATATTCTTCTTGAACAAACCAATGAGGATGGTCATGCTTCTCTCCAGATGATCGAAGCAACTAAAAATTGATCGAAGTCACATTTTGACTCCCACGTTCACCATTGCACCTTCAGCGAAGGCGATCTCATCCTCGCTTATTATCAAGCCAATGATAAGTTAGGGAAAGGGAAGTTTGAATCCATGTAATATGATCCATATGTCATCCATAGATGCCTCGAAAAGGGGGCATACATCCCCACTAACTTGGACGACCACCTCTTGAAGAATCCCTATAATGGGCTCTACCTCAAGAGGTTTTATGCCTGATGTCTCCTACATTGAGTCACTTGTGTCATGCTTTTTCTTTTTTGTTTTACATCATTCTTGTCATGAGTCTCATGGTTTGTTTCCTTGATTTCTCTAGATGGATCCTACCCCACATCTATACATTGGTTTTGCTGACAGAGAAAGTAGATGGTCTCCAAATATCACCTCGGTTGTGTGGGTTATTTATTCCTCGTCACATGAGTTGATCCATATCGGCGGAATGTGTGTTGGAATTGCTACCAACAACCAGGATGATTATGATGGTGTCATTGGTCTTCTATTTGCCTCCCTACACTTGGGAATTCATCACCTTGATGTCTTATTAGACTCCTAGCTGCTTTTCTCCCAGTTGAATAATTGCTACCAAGTACGTCATCCTTGTCTCTTTAGAAAGTTCCTGCGCACTAGACATTTGGTTAGACATTTTGAATCCATTACATTCACACATGTTCCCAAAAGTCTCAATAGTGTAACAAACCAAATGGCTAATGACGTTCTAGAGTGGCATATAAATCATCGCATATAGAAAATACAACAACATCATGTATCATCATATAGTCATGCATACATATGTCATATACATCATATAGGAATCATCATCATAAAATACTCATATCAAAAACCATAAAAAAAATGCATCTGCATGCATATATATATCATAATGTTCAACACAAAATGAGAATCCCCATATATTTCTTGACTGAGCATCCATATCATACAAAAATCCTAGTGCACCACTGCACTAGGGGAAGCACCACTAGCTACTAGTCAGAATCAAAGTCCTCCTCCTGGTACTATCGGTCTGTATCCTCCTCTGTGTCCTCCTCCTCCTCCATTGGCACATCACCCTGTGTCGCTACTCAGACAAACTCGGAAGCGACTATGATCCTCTTCATCAAGGGGATCCACTCTAGAGGAGCATGGTAGCATGCAGCGATTAGGTCGTCATCCAGGTACTGTTAACCATCATCAGTGACCCCCTCTAATAAGCGCTATATATCACGATGAAGTGAGTTCAACATACTCTAGCACCTCTCATGCCCGTGAGCAGGTGGATCTAACCCCTCCACCCTGCCCCTCCATCATTCATAGCCTGCTGGAGGGTGTGGTCTGATGTCTGCACATACACACAGTATGTCATCAGTATCTATCATACACAAAAACTAAATACCACTAAGCTAGTAAACTATATATGCTTGTAACCACATAAAACATCATGTATACATACCATCAGGTCCTCAGGCCTGTCCTAGAGGTCGAGGCATCTCAGGATCTCCATGATAGTCCATCCCTACATATGAGTAGTCCTCTATAAGGACTGGTAGTTGCCTCCACTGTACAAAAATCTCCTGAGTAAAGAACCAGATCACTGGGTCACCTCCCTCCCGAATCATCATCTCGCTCCACCTCCTCATGCGAGGCTCACAAGGTCCTCCCTCCCACACTGCTTAGTGCGGTCGTAGGGTTAGCAGTCTCTCAAAGAAGAATGAGCACAAAAACATGGGGAAACAGAAATCCCCTCCCACTTTCCTAGCATGGTTCAGTGAACATTGAACCTGTGTCAAGTACATATGGGCCCTCCCATAGTAGGTGCTCCTCAGCACATGCTCCACAATCTGGAGCTGCCCCCTGAGATATTGTGAGTTCCTGATGACCCCAAGATCCGCAGCACCATCATTTCCATATCCCAAGTCGTAAGACTCTCAATGTCACACACCAGTATGTATGACGAGTGCACCATAGCAAAGGCATAACAATGCATCTCGCACAAGCCGTCTAGTGACACCCCATGTGTTAGCTTCAGCGTAGTGTCACTGATCACACCTAGCATTAGGAGCCCAGTAAGAAAATAAATATTGGGGATCATCATATCAATTTGTTCCCACTATATGATAAAACACTCTCCATCTGGGTCCTAGAAGCTCACCAATGTTTCTAGCAACAGTCTCGTTCTACGCATGAGTGGAACTGGGAAGTAATTTAGTAGCCCACTCTGAGCGAGCGTGTCCACCACTGCCCCATCCCCTAATGCTTTCTCTTGTAAGGTACCAATATCCTTCTCTCACCATACTACCCATCACATCCTGCACATACACACAGTCCCTATCAGGTCCAGTCATACAGAGAAACTAAGCCTGGGATGAGTCGCCCCTATTTGGCCTTTTTGTGTGACCCAAGTCGCTTAAAAACCTCGACCAGGAGTGACGAGGTCACTTATACCTGTTGAACAAGTGCACCCTACGTTGCTCCTGTCTCCCCGATAGGTGCGACCGAGTAGTGCCTTGTTATCACATATATAGTAGTTGGGCTACCATATTCTATTTTTCAGACACAGTACATTTTTAGCTAGATCTCTCACATTATAGATGATGAGATGAGCAGTTTTGATGGATCATTATGTTGTTATGGACTATTGTACTCTCCCATGTTAGGACTGAGTCTCGGGACACTCAGATTTGAGGACTGATGTAGCCATTCAGTCATTTGTAGAGCAGTTATTGATGCCCATATTTATATCAGTGCTTTCTCATTGGATAGATGATGGTTCATATGGATTACTTGCATGTTTATGACTCGGCATTTATTTTATTGTGTTATGGTTATCATTGCTCTTATACTCATCTTTGTGACATATACTAGCATTTAGTATCATGATCTGGTGGTCATAAATATATGGACTTGGATGTATTTGTATTATGTACTGGTGTCCCTACTTAGACCTAGAATTTACCGATCTATACTCATTGGTTTTACCCTCCCTAGGGAGAATAGAGGTATTCATTCCCACCATTCTTTGGCTTGCTAGTGTTGGATTCATATTTCACTGTCTCCACCCATCCATTATCTTCCAGTTTTGTTTTTTAACCTGACTTACTACTTGACTTATGGTATGGAGGACCTTTCCCCGCTAGAATCTTTGCTGGACAAACCTCCCTTTTTATAGTGTGTCTTGGCCACGTCTTGGCTCTGAGTTGGTGACAAAAATTTCCTTTGGTGAGTTGGATTGTATGCCTAAATCATTCTCGTCTGTTGTCCCGATGTTTGGCACTATGCAGAACTCCCCCCTAGTCACTTGAGATGTTGTTGGCTAAAATTGAAAGCTCATGTACTACTTATTTGGAAATTTTTATATATGTGCCCATGAAAAATGTAAATTATAAAATGTGTTTCTTAACATATACAAGCAAAGGGCAAGAGCAATGAAATGCTAAAATACTCCATGAAGGGTATAAGAAAAGGTCCCAAAAGCAATAGTTAAATATATGTTATATCCAAATATTGTTGACCTTATAAATTTGAATATGTCTTGGATGAAAGATGCAGTTAGCTATGCTTTTAAGCACTCATGAAGTCCCCAAAAGGTCATATAGGCAAAAAAGGCCATGGAAATAAAACTAATGGTCCTAATGAAACTGGATCAAACTTGATGTAGACATGATGCCTAAGTTGAATAAGCACTCTCTAAACAACTCAACCATTTGTGAGGCACTGACATTCCCTGTGTTGTTGTTTGTTCGGCATGTGGTTATAGTGAGTATTCCCTTCCCATATCCAAAGTGTCATGATGTCAAGTTGGTATTCATCCTTTACCCTAGCCTTGTCAATTTCAGCCTTCACCCTTCACTAGCAAATTGACTACAACTATGAAGTGAGTATAGTCCTGAAAGTCTGGTCTGAGTAAATAATAAATAAAACCCTATATATGTATTTGATTGATGTACTTCCAGTCAGGTGACTACTACTTGTATGAATGTTACTTAAATCATTTGTAGAGCATGTCTTAAACTTGTAACACTTGCAGCAGATGGATGATAGCCTGAGTTGTATTATTGTTATCTAGTCATTTATAGGAGATTATATTGTCTATTAGATATTGTTGATGATCAGGCAGAGACTTGGTAGGGGTATGAGTGTGCACCCTAGATGGATTTGGACTCTCTAAGTCTAGTGAGATAGCTTGTTTTCAGTTCCGGGCACTTGTAGAGATGATCAGTCTCATTTTACCTTTCTGATGTACTTTTGCTTCGTAGGATGATGTGTCTAAGCAGGGACATGTTTTATTGGGATCTACTAAGGAGTTGTATGGGGCATAGGGGGTGCAACCACTTTATTGTACAATAGTACCCCCATTCTAGAGGGCCTGCTGGGATCAGGTTGACAATGCAGGCACCCTAGGAGGCTGATTTGGCAAGTTCACGTTTCCCGAGGCAGATTAAAAAATGATTAAATGGCTACTAAATGAATCTATTTGGGCTACTAAGGCAAGGAAATGACATGGGATGAGTCATTATGATGATTTTGATGTCCTCCACACCTTCTCCAGTAGTTGCAGCACCTGATTGGGCCCACGCCTATTTTTTGGGCATTTTTATATTATTTTCTGGAGCTTTTGGGAGGCTCACGATTTCCTCAAGGAGGCACAAAGTCAAAAAATTAAAATTTTATTTTATTTTATTGTGCCATGGGGCACCCAGAGGGAGTTAGTTGACAGTCCATGGACCCACCATGTGCTTCATTTATTTCTTGTTGAGTGGGGTACACTCTTTATGGGTGATTTAGTCCACTTTGGTACTTTATGGTTATATTGATCCATGTATTGTATGTTGATCTCATCTCAAGCATGGATTAGAACACTTATATATTTTAATCTTAGCCACTTGTTTTGAAAGTGGTTAGGATTTTGGTTCTCTCATTTCTATTTAAAGGAGAGAGCTTCTCATTTGTATGGGGTCTTTGGCTCTTGAATCTGAATAATAGAAAGATTTTTTGTGGATATTTTATGGATCTACTTTGCATCTTATGTTCTTTGGTGGTGATTGGAAAGTCTCTTGATTCCTAACATTTGGAATATTGTGTGAGATCTATATCTTTTTTTGGGATCATTGTCTTGTCTACAAGAGGGCATTTTTAGCTAGAGTGTTTCTGCAGGGGGACCTCATCTCACTCAGATTGTCTTCGTCTTGTATCAGGGGGGGTTCATTAGCTTCATTGTGATCTATGATTACATCTTGTTACCTTTCTATAGATCTATATTTTTCTTTCTTGGTACAAAAAATCTGATATTGTTGACGTTTGCTTGTGCAGGATAGGGGGCACATTGGTCGCTTGGAGCATAACGTTGGTCCTAGAACTCACTTAGATCTTCCAGAATTGATTGGGATGGAGGGGATCATCATCATCAAGGTATCTACAAGAATTTCCATGTAATATCTATAGGTCAGTCTCTTCTCTTTTAGATCTCAATGCATTGTACCTGTTTTTCTTCAAATTTTCTGAAAAACTCCTAAATAATAAAAATCCAAAAAATACTTAAGCATGGAACCGCTCAATCTTTGGAGAAACCACTACTGGGTTTTTTAGATCGGGCACCACTTTCACCAAATATTCCTCAGCGTTGTCCAAATTGTGATTGATTTTCCCTAGATCTGACTTTCTGACTACTCAAACCCCAGCGCCCCTACTAAAATTTTGACTCTTCCAGTTTTGAATTTTTTCAAAAAATAATCACTTGGGTTTGTAGATTATGTCTCCCTCACTCCAGAACACCCCCAACGCTGAGCTAGTTCCTACCAGGTAGTCCTAGATCTGAAATACTGACTTTCAGCATCCTAGCTTCCCTCATCAGATTTTGACTTTTCCAGATCTGATTTTTTCTAAAATTTTCTGACTTGGGTTTGTAGATCAGGCCATTCTGATCTCATCTCTCCTCCAACTCTGAGTTGATAGTCTCTTGGTTGTCCTAAATCTACATATCTACCTCTCCAAACCCTAGCACTAGCCCTCCTTCTGTTGGTTTCCCCTACAAAGTGAATTTTCCAGGCCAAACACTTTCCTGGGTCCATAGATCAGGACATATCCCAAGTGGGTTCACTCTAACACTTTGTAAATACTGACTCCATTTCCCAAGGCCCAACAGACATTGATCTCCAAGCCTAGTGCTAGCCCACTCCTGACCTCTTTTCCATGAAAGTTTATTTCTCCTTGATGACTCAGGTAATCTGACATTTTCATATCTCTCATTGAGTCTATCCCTTTGGTACTAGACAGTCCCAACTCTGTCCTTACTCACCCTTCCTTGGTTACATTTCCCAAGGCAGCAGTTATCTTCATTAGTTGCTAGTGCCTCAACCCCAGATCTTGTATCCACCCCATAAGTTAACTTGGTTCCACTTTGGATCAGACTTAACACGTCCAAAATCTTAATCCAAATCCTTGGCACACCTGGTAACATCTCCAATAGATCTAGGGTCTTCAATTACCTTACACCTTACGTACCTCAAGCCTACTTGATCTAATCTGGTGTCTAGGTTGGATCTCTCCTGTCGGGAGTAGATCTGGGTCTCCCCCGTTGTTGTCTTGGACTTAGATAACATAAAGAGAAGACTTCCTTTATTGGCATGACAACAATCCATTTGGGAGTCTAGGCAATCTTGGTTCCACCTCCTTAGTTGCTTGTCCCTATACCATCCATCCTGGATCCACCTTACACAGGAAACTACAAGGTTGGTGATAACATTTTTTTGTCATTGCTAGGGAGGTAGAGGCCTACCTTGGCTCAACATACCCCACCTCTCCTACGACATTATCCATTGGTGAACATGGCAATTCATTCATCGAGCGACTCCACAACGTAACTCCACTGAGAAGCTAACCCATCCCATAATCATAATGAATTTAGATGCATTTTTGAAGCACATGAAGGAATTAACCAAAAACATGATTGAAACTACAAGACAAATAAACGAAAGGGATAGATGGAGGTCAAACTACGGGCATGAGGATGACTTCGAGCATGACTATGGGTATGAATCTAGTAACCAAAGCCTTATAACCAAGTAACCAAAGTTGTTGAAAAACAAGACAAACGGTCTCCTTTTCACTTTTCTTAAATATTGAGGGCACCTCAACCTATGCCAAATGATTACACTAGGAGGATGCCCCGGTTCAATGGGAATAAGGGTATATCTATTAAAGAGCCTTTATAGGAACTCCATAGTCATTTCCTAATTGACGATAAATTGAGTTAGTATGCAAGACATTTGAATCTGGATTCAGACTTTGATGAAATCAATCAAACTTCCGATGAAGAGAAATCTTGTGGCCATATTGTGATTGAAGAGCATGCCCGTAAGAGTGATAGGGAAACTAAAACCAAACTTATTGATTTTTTTCCTTATCTAGAGCTTAAAGAATAACAATCACATGATGATACGATTCTAAGTAAACTTGATCAAGAACATTGCAATGAGGAGCCTTGTCCTTATAGTATCGATAGAATTCTTCATCCAATCCTTAATCATAATATGTTGGTTCAATGTGTGGATATTGACCTTGTTTCAAATATTGAAATCACTCTTGGAATTAATTTAAATTCTCTTTCCTCTCATCAAATTCAAAGATCAATTATTCCAAGTTTGGGAGAAAATTTTCAATCCACCCTCCCGTCCCAACTCTTCAAGTCTTCTTGTATGGGTTTGTCTTTAAATCGAGTTGTTACTTTCGAAATTTTGAATCAGGAGTTTAAGCATTATCACGAAATTGGGGAAAAGTCACTTCATGTCTCTTCTCAGTCATCTGTAATGAATACATTTTTTCAATTTGTAAATTTGTATTATGGGTGGTTGGAGAATGTGTATAAAGATCAATTTCATCTTTTCTCCATTTTTAAACATCAAATGGGCTTGGTCTCATTCACAGTTTCATTACATTACAACTTGTCCCCATTTGATTCTCCTGGAGTGAATAGAATCGAATGTCCTAGTAGGGTAGAGGAGAAAACAAAGAACCGTTTGGAGTGGCTGAGTCATGAATCATATTGTCTTCCTCCATCAAGGATGAACTTGCATTCCTTTTATGACCCTATCAGCATCTTGATGGATGAGTTTTTAGAAATTCAATCTTATCCCTAGCATGATTTCATTTCTCTTTATCCATATC
Source organism: Pseudotsuga menziesii (assembly GCA_001517045.1). Lineage (NCBI taxonomy): Eukaryota > Viridiplantae > Streptophyta > Pinopsida > Pinales > Pinaceae > Pseudotsuga > Pseudotsuga menziesii. The sequence continues at coordinate 297,581 of LPNX010544342.1, forward strand.
GTTCTTTGATTTTCAAACAACAAGTTATAATGGCTTCAATTTTCATTTACATTACTTACAAGCCATCTTTGATTTGTTCTATCATTAACGGTAAAGAAAGCTCAATAGATTTGTTCAGCAAGTGGTTGCATTGGATTTATTATTTTACCTAACACTTGTCTAAATTGGTTAGAGTAGGGTAGGTAGGACTTGAATAAGCCCTTCCCGGTAGTAGTGTAGAATCTTGCATCTTTGCTTGAAGCTCGCCTTTGAAGCTCTTAGTATATTTTTGATTTCTGTTATCCTGCACAATAAAAAAATCAAACTTTTCTTGAAAGTTATGGTTATAGATTAGATTTATTTTCTGCTTTTCAGTTTTATGCATGCTTATTTTTAGTACTTTATTTTCATCCACATATTGTTCTGACGACCGGTCTGTGAGTTTGGCATAGCTCTGGACATGCTGTAGGTAGTCGGTGAAATTTTGGTAGTGGTTGCAAAGATGGAAGGATTGATCGTGAATGCGAGAAGCAGAGTACGATGACCAGAGATTCTGAGGTTCTCAAATGTTCTTTTCAGTAGAACACGTGTCCCATTTGGAGCCAGATGTTATCACATATCTAGTATCCAGGCTACCATATTCTATTTTTCAGACATAGTACATTTTTCAGCCAGAGATCTCTTATATATGAGATGGTGAGATGAGCAGTTTTGACGGATCATTATGTTGTTATGGACTATTGTACTCTCCTGTGTCAGGACTGAGTCTCGGGACACTCAGATTTGAGGACTAATGTAGCCATTCAGTCATTTATAGAGAATTTATTGATGCCCATATTTATATCAGTGCTTTCTCATTAGATAGATGATGGTTCAGATGGATTATTTACATGGTTATGACTCGAAATTTATTTTATTGTGTTATGGTTATCATTGGTCTTATACTCATATTTGTGACATATACTAGCATTTAGTGTCATGATATGGCGATCATAAATATATGGACTTGGATGTATTTGTATTATGTACTAGTGTCGCTACTTAAACTTGGAAGTTCCTGATCTATACTCATTGGTTTTACCCTCCCTAGGGAGAATAGAGGTAGTCATTCCCACCATTATTTGTCTTTATAGTGTTGGATTCATCTTTCACTGTCTCAACCTATCCATTATCTTCTAGTTTTGTTGTTTAACCCAACTTACTACTGTTGATGTATTTGTAACTTCGGAATGTATTCATCTATGTATCTTATGTATTGTAACTCGATGTTTATTCTGGGATGTATCTATTATGTAATTGAGTCATGTTGTCATTCCCCGATGTTCCAATCGGGAGAATCAATAATGTAAACAAGTCATGTCAAGTCATAGTGGGTAACCCTCCAATTGTCGAAGGGTTAAAGTCCCCACAGTTCCGGGGCACTAGGATTATTAGACTCTCCTAGTAGAGGTCAGCCCTAGTATGGTTTTAGTCATGTCAGGATTAGTATAAATAGAGAATTGGGGTCTCTATTTAGTACACATCACTCACACACTCAAGTGTAGCACATAGTTGAGGAAGGAGAAGACAATGGGGCTAGACAAGAAAAATATTACTACTGTCGGGAGTGCATCTTACTATTTTGGAGTTTTACATCTTGTGCTGATTCTATCTCTAAGGAAGTTGTGGGGTTTTCTCCATTTATGGTTTCCCTAATGAAAACCACTATGTTCATTATCTCTTGTGTTTGATTCTTGTACTTGTTGTTCTCTCAGTAAAGATCCTAACATAATGCTAACTTAAATGTTGAAAAACTAACATGGTATCAGAGCTAACCTGAGAAGAAGACACTGTGCAGCTGCAGGAACTAGGGATTCCTAGTTTGTGGGTCTTCCTCCACATATTTTCAGCAAAAGTAAGGTGGAATAAATCTCCTCCTTAGGGTGCATCTTTCTGTCGAAGCAGAATCCAATTCTGAAGTTTTTCAATTTTGGACCTGTCATTATTGCCAAAAAATGGGGATTTTCATAGAAGAGGAATTTTTCAGTGAGCCCAGGCCTGGATTGATCTCCTACCCAAAATCAAAGTTAGGGACAAATTTCAAGGCATTTGGGTGGACAGAACTTTGGAAAAGAAAAACCCTAATTTGCTCCTGAACCAGCTCTACAGGATTTCAGCTCAAGTTTCAGATCCGACATCTTGACTCTGGTAAGATCTAAAATCTTTTGTATTTACATTTGAGGTTCTTAGTTAAGATGTCTCATCATACCAATATTGGTGAAAATATTGAGGGAGCTGATAACTTCTGAGCCTGGAAGTATAGGATCTCCTTGGTCTCGGAAGAAAATGAGTTAGAATCCTACATCCATGAGGAGGTTCTAGTTCCAGAGGGAGATGAGGCAAAGGCCTTACATAAGAAGAAGATGGTTATGGCAAAGAGGATCATTGCTGATTCTATCAAGGATCACCTTATCCCACAAGTGTCCTCTCTCAAGACACCTAAAGCTATGTTTGATGCCCTAACCAAATTGTTTGAAGGGAAGAACATAAACCGGAAGATGACCCTGAGAAACCAACTGAATAATGTGAAGATTCAGAATGCAGAAACAATCCAGTATTACTTCGCAAGATTTTCTCAGATCAAAGAACAACTAGAAGCAGTTGATGAAGAAGTGGAAAATGTAGAGATTGTGATGACTACCTTGAATGACCTTCCTAGGTCATGGGATTCTTTCATCCAAGGAATCTGTGATAGAAATAAGTTAGTCAAGTTCAGTAGACTATGGGAAGAGTGCTCTCAAGAAGAAGCTCGGATAGCAACTCAAGAAGAGAAGATGGGAGGTGAAGATCAAGCTCTCATGGTACACTCCAAGTCTCACTCCAATTCAACCAAAAGAAGATCTCATAGCTCCAGAGGTAAGCACTCTCACAAAGATAACAGTAGAAAATATTTATCTAGGATCATATGTTATACATGTGATGAAGCAATACACTATGCAAGGAATTGTCCTAAGAAACAAAAATTAATGAAGAGGAGCAACAAAAGAAGACATCATGCTCATGCTGCAGAGGATGATGAACCATCCAGGAAGAGATCCAGATATGAAAGTGAAGATTCTTCAAGCGAGGATGAATATGTTCTAATCTCTGCTCTCACAGGTAACATTACTCATGGAAGTGATGATTGGCTTATAGACAATGGGGCTTCCAAACATATGATTGGATTCAAGGAATCCTTTGTGAGACTGTCAGAACATGAATCACCTCACAAGGTAAAGCTAGGAGATGACTACCAATATCCATTAAAAGGTAGTGGGGAATATTCCTATAAAGTAGACTTTGGAGAGTCTCTAACAATGAAAGAAGTATTTTTTGTGCCAGGACTCAAGAAGAACCTTCTCTCCATATCAGCATTAGATGCAAAAGGGATGCGGATTGCATTCATAGATGGTCAAGTCATCATGTGGCCAAAAGAAAAGACTATCGATGATGCGGTAGTGATTGGAGAACAAGAAGGAGGATTGTACAAATGGAAGGGCCATCCAAAACAAGCCTTGGTCCATAACACAATAGAACCAAGTGAACTTTGGCATAGAAGGCTTGCACATGTGCATTACATAGCACTACCTATTGCAAGCAAAGTTGTCGAAGGTCTTCCAGAAATCCAAGTAAAACATGATGGGGTCTGCAAAGGATGTGCGAAAGGAAAGAATACAAAAAAGACATTTCCAAGTAGTGAAAGCAAAGCAAAAAGAATCTTGGAAATCATCCACTCCGATGTATGCGGTCCTATGTAATCAACCTCTCTAAGCGGTATGCATATTATGTTTCTTTTATTGATGATTTTTCTAGGAAGACATGGGTTTACTTCATGAAGAACAAAGATGAAGTATTTAGTAAGTTCAAGGAATTCAAAGCCTTGATCAAGAACCATACTGAAAAGAAGATCAAGACCTTTCAATTAGATAATGGCGGAGAATTCACTTCAAATGAATTCAAAGAGCTATGCAAAGAATCAAGGATTAAGAGGGAGTTTTCCACTCCTTACAATCCACAATAGAATGGGATTGCAGAACGGAAGAACAGAACTATCATGGAAGCTACAAAAGGAATGCTTCATGATCAATAACTTCCTATGCATCTTTGGGTGGAAGCTGCTAGAACAGCGGTGTATGTACAGAACCATACTCCACATAGAGTACTCGAGAACAAGACTCCTGAACAAGTCTTCTCCGGCAAGAAACCAGAAGTCAGCCATCTCAGAATATTCGGTTGTCCTGTGTACATCCACATTCCAAAAGAGAAGAGGAATAAATTAGATCCTTCAAGAAAGAAGGGTATATTTGTGGGATACTCTGAAAGCTCGAAGGTTTACAGAATATATTTCCTAGGATACAAGAAGATTGACATCAGCAGGGATGTAACATTTGATGAAGACGCAACTTACAACAAATCCAGAAAGAGACCTACTAAAGAACTTGAAGAAGCAGAAGCACCCATAATTCATGATACAAACATGAATGAAGAAAATCAAGAAGATTGAGAATTTGAAGAACCACAAAGACCTATAGATCCACCTCTGGAGAAGAATCCTCATAAGAGGAAACCTGCTTGGGTACGAGAACTTATCCAAGGTGCAGAAAGATATGGGGCTCCAGAAGAGAATCACAGAGAAAGAAAGAAGACCAAATCCTGTTCTAGGTTTGTAGCTTTACTATGTGATTTCATTGATAAAGAACCTTCCAGTTTGTTGGAATATCTTTCAGAGTGGTGTGTTCAGGACTAGTAGATGGTAGCTAGTGCTCAGTCTTAAAGTTTTAATGTATTGTCATTGATGGCAATCTGCTATAAAGAGAAGGGGAACTGATGTCAAATGGATGTGGCAATCTACTGAAAAAGAGGCAGGCACATAGGTATCAATGAAGAAAATCAAACAGTGGGAGGTACTAGAGATTCAGACTAAAGTCTATGGAAAATCTAGAGCTGTTCCATCCACAAATGTCGCAACAAAACTATGCACCAAACTGCAAGCCGTTTAGAAATGTCACCGCGCATTGCAGTGTATTTGAGTCAGAAATTTTAGTCATCTGCGCTTCCGTCGTTACGGAAGGATGATAAACAACGAGCTCCGATATTTTCCTCCGATGAACTCTGGCTCAATCGGCTGAGATTCAGACTAAAGTTTTAGATCGGAGGTTGTTTTCTTTTTGCTTCCGCCGTTGCGGCTCCCAAAGTGGTTAAGCATCCGAAGTATAAAGCGCTCCGACTTTCGATGCGGATCGCGTGTCCATAGTCTTTTTCTTCCCGCCATTGCGGATCTCAAACCAGCTAAGCACCCAAAGTGAAAAGCGCTCCGACTTCCGATGCGGATCGCGTGTCCATAGTCTTTTTCTTCCCGCCGTTGCGGCTGTGCGAAGCTTTTGGCTTCCGATGTCAAAATCCCTCTGACTTCCGGAAGGAGATGTTGCTTGTGAGCTCCGACGTTGCGGAAGGAGATCCTCTTCTGACCTCCAATGTTGCGGAAGGAGATGTTGCTTGTGAGCTCCAATGTTTCACCCGCTGCTTCTTTGAACCATTGTACCAGTGTAATCTTTGAAGAGGAATACGAAGAGCCCTGTACAGTTGAGGATTCGAAGAGTATTCGAGCAGGTGGATTAACAGTTATGATGAATGCGAACCATTTAGTAACTGCTTGTAATGATGATTCGAAGAGTAAGGATGTTGAAGCTGAACCATTTCTGTAACGGTTTGAGGATGTTGAAGCTGAACCGGTTCTGTAACATTTTGAGAATGTTGTTTCGATGAAACAGAGATGATATATATATATTGAGCAGAAATAGTTTTGATTGTTAGCTGTTTGAGGAGAGTAATGGTGTGCAGAGTATTAAGAGATCAGTTCTGTAAACTGATACTGAATGAGCAGAGCAGCGGAGCTGAGGAACAGAAGAATGTGCTGAACAGTTGAACAGAATAGAGGAGCAGAGAGCCGATGTTGAACAGAGTAGAGTGGTTTGGTAAGCAGAGACATATCTCTATTGTTGCATTTTGATTCTAATGGAAAGTCTAGCAAATAAGGGAGGTAGGGAGGTGCTAGGGGAGACTTTATGTCTCTGTCTGCAAGTGGGTGCTTGTAGAAATTGAAGATTGGTGTCTTCACCCAGTTGGTGCTGGGTTAAACTGGAAGTTGGTGCTTCCACCCGGTTGATGCTGGGTTACAGTGAGAGTTGGTGCTCTCAGCAAGTTGGTGCTTGCATTCAGAGGTTGCAGCCTCTTTGATTCGGTGCTCAAATAATAAGTAATGTATAACCATTGAAGCCTTTGACATCATAAGAAGAAGTGTTTTTTCCCTTATGGGTTTCCTCGTGAAAATATCTGTGTATCATATATGTGATTAAATGTGGTGATTGAATGCTGTGTTTTATGCTATCTGCTCTTATGTTTATAACTCTGAATTCATAGAAAAGATTGACTGCCATAAAGTTTATTGATTCTAAGTTAAAAGAAGTAATTTGGGTGAAAAATCTTAATTAACTAATTCACCCCCCCCCTCAGTTAATTTATACCTGTAACACAGTTATGAAGAAGTGGCAGAACGGAAAGAATGGAAGGATGCTATGATCGAAGAATACCAATCGATTATGAAGAATGATGTTTGGGATGTTGTCCCAAGACCAGACGGGAAGTTAGTTGTAACTTCCAAATGGATCTAAAAGATCAAACATGTTGCAAACGGTAGCATTGAAAAATACAAGGCAAGATTTGTAGCTCAAGGTTTCTCTCAGAAAGAAGGAATAGACTATGAAGAAACCTTTGCACCTGTAGCCAGATACACTTCCATCATATCAATACTTTCTCTGGCTGCAGTGATGAAATGGAAGATACACCAGATGGATGTCAAGACTACTTTCTTGAATGGTGTAGTGGAAGAGGAAGTGTATGTAGAACAACCACTCAATTTTGAGACACATGACAGGGAGTCTCATGTATGCAGATTGAAGAAAGCCCTGTATGGTTTGAAACAGGCACCCAAGACCTGATAGCCTTCTATCCCATTTGGGCTTTACCAAGAGTAAAGTAGATTCCAACCTTTACTACAAGGTTGAAGATGGCAACCCAGTGATGCTTCTACCATATGTAGATGATCTATTTGTGACAGGTATGGGTGGGTTGATTACTGATATGAAGAGAAAGCTTGCTTTTTGAGATGAAGGACTTGGGTATGATGCATTATTTTCTAGGTATGGAGGTGTGGCAGAGTGTGGATGGAATATTCTTTGGACAATGGAATTATGCAATAGAGATCCAAAAGAGGTTTGGGATGATGGACTGCAAGACTATGGCCACACCTATGGCATCAAACCTGAAGCTATTGAGCGATGCTTCATCAAAATCGGTTGATGCTATGATGTATCATCAGATGATTGGGTCATTGATGTACCTGATGAACACGAGACCAGACATTTGCTTTGCTGTGAACACCTTGAGCCATTTCTTGACATATCTAAGAAATGTCCACTTGATTGTTGCAAAGAATATTCTGAGGTACTTGAGGGGTATAGTTGATTATGGTTCAAGTACGATGTGAATCAGAAGATTAACCTGGAGGGTTATGTTGATTCAGATTGGGTAGGTAGTGCCATCGATAGGAAGAGCACTTCAGGGTGTTGCTTCAGTATGGGATCAGGTGTGATCTCTTGATTTAGCAGGAAGCAATCTTGTGTGGCACTGAGTACAGCTGAAGCAGAGTATATCGCAACTTGTTTAGCTAGTTGTGAGGCAGTATGGTTTCAGAAGCTACTGTCTGATTTCTTTGATCTCCAGATGCATGCTACTTGTATACATTGTCACAACCAAAGTTGCGTGAAGTTGTTAGAAAATATAGTGTTCCATGACAAGTCGAAGCACATCGAGATCAAGTAATACTATATCAGGAATATGTTGCAGAGGGGAGTAGTGAAGCTCCAGTATGTTGCGATGGAGGAATAGATAGCTGATGTGTTGACAAATCCATTGGTCAAAGTGAAGTTTGAGTACTTCAGGGAGAAGCTTGGTGTTCTCCAGATCGAGGTTTCCTCCAAGGGAAAGTGATGAGTCCCAAAGCCATTCTGATGAGCAGGTCAGATGTAAGGGCTGAGCCATTCTGTCATGGTGAGAGGATTCAGTTCCTTCCATGTCAGATATGAGTGCTGAGATCCAAATCCATTCTGACGAGCAGGTCAGATGTAAGGGCTGAGCCATTCTGTCATGGTGAGAGGATTCAGTTCCTTCCATGTCAGATATGAGTGTTGAGATTCATAGCCGTTCTGAAGAGCAGGTCAGATGTAAGCGCTGAGCCATTTTGTCATGGTGAGAGGATTTAGTTCCTTCCATGTCAGATATGAGTGCTAGCCATTTTGTCGACTAGGACAGATGTAAGGGAAATTGCCACTCTCCAAGAGAGTGGAGGCACCTGGTTCGTTACCAAGTAGCTCAGTCTGGGACTGGGGGCCTTTCTGACAAGGGTGGAGGATTTGGTTCCTTCCAGGTCAGATGTGAGTGTAGGCCATTCTGGCGAGGGTGTAGGACTTGTTTCCTACCAGGTCAGATATAAAGGCAACTGCCATTCTTCGAGAGAATGGAGGCACCTGGTCCATTACCAGGTAGCTCAGTCTGGGACTAGGGGCCTTTCTGGCGAGGGTGGAGGATTTAGTTCCTTCTAGGTCAAATGTGAGTGCAAGCCTTTCTAGTGAGGGTGGAGGACTTGTTTCCTTCCAGGTCAGATATAAGTTTTGAATCCTTTTCACAGATGATAGTGATGTCTTGTCATGCTAGTGAATGTGAGTGTTGGGCCTTTCTGATGTGATTGTAGGTTTCTACATGATCAAATGTGAGTGTTGGGCGTTCCTTTCTGATGAGTAGGTCAGATGTAAGTGCTGGGAGAAGACCTACCTAATGGCTAGGCCTAAAACCAACATGAAATAAGGATGGCTATATAGAACTTACTATGACAAGATAGCACACATGATGATGACCAGATGAGATCCAGATCGAGCTATGATCCAGATCCAGTTATGATGAGTCCAAGAGATCCAGATCGAGTGATGATCTAGATCTAGCAGTGATGATCCAGATCGAGTGATGATCCAGATCTAGCAGTGATGATCCAGATCCAGTCCAGTGATGATGATCCAAATCGAGAGATGATCCAGATCTAGTGATGATGTCCCATGATGATCCAGATCGAGAGATGATCCAAATCCAGTGATGATGTCCCATAATGATCCAGATTCAAAGAATGAAGATGATTTGAAGACTCAGAAGACTCGAGATTTAGATGATAAGATGATCCAATTGATACAGAGAAGAAGACCAATACTAAAAATTGTGTCGAAAGAATACCTTCCTAGTTAAGAGGGAGTATTGATGTATTTGTAACTTCGGAATGTATTCATCTATGTATCTTATGTATTGTAACCCGATGTTTATTCTGGGATGTATCTATTATGTAATTGAGTCATGTTGTCATGCCCCGATGTTTTGATCGAGAGAATCAATAATGTAAACAAGTCATGTCAAGTCATAGTGGGTAACCCTCCAATTGTCGAAGGGTTAAAGTCCCCGCAGTTCAGGGGCACTAGGGTTATTAGACTCTCCTAGTAGAGGTCGGCCCTAGTAGGGTTTTAGTCATGTCGGGCTTAGTATAAATAGAGATTTGGGATCTCTATTTAGTACACATCACTCACACACTCAAGTGTAGCGCATAGTTGAGGAAGGAGAAGACACTGGGGCTAGACAAGAAGAAGATTACTGCTGTCGGGAGTGCATCTTACTGTTTTGGGGTTTTACATCTTGTGCTGATTCTATCTTTGAGGAAGTTGCGGGGTTTTCTCCATTTATGGTTTCCCCAATGAAAAACACTGTGTTCATTGTCTCTTGTGTTTTATTGTTGTACTTGTTGTTCTCTCAGTAAAGATCCTAACATAATGCTAGCTTAAATGTTGAAAAACTAACAACTACTTGACTTATGGAATGGAGGACCTTTCCATGCTAGAACCTTGTTGGACAAACCTCCCTATTTATAGTGTGTCTCAGCTCTGAGTTGGTGATATAACTTGAATTTGGTGAGTATTATATGCCTAAATCATTCTGGTCGATTGTCCTGATGTTTGGCATTATGCAGAATTCCCCCTAGTCACTTGAGATGTTGTTGGCTAAAATTGAAAGCTCATGTACTACTTATTTGGAAATGTTTATATATGTGCCCATGGAAAATGTAAATTCAAAAATTTGTTTCTTAACATATACAAGTAAACGGAAAGAGCAATGAAATGCTAAAATACTTCGTGAAGGGTATAAGAAAAGGTCCCAAAAGCAATGGTTAATTATATGTTATATCCAAATATTGTTGACCTTATAAATTTGAATATGTCCTAGATGAAAGTTGCAGTTAGTTGTGCTTTTAAGCACTGGTGAAGTCCCCAAAAGGTCATATAGGCCAAAAAGGCCATGGAAATAAAATTGATGGTCCTAATGAAATTGGATCAAACTTGATGTAGACATTATGCGTAAGTTAAATAAGCCTTCTCTGAACAACTCAACCATTTGTGAGGCATTGTCATTCCCTGTGTTGTTGTTTGTATGGCATGTGGTTATAGTGAATATTCCCTTCCCATATCCAAAGTGTCATGATGTCAATTTGGTAGTCATTATTTACCCTAGCCTTGTCAATTTCAACCTTCACCCTTCACTAGCAAATTGACTACAACTATGAAGTGAGTATAGTCCTGAAAGTCTGGTCTAAGTAAATAATAAATAAAACCCTATATATGTATTTGGTTGATGTACCACTAGTGAGGTGAGTGCTACTTGTATGAATGTTACTTAAATGATTTGTAGAGCATGTATTAACCTTGTAACACTTGCAGCAGATGTATGATAGCTTGAGTTATTTTATTGGTATCTGGTCATTTACAGGATATTATATTGTCTATTGGATATTGTTGATGATCAGGCAAAGACCTGGTAGGGGTATGACTATGCACCCTAGATGGATTTGGACTCTCTAAGTCTATTAAGATAGCTTATTTTCAGTTCTGGTCACTTGCAGAGATGATCAAGCTCATTTTACCTTTCTGATGTAGTTTTGCTTCGTAAGATAATGTGTCTGAGCAGAGAGATGTTTTATTGGGATCTCCTAGGGCGTTGTATGGGGAATAAGGGGTGAATAAACTTGATTGTACCATATTACCCCCATCCCAGAGATCCAAGTGGGCTCAGTTTGACAACGCAGGCACCCTAGGAGGTTGTTTGGCATGTTCACGTTTCTCGAGGTAGATTAAAAAATGATTAAATGGCTACTAAAGGAATAAATTTGGGCTATTGAGGAAATGAAATGACATGGGATGAGTCATTATGATGAGTGTGATGTCCTCCGCACCTTCTTCAGCAGTTACAGCACCTGATTGGGCCCACACCTATTTTTGGGGCATTTTTATATTATTTTCTGGAGCTTTTGGGAGGCTCACGATTTCTTCAAGGAGGCACAAAGTCAAAAAATTAAAATATTATTTTATTTTATTAGTCCATGGGGCACCTAGAGGGAGTTAGTTAACACTCCATGGACCCACCATGTGCTTCATTTATTTCTTGTTGAGTGGGGTACCCTCTTTATGGGTGATCTANGTATGGTTATATTGATCCATGTATTGTATGTTGAGCTCATCTCAACCATTGATTAGAACACTTATATGTTTTAATCTTAGCCACTCGTTTTGAAAATGGTTAGGATTTTGGTTCTCTCATTTCTATTTAAAGGAGAGAGCTTCTCATTTGTATGGGGTCTTTGGCTCTTGAATTTGAATAATAGAAAGATTTTTTTGTGGATACTTTCTGGATCTGCTTTGCATCTGATGTTCTTCAGTGGTGATTGAAAATTATCTTGCTTCCTAGCATTCAAAATATTGTGTGAGATCTATATCTTTTTTGGGGATCATTGTCTTGTCTACAGGAGGTTGTTTTCAGCTGGAGCATTTTTGCAGAGGGGGATCAACTCGCTCGATTGTCTTTGTCTTGTATCAGGGGATTTTCATTAGCTTCATTGTTATCTATAATTACAATTGTTACTTTTTTGTAGATCTAGATTTTTCTTTTGTGGTACAGCAAATATGATATTGTTGGCGTTTGCTTGTGCAGGATAGGGGGCGCATTGATCACTTGGAGCATAATGTTGGTCCTAGAACTCACTCAGATATTCCAAAATTGATCGGGATGGCGGGGATCATCATAATCAAGGCATATATAAGCATTTATAGGTAATATCTACAGGTCAGTCTCTTCTCTTTCAAATCTCAATCCAGTGTACCTTTTTTTTTTCAAATTTCCTGAAAAACTCCTAAATAATAAAAATCCAAAAACTACTTAATCAAGGAACCACTCGATCTTTGGAAAAACCACTGCTGGGTTTTGTAAATCGGGAACCCCTTTCACCAAATCCTCCTCAATGTTATCCAGATTGTGACTGGTTTTCCCTAGATCTCACTTTCTGACTACTCAAACCGCAGTGCCCCTACTGAAATTTTGACTTTTCCAGATTTGAATTTTCTGGAAAATAATCACTTGGGTTTGTAGATCAGCTCTCCCTCACTCCAAAACACCCCCAATGCTGAGCTAGTTCCTGCCAGGTATCCCTAGATTTGAAAAACTAACTTTTAGCATCCAAGCTTCCCTCATCAGATTTTGACTTTTCTAGATCTGATTTTTTCTGAAATTTTTTTACTTGGGTTTGTAGATCAGGCCATTCTAATCTCATCTCTCCTCCAACACTGAGTTGATAGTCTCCTTATTATCTAATATCTGTAGATCTGCCTCTCCAAACCCTAGCGCTAGCCCTCCTTCTGTTGGTTTCCCCTGCAAACTAAATTTTTCGGGGCAAACACTTTCCTGGGTCTGTAGATCAGGTCATATCCCAAGTGGTTTCACTCTAATGTTGTGCAAATACTGACTCCATTTCCCAAGGCCCAACAGGCACTGATCTCCAATCCTAGCGCTAGCCCACTCTTGACCTCTTTTTCATGAAATTTTACTACTCCTTGATGACTCAAGTAATTTGAAATTTTCATATCTCACACTGAGTCTATCCCTTTGGTACTATACAATCCCAACTCTATCCTTACTAACCCTTCCTCAGTTACGTTTCCCAAGGCAGCGGTTATCTTCATTAGTTGCTACTGCCTCAACCCCATATCTTGTATCCACCCCATAAGTTACTTTGGTTCCATTTTGGATCGGACTTAACACTTCCAAAATCTTAATTGAAAGCCTTGGCACACCTAGTAACATATCCAATAGATCTAGGGTCTTCAATTACCTTACACCTTACGTACCTCAAGCCCACTTGATCTGATATGGTGTCTAGGTCTGATCTCTCCTATCGGGAGTAGATCTAGGTCTCCCCCATTGTTGTCTTGGACTTAGATAACATAAAGTGAATAATTCCTTGATTGGAGTGACAACCATCCATTTAGGAGTCTAGGCATTCTTGATTCCAGCTCCTTAGTTTCTTGTCCCTCTACCATCCATCCTGGATCCACCTCACACAGGAAACTACAAGGTTGGTGATAACAGGCCTATCAGCTCAGTATGAGTGACCTGGGTCATGAATTTTCCCTCAAAAAGAATGACCCAACCCTACAATCCCCTTGATCTCAGCATAACCCCTAGGATGAGCGAAAACCAAAACTAAACCATTGAAAAATTCGGGTTTGACAAGAGCTCTTACTTGCAAGTCACGAATTTGAAAAACGTCAGTCAAAATGAAAGAAATCAGCAAATGAGCTCTGGGGTCATCCACTTCAACTCAGCACTGAACAATAACAATGACACATTTCATGTGGTCCCCCCTGTTTATATACCTCCATTGGGTCTTGTTTTCTTTCGTGCACCACAGAGTCATTCAGAGTCCATTTGAGATCTCATTTGCACCACCGAGTCTGGTTTGTTGTCCTCTATCTTTTGATGAGATCCTTGTCTCGTGCTCTTACTATGATTTTCTGGGCCATTTCCTGGAAGTCACTTTGATTTGTGTTCCATCACGTGAATCTCCCCTCGTATGTATTGGCATGTTCATGAGCCATTCGCTCCATCCATATTACAGATTTTTCCTTTTTTTACCGCCATCCATCATCCCACAAGGGGGGGGCATCAGTGTTCTGCATTTATGCCCATCATTCATGTTCACAAATAACCTCTTTCCATATATTGAACACTTCCCCCTTTCTTGATTGACCTTTACATAGTTTCTGTTAATCTCTTTTCTGACTCCCAAAAGAATGAAAAGATCATCTAGCACGCTTTCTTCCTTTCATGCTCGTAACAGTATTTGAAAGAGCATCTATGTAGCTTCATTTATCTACTTTTTTGGACTATGTAGACTATGATAAGAAAAGGACCACCCTGGCACACTCAATCCAAGAACATTTCCCTTTTCATCCTTTTATTCTTTCTTGAACATTGGGACCGTACTTTATGAAAACGCTCATTATGGGTTGTCTTTAAGCTCTTTTCCAACCCTCTCATCAAGTAAAGATTGTCGAGCAAACTTGTTTTCGTTCATGCTCGTAAAAGTATTTGAATGACCGTCTAGTCAGTATAAGTTTAACATTTTCCAGCTTGATTGGACTACCAACGGTAAAGAAGTCTTCCTTCCCCAAAGGTTGGGAGAGTTCTCCTATGTACACTTTTATCCTTCTTTGGGCTCAGGAGACTACATACAAAAATAAAATCCATTGGAGTCTTATTCCTGTTTTCAGACTCTCTAAAATTGAAAACACCATCGAGCATTTACTTTCTCGGGCTCGCTAAAATCCATGAGATCGTGTCATAACGGTGTCTTTGGGAGCCACCCCATATAGCACAGTTTAACAACTTTCCCCCATTGGGTCACCTTTATTTAGACTATTATGTGATGAGTCTTCCTTGGATCCCCTGGATATCAGTAATCCAGTTACCTCCCTCAGTATTTCCCATTTGCAGTTACATTCCCATTATCACAACCATGATCCCTCTCCCATGAGTCAGTTTCATTTGCTAACAGGTCATCCCTGTCGACATACTCTAAAAAAAGGAAGTTTGAGTCCCTCATACTCCCCCTTCCCTTGTTCCCCCATTTAGTGTGTTAGTCCCCATATTTGTCCACATCTTTGGTTATCCCCTCGTGCTTATATTCAAGGACACATCATTGCCTTGATTAGTTGCAAGTCTCTCTCTATCGACGACAACACATCTATTGCAGAGGATAGACCTAGAGGTCCATGTATCCTGGTTTAATCAACCTCATTGATGAGTTCGTTGGACCACTTGAGAGGATTCATTAGTGCCTCTCGGGATGGTTTTATTTCACGTGCTCGACTTCAACTACATCATCGCACTGTTGAGATTTGTATAGGGTATTGTTCCATTCATTATTTGGTTGTAGACCCCAATTGTCACCTAAATCTAGCACATCGAGGAGTTGACTATGGGACCTACACAGTTTCATGTCCCTTGTGATTTTTGGGCTACATTGGCAACAATGTTTGGAAGCTCCCAGTATTGCGCTTCCATGTATCTCCAGTACTTGATGCGGCATATTGTACCACAGAGATTCTAACTTTCAGTCATGGATTCCATGTACATGTACACTTCCAAATCCAACAATGCATCAGTTGTGATGATATTGCATTCCATGATAATGTCATTATTGCTATGTATCATTTCTTCATAGAAACATTGTATTCAACCTCCTACGAAGGCCACCATTATGTATCATCATTTGTATATGTATTGATCGGCTCCCATGTTTTTGAGCCTTGATCCCATTATTTATTCTTTTGACATTGTTATGGGCATGGGTATTCCTGCCTCATCCATATACATGTCACACATTCTTTGTATCTCACCCATTGTTGGGAACCATTAATAAAAAAACAAAATACATCGTGGTTCGAACGAGGAAGCTCCACTTCTTCGCAGGTCTCTCCAATCTATCCACTATTCCCATGATCCTATGATGTCCATCAGCCATAAGATGAGCTCCTTCCCTCACACATCGGCGGAGAATCTGTTAGCGGAGAATCTGTTAACACAAAAAATTATCCAACTAGCTCTACATGGTCTAAACCACATACATACATCATATTCCTACAATATTTCACTTACTTTTTACCTTCACAATTGTATTTCCACAAAAAAATGGTCTAAAACATTATTATTTACTATGGTTTACCTTCACTCTCTCCAAAAAAAGGGTCAAAAACCCTAAAAAAGGGTCAAAGACCCTAAAAAAGATTACAAAACCCTAAAAATGGTGCTAAAGCCCTAAAAGAGAGAAAACCATAGGAAAATACCATGGTTCAGAAAATACCATGGGTAACCACATTGGGTCAAAAAGCCCTAGATCCATTCTATAAATACATTGTGAAGGGCTCCCCCAAATTACCTTTTTGCCATTATTGTGAGTACGTTGGGACACCTTTTGCTCTCAAGTATTCACACACCTTTTTCCACCATCATGTTTCCATACCATTCCCACTTAGTACGTTGAGACATCCTTTTTACCCACCTGGAGAACCAACCTATGGATAGGTGGACCACTTCTGAGACGGCCACGATGGCCCACTTTACGAGAAAGAAGGTATAACATTTGTTATTTGTATTTTATTTAGTTTAGCCCTCATATATATGTGTGTGCGTGTGTGTGTGTGTGTGCTTTTTATTACTAATATGTTGTATTTTTTTAGATTTCCATGAACTCTCCCTTACAATCCCATTGATGTAAGGTTGATTCTTTTGCACGTAATAAGGGAGAAATCCATGTTACATACCCAATTGTTTAAAATGGTAGCTGAGGATAAGCGAAGAAGGTTTTTCTAATTGGAGACTAAATCTGGGTTATAACTCCCTTCTCTTTGATGGGGCCTCTAAAGGCAATTCGGGGCTGGTAGGGGTAGGTGGAGTCATTTTTTATCCTGGAGGGAACAACCCTAATGACTATTTCCGGGGCTTGGGAAAGAAATCCAATAATGGGGATGCATGACTTGCTCTAATCAAGGGGTTGGAGATTGCAAAAATTTGTAGAATGTAGGAGTTAGCAGTTTATGGTGACTCGCTCATGGTCATAAAGGAAGCAAGATCATTGTATAATAAGATCAATAGTATGACAATCAAAATGCACCACATCCTTAATTGTATAGGAAGAAAGTTCAAATATATAAATTTGTTTCATATCTTGAGAACAAACAATAAGCAGGCTGATTTAATGGCTAACGGAGGAGTTTTACTAGATTATGGAGAGCTTTCTATAATGAAGAAAGGAAAGGAATAAGTTGGATCCCCTGAACTGGAGTTTATCACCAAAAAATAATTAGTCTCAATCACATTTTGCAAGTATGCATTACACAGTAAATGGCAGGTATTCTCAGACAGTAACTCTAATGACAGCGCAGGTAATATGCTCTTGTAATCTTGTCACCACCATTTCACAGTTGTAGGTAATATCTAAGTGTTTCAACAACAACATTGTTTCTCTTGTAAACTGGTCTCTACCGCTACACATGCACAGAGGAAGAAATCGTATCTCCAATACAAAAATGATTACCACCTCATCTGAAAACAAGAAGGATAATCACAATCCTGAATGGTTGGATCACTACCTAGCTGGAGGGAAAATTGACATCCTACGTCAAGATAAATTAGTGGTTGGACATGTAATCTACAAAGTGTCTTCCTTGAGATCGAAGGTAGGGAAACTAATAGTTGGTAGGATATGTAGTCGGAGTTAAAAATTGAGGTCGATGGGGTAGGAGAAGGAGAAATGGAATGTGTGTGGACAATGGAGCTTCCTATGCGCTAACATCAATTTAAAAATCATTATTTTAATACCCAGGAGGTGTCAAAAGAGTGTGATAACAATGACGAGCATCCTTGGCATCTTGGCATCTTGGTTATCGGGCTTCAACAGGAAGTGAGTTGGTACTTGGGAATGGTTCTTGGGAATCAATAGGATGTGTTTTGGAGCTTGAGTGACATGGAGGATAGGCAGATTTGGAGGAGGAGAGAAGTTATCAGACTGTAGATAGAAAACATTCAAAAAGTAGTTCTTGGTTTCATTATGAAAGCAACTTATAAGTATGACTGGATATTGGCAGAAGGGTGCATAGTTTTAATCTCTCTTATTAGCTTTTATAATGACTTGTTTTTTGTTTACTGCTTCTTGGTTAATTTGTAAGAAGGTATAGCTTCCATAGAGTAGGGTTCTTTCGGGATAGCTACAAATACAAGAAAGACAAGCAATGAGTTTTGGATGCTGCCCTCATGTGGGAGCAATCCATCTTATGTGTGTTGTAACCTCATTTTATCCTCTTTTTAAGACAAAATCTCTCAATCGTTTCTATCAAAAAAAAGTGTATTTATATGATATTAATAAAAAATTTATATATGATTTGATAAGTGTTCTAGAATATGCCTTACCGTGTGAAATATTGAAATATTGAAATAAGTTGAGATTAAAATAAAATAAAAATAAAAATAAATTGTATCCACAAAATGAAAAAGATGTACGGTGAGAAACTAAATATGGAAAAAACTAAGCCAAAATGTGACAACTATGCCTTGTTATTTTATTTTCGAATATCAAATGAAAATACAAAGAAATGTGAGCTCTATATGGAGTTATCATTGACATTATGGCATATGCATGGTCTTCTACTTCCTATGTTTTGCTCCAATACATAAATCCCTTGCTCTACTCAACTATGAGACAATAAACCAATACAACAAGAATAGAAACCTTTCATTTCCTAGCAACCCAATATTTAACATGTCTTCATAGTCATCTACAGTTATGTCTATCATTTTCTCAATTATTTACTAGGGTTAATTTTGCATTTGAATTGATTTAAGAATTGACGACCACATTGTACATCCTTCTAAGATTTAAGATACAAATAGAAACATAAAAAGTATTTTTATATTATAGTCACATTTCAATAAATCATAAAAAATCACATTTGGACCACATTAGCTCTCATTACTCGCTATGGACTTACCATATATAATGTGGCCTAAAAAGTTGTAATAGAATCTTCTACTTCCTCTATTACTTAAATATCTCACTCCTAGATGAATTGCTCAACTACAATAAACATTACAATAAGAATGTAACATCTTCCTTTCCTAGCGGCCTAGTAATTAACATGGATTGAAACTAGGGTTGTGGTTAGGGCTTTGTATGCCTAAACTCTTTATTAGGATTAGGGTTTTAGAACCTCTAGAATATTCTTACAATTTTAAATGTCACTAGCTCCAAATATTGGAGTAATGTGGGTTTTCATAGCATGCACCCAGCATCATGGTGGTTAATCGAATAGGTCAAGCTATGGGAGGCATAAAAATTGGATAGAAAATTTGATTGAGAATATATTTCCATTGTTGGTAAGATTGAGCTCAATGAACAACATTTGGAGGCTAGGAACTCTGCTCACAAATTTTTTACCCAAAAAATGATATTTAAAGCATCAAACAAGTTCTAGTAATTTCTAGACCCCAAATCACCTAAGCAATATTGACCCCTAAAATGGACCCTACAAGCTAATAGCTCGAATTTTTCCACCCAAAAAGTACCAAAATAGATGAAAAAATATATAATGATCCATTTCTAATGATACCTACCATTTAGGAATAATTTTAGTTTCTAAAATATTTTACTAAAGGAAGTGAGGAAATTCTTCCCCTACCTTATCCCTAGAGTACCATTCATCCTTGCTTGGAGTTTGTCCTTGCATCCGTACAACCTGCCATGGTTCATGATTCCCTCATTTGGTTATTCTGGAATTCTACAAAACTATGTCTTTTCTAACTCTATCCGATTCTAGTGATAGGTACTCTATGGTAAGTGAGACTTGCTCATTAGTTTCCTAGTCCATCATGGAAGTCTCGTATAGTTTCATATTTTCCACATTCACTACTAAGTGAATGTGCATATGGTAATGGATTGATCCTATAATAATTATCCCCTTCCTTCTCTAGAATTCCAAAAGAACCATATTTTATAGCCTTGATCTTGTTACCAAGACCATGTAGTCTTTCTTTGTTTAGATGCAGCCAAACTATTCAAAACCTAATCCAAAAGGATTGATGTTTTTATAAATAATGTAAATAATTAATTAATAGGAAGATGAATTCCAACAAACCTCATGGAAGTTGAATGCAAAGGGTAACCAACTCATGTATAAAATAACCATTCCCATTCAATGAAATTCAATCATTCAATATTTATTCTTACAATGGTATCAAAGCATTGATAATTCATGCCCCATATTTAACAATCTACCTTCCAATATCTACTCCATGATCTACTCAAGCATTTTATTTCTCCTTCATCATACCTACCCTCAGTTTGCATTCTTCCCGCAATCTAGATACTCTAATGTTTATTATCCATCACTCCATACCATTCAACATCCCTCTCTCCATGGGTGTGTTCTCTCTTCAAGAGACTCTTCCTCCATGAGCACCCAAGTGAAGTGTGTCTCCATTTTCATCTTGTTATCATATCATGCAAGATCAAACTCCATCTATGGTGAACCTTACATACTGCATATCTTCCTTGTATCCATTGAAGTTAGAAACCCTAGTCATTACCTGTGCATGGAAACTATAATGGCTATTGTTGTGTAAAGGCTATTGTTGCATTGAAGTGGAGAAACCCTAGTTTTTTATGACCTTGAGGAAAACAACACTTTTTTTGTTGTAGTAGTCTACCATCATATCCAACACTGTGGAGCAGGTTTGACAGACGACCTAGACGAGAACAACATTTGCAAGAGCTTTCACGACAAATATGGAAGGTTGTGTCGAGTCTTGTATCATGGAGTTGGTGCTTTCATGGAAGTGGAGTTAGAACATTCTTTTTGAAACGTGAAAGACTCTGAAGTGTTAACTATTATTGCACATTTTGCTTAATACTAAGAGCTATGATAAAATATTTCTAGGCCAAGGTATTATTGTGTTAAATATTGGTATTGTTGCATCTCTTTCGTATTTTTCAAGCCTAGTTATTGTCATTGATACATATTACTACACAATATTGTTATTGAGTTTCACTTTTTGAAGACTGGTATTGTTGTTGACTACTGTAACATAGCCTATTACAACATATTGTGTTGTATTGAACATTAATAACTTCCACATCGTAAGCATTGTATTGTATTGAAAGAAAACATTGTAAAAGGTGGCCCAAAGACGTAGATTTGCACCTTCCTTATTTTGTCTTCTAAAACACTATTTATTTGCAGGTGAAAGTTGCAGAAGATTAATCATTGGCATCTACAATTGGAGGAGTACTCACTAGGAAAGAAAACTATCTTGAATGGTCAAGGAATATCAAAGCCACATTCATCAATGATATGTGGCATGGCATATGTGAAGGAACCTCCATCAAAATAGAAGTTGGTATGAACTTGAAATCTAACCCAAAGCCACCAACAACAAAAAAGGAACTTGCTACATGGAAGACCAAATACAACAAGGAATTGGAAATGGTCACTACAACAATACATGAAGAGGTGAGTTAGCACATATTTCCTACAACATCTTGTTTTCATGTGTTGAAAATATTGAAAGATCTATTTGAATCACATTATGAGATGGAAGTAATTCAGTTGATGTTGAAACTATTCAATTCATATGTGAAGGATAATGATTCCATGAGTGTTTCATATGATATCAAAGAAATCATGCATAAGATCAAAGCCACTGGCATGCAACTAGACCTTCCACTTGTTTCCTTTGTCAATTCCCTCTATCCTACACATTCACACTACCTTAAATCACTTCAAGCTAGTCACAAGTTGAAGGAACTTACCTTCGACGCCTTGGTGGAGAATATTACAGAAAGAGAGAATCCTTTTGGAAGAATACTAGTGAGCCAGCTAGAGAGACCCTTTTCCTTTCTCATAAAGAAAAGAACTAGTCAAAATACTCTTCCAAGGGAGATATCAACCAAAGAAAATGAGGAAGAATAGATTTTAGAGACAGGGGGTTAGAAACAACTCAAACAGAAGACCATACCTACAGTGTAAGTGTTGTGGAGGAACGGAATGAAGTAGGTCTATGTTGAGACCCTTGAGACTCCATCAAAGAAAACATAATCAGAATAAAAAAGATGAAAGTAACACCCAAGAGGTAGATAAAGATCCTTAATGTACTCATTTTATTGTTGCATGTTGTAATATTGGAATAAATGAAATCACATCTTTTTCATCTTACAAAGATGATTGGCTACTTGATATTGGTGCAACATCCCACATGACATTTTGAAAAGAAAAAAATTGAAGAACTGAATGACAATGGAGAAGAAATAGTGTATTTTTCAAACAAATCCATCCTTAAACCAAATGGAATTGGTTCAACTAGTCTCAAACTGCCTAGATTCCCTAATTTTTTGTTGCAAAATGTTCTTTATCTTCCAGAGTTGTAGACTCAAGCCTGGTGTCCTTGTTTCATATTTGACAGCAAGACCATTCCATCCTCATGTTTGATGGAATATTAGAGATAAGGAAGTCCTTTAAAGTTCATCGTGACCGAATACGAAGATGGAAAGTTGTTGGCACTGAAAGGCTCATCTACAAGAGTTCGGAACTTTTCCTATCTCTCTCAGCAAGGAGAAGGTAATATGTCATCCGAATTGTTGTGGCATGCTAGATATGGTCATCTAAATTATATTAGTCTTCTCTTGTTGAGAAAGAATGGTCTTTTTTTGTTTGTCCACCATTCCTAAGATGATGAACAAATGTGATGCATGCATATTAGGAAAACATAGTAAGAATCCATTTCAAGAGTCAAACTGTAGACCATGTAGAAATTTATAAATGATTAACTTTGAATTATGTGACCCCATGCTTGTTCCTTATTCCAATGGTAATAGATATCCCATGGCCTTTTTCTATGACTACACCAAAAAAATTTGGGTATACTTCTTAACGACAAAATGTAAAGCATTTCAAACATTCAAAAAAATCTCTTACATGTCAATCTAAAGAAGTTGGATAGAAAATAAAGCACAATATCATATTAGCATACTTCATACTGATAAAAGAAAATAATACACTTATAATGATTTTGAAGACTATCTTTGTCAACATGGATTGTACATCAAACTATAGTTCCTTACAAACCTCAACAAAATGGAGTGGCAAAAAGAATGAATATAACCATAATGAATATGCTACGCTCAATGATGTTTTTCAAAAATGTAAAACTCATTTTTTGGGGTGATGCAGTGTTATGAGAAGTCAATTTGAGAAATAGAAGTCCATCTCCTTCTCTTTAAAATAAGACTCCACATGAAATGTGGTATGGCCACATTCCTTCGGTGAGTCATCTCGAGGTTTTTGGTTCCACGTACTATGCCTTGATACCAAAGGAGAAAAGAGACAAGCTTGGTGCTCAAATTCAAAAATGCATTTTCTTAGGTATTCAGACACCTCCAAGGAATATCATATTTACAATGAGGTAAACAAAAATTTATTGTTTCTAGAGATGTAATTTTCTTGAAAGTAATAAAAATGACGAGTCCATTGATAAATTGTTTGATCATCTGGAGAAATTTTCCCGTGTAAAGACATATTATGAAGTTGATAATGAAATTCCACATCTTAAAGGAGGATCCCTATCTTGGATCAATCTCCAAAATTTCCTTTTGAAGCACTAACATCCCCTCATGAAGAAACTTGTGAAGAAGAAGTTCCTTCCACTTCACCTAAACAGGAGGTTCAACTATGATGTGATTGAGAGGATAACAAGACTAAATATTGAATAAAATGAATCACCATGAGCTTATCAACCTAGTCCATCACAAAAAGTTCCTAAATGGGTCACAAAGACACTTGAAATTGTCCATCCGGATGAAATTGGAAAGACGATAACAAGAATTCCAACTAGATAATAAGATGGAGGAGATGCAGATAACTCAGGTGATGACATGGATGTCTCATTTGATTATGAATTGAATTTATCTTCTAACTTTGGACCAACTTCCTTTCAAGAGGTTTCTACTCATTATGAGTGGAAAGAATCCATGCAAAATGATTATGACATGCTCATAAATAATGGAATAAGTTGGTTGATCCTCTAGTTGAAACCAAACCAATTAGTTGCAAGTGGGTATACAAGGAAAAATATAGATCATATGGCTCACTTGACATTAATAAAGTGATGCTTGTGGCGAAAGGTTATGCATAAAAGGAAGGAATTAACTATGAATATATGTTCTCCCCCACAACAAAATGGGTTACCATCTGCACCTTATTGTATTTGGATACATAAAATGGGTGGAAAGTTCATCGTATGGATGTGAAAATAACTTTCTTAAATGGAGACTTGAGAGAGAATGTCTTCATGTCTCATCCATAAGTATTTTTTGTGAAGGTAAAATAACAAAATATATGCAAACTTGTCAAGTCCTTGTATGGCCTAAAAAAAGCACTTCGTCCATGGTATAAAAATTTAACCAAGCATCGTCTAAAGTTAAATTTCAAACATTGTAATCTTGATGACATAACACTGTTTGTAAAGAAAGTTGGAAAATACTATGTGTTTATTATGGTGTATGTAGATGACTTTTTGATGACATGGAATACTTAAAGTTATATTGCATCCATCAAGAAATATTTGAAAAAAGGATTTGAAAAGAGATATCTGAGACACCTTTACTACTACTTGGGAATCGAAATGACTCAACCTCCTAAGTGCATATTTATCTCCCAAAATAATTATATTGGAGAATAATTTAATAGATTTTGTGTTATAGAATGCAACCCTCTCTCAAATTCAATGGAACAAAAGTTGAATCTCGGATCAATTGAAGGAAAGAATTTAAGGATGCGACCAAGTACCAACATCTTGTGGGAAGCCTTATATATCTTACCACCACCAAAACCATATATTTCATTTGTTTTAGGCATCCTTTCAAGGTTCATGCAAAAACCTTCTGAAGGACACTAGTTTGTTGCAAAAAGAGTTCTAAGATATTGAAGGTACTCGAGACTTTGGACTCAACTACTCTACGGTGGATGACTTCAAACTTATTGGGTAGTCTGATTCAAACTTTGATGGTGTTAAAAGAAACATAAGTGTCTACTTATGGATACACAATGCGTCTTGGATCAACAATTGTCTCCTAGAGATCACACAAATAGTCGGTTCGAACAAATTCGACAATAGAGATAGAACATGTCATTGTTGTTGAAGCAATAAAAGAGATTGTGTGGCTCAAGAAGGCACTTGAATATTTGCAGGAGAAACAAAGAACTCCACTCTCTTATTGATCGACACCACTTCTACAATAAACTTGGCCAAGAATCCAAGATTCTATGATCAAACCAAGCACATCAACCCAAAGTACCATTTTATTCGACATAATGTAGAGGCCAAGACAATCCATCTACAACATTGTTCCACAAATGATCAAATTGCAAACATCTTCACCAAAGTGCTTGGACGAGAAAATTTTGAAAGGATTGATGGTTTTATAAAAATTTATATAAATAATTAAGAGGAAGATGAAGTCCAACGGACTCGAACTGGCCTCTCGGTATTTGAATCCAAAGGATCACCTACTCATGTATAAACTAACCATTCATGTTCAATGAAATTCAATCATCTAGGAGTTATTCTCACACAAACTTTCTCTCCACCTTGGATATGTTCTAAATTTTGTTTTAATCACATTAGGTCTTGTACTTTTCATGTAACTTAAAATGGATTTGTTTGAGCTTATCAATTAATATCCCAGCCTTAAATTCCTCTCATGTGGTTTCTTCCTTGTTGTGCATATACAACATCTAAGGGTTAAAGTGGAAATTACAAAAAACAAGCTTCAAATGGGAATTTAGTGGTAGAAGTGCCAACTGCTTTGTTGTAAGAGTGTTGATGATAAATAATAATTTCATCCCAAGTCCTTAAACACTTATAGTTATAACCCCTCAAAAGTTGAACAAATGTCATATTCATTTTTTCAATCTACCCACATTTTTATGGATGGAAAGTTGTAGGTGTCTTCAACTTAGTGTCGATCTTCTTCCAAAGTGTAGTATGGAAGCCACTAAGAAAATTGGTATCTCTATCTAAGATGATTCTCCTTGGTATCCCCAAGTGCATCCATACCTTTTCAAAAGAAAGTATATGTTGCATGTTGTCATTTAATGGTATTTTTCCATGGCATGAGAATTCACATCTTGTAAAAGTGTTAGCTACCACAAACACATACTCATGTATCTTCCTTGTTCTTGGAAAACCACCCATGCAATCCATGAATATGCTCTCCAATGGTATAGTAGCTATAGGTAAGGGATTGTATAAAAAAAATATTTGTTATTGGGCTTGTTGGTACTGAAAATTACTCATACTCTAATAAATTGAGATATGCCTTCTTGCATTCTAAGCCAATACACATAACTTTATAAATTGGCAACCATATTTCCAACACCAACATGCCTTGCAAATTTAAAGGTGTGATCCGATATGATAAGATGTAGTATTTCACCTCTAGGAACATAGAGCCTATTTAGATTATAGAGAAACCCATCCTTTAGATGATAATTCACTTTATTGTTACCTTGTCATAAATGAAATAGGCCTTATATTTGTTCAAACACCTCTTTAAAGTCCTATTTTTTTGTGTATGTGTGTCTATATGCATCGTGGATAAAAGGATCCATGTACATAAGGGCAGCCTCCCAAGCACGTGATACTGGATGTGGGTGGCCTTAAAAGCATGTTTCCAACTTATTAATGATTCCCTTCTTATATTTGATAATTAGATGAAACTATTGTGAAAACCCAATCCATTTGTAATGCATGGTTTGTTGAAGCTTAATTTGGACCTACTAATAGTATAGTGGCTAGTGATAAGTGTGGATGATGGTCTCCTTGTCCATCAAATAGTGCTTCAATCTCTTAATAACTTGACCAAAGAATAGATTCCCTTGTCATATGTAGGGTAGTTATGAACTCCATGCAACATTTTGGAATGAAAACATACCAACGTACCTCCCTATATTAATATTTCTCCCATAGAATATCAACTTTCATCTATATCCACTTTGAAACATGTCTACAAATTGGGAAATCATAAGAATTGGCACTTGAATAATATTTCATTTAATATATTCAAAATATTTTTTTATTCCTTACCCACTAGAAGCCATTTTCATTGGTTGTTATGGCAGGGAGTAGGTTGCTTAAGGATGGCCTCCATCTTCACAAAATATATCTTGAGTATCCACCTACAAATGCACATACCCCAGCCACACCAATGACTATGGAACAAATTCACCATTCTTGAGGATAATAATTTCCAAACATTTTGTAGTCAATAAACATTGTCCATGTCCCATTTGTCTTGGGTACTATGATGACAAGTGACCCATAAGGTGAGGTGGATGGTCAAATTACTCCATGCTTGGGAAAAGTAGGAGAGTTGTCATGTCCCCTTAATTTAACCATTAAAGTTGTTGACCATGGTAAAACTCCTAAGGGTTAAAATTGACATTAATTATTATTTCGACGGAATATTTTGTTAATAATTATTATTGAGGCATGTATTTAATTTGTATTATTCATTATTATTAATTATGCAAATTAATGAGGTGGAAATAAGCTTGCCATGTCAGGGGGCGCATTGGGAAAGTCAACTTGCCAAGGTAGAAAGGAGGAAACTATATGACAAAATAAATGAGAGAGGAAAAGGGGAAAGTGCCTAAAAGCGGTAGAAAATAAACCAGAGACAAAAGTAGGAAAGTCTTGGGAACGGAGAGCATAATTTCCTTATGGAGACTCGGTCTCAAAACAAAGGAAAAGCATAAAGTAGTCATAAACAAAACCAACAACTATTTGACTAAATAGGGTGCAGTTACTAAATCAGAGGGATGAGTTGGACATGTAAACATTTCCACATGGTGCTGCATGCCAAATTTCCCAATGAGGGCGCCTATGTGGCTAGGGTTAGGGCTTCTAGGTAGTTGACTTGCTCTCATAGGTCACCTTTGGCCTCCACTTGCTAAACAGGTCATCCAGGATTCTATTAAATGACAATTCGACCCCATTGAATCAGTTTTTTTGATGTGTTTATTGATCTATGATTATGTGAGCATGCCTTTCTGATTGATGAGCCTCAGACACTTGGGAGATGAGCCCTAAGCCTTCCCTTCCCCACTCCTTCAGTCCTATTATCTTCTATTTACAGGTATGTAGCACTTGATTTTCAGCCATTGAAGTCCTCTCAGACATGTTTTTTAACCTCCATCATGTTTAGGTCGAGCTCCAATGAAGCCCATGCTTCACCTATCCTCTTAGCCCATTTCTGGTCATGTTTTGGGCCTCCTGTCCACCATTTTTGGAGTATCCTTATGTAATGGTCAGTATATCATATTATTTCTGATGTATAAAAGCATATAACTCTATGATTTATATTTATCAGTTCGAAATAACTCTGTCCCTAAAATTTTACCTTCTCAGTTTCACCTAAAAAGCTTCTTTTATCATTGTAATGGGGGGATTTGATGAATCTGAGTGCAATAAGGAATAATAAAGGTTGTGGGAATGATTTGAGGGAATTTAAATGTTAATTTAAGTGATATTTATCTCTGTTATACTTAATATACAGAACAAAATACATTCTGCTATGAATTATCTACTTTATTTTGTACCCTAGCTAGAATGCTAGTTTTAAATAACTAGTTTTACCATTTCTGCTGTAAAATGAGTTATGTCCACTCAAACCCAGATCTGTAAGTCCTTTGGGTCACTGATAGACCCACCTTTCCATACATAACTCCAGATAATTTTTTAGTTGGGTTTA
The DNA here is from genome assembly GCA_001517045.1 of Pseudotsuga menziesii. Taxonomy (NCBI): domain Eukaryota; kingdom Viridiplantae; phylum Streptophyta; class Pinopsida; order Pinales; family Pinaceae; genus Pseudotsuga; species Pseudotsuga menziesii. The sequence goes on from LPNX010544342.1 coordinate 326,412, forward strand.
TACTGTCTTTTGGGATCCTCCACTACGCAAGGTCTCACTAGGGCAAAATTGCCTGAAATTGCCAATTTTTCCCTAAATCCTCCAGACAAATCCAGGTCTGTAGGAAACTCTTCCAAAACATAAATTATTCTGTATGAAGGCCTTATAACCCCTCTGTACTTTCCCCAATCCACTATTTAGAATAACTAAAGGAATTTCCCTAGTTTCACGGTTGGGTGACTAAGAAACGTGGGAGTAGGTTTCCGCGGAGCGGATTCTGAAACCTAAATGGTCCCCAATATAGATGTGTTAGGGGAAATTAATTCAATGTTTTGAATTCACTATTTTTTTGCTTCCCACTGCCTACTCCCTTGTCTGCAAATTTTCCCAGTAAGAAACCTTTATTTCCCTTGTGTTATGAGCGGATTTAATTCAAATAATAGAAATTTAATTTAATTTGCAAAATTAGTTAGTGTTCAGGTATGCACACCATACTTGGGATATTACAGTGGTATCATATCATGGTCCTCCATACCTTCTCTTGATATTCAACAATGGGTCCAAAATACAATTCTGATACCAAAAGAAGGAGAAATTTTACGTTTATCAATCATTGAGTGAAGAAGGCAGAAGGGCTATGCCATTCAAAGATTTATGTAATGCCATTGGGAAAATCACTTTGCCATATTTTGATGGTACTTCCAATTGCTCAGTGAGCTCTTGGATTCAGAAAATAGATACATATTTTCAGCTGAATCCTATGGCCAAAAGGGATGCCATCAAGTTGGAATCCCTACATCTTGATGGGGATTCCATTGACCGGTAGTTTCATGGCATGAAAACATTTGTATGATCAAGTAGTCACCTATGAGGAGTTCATGAGAAAATTAACAGAAATATTTGACTGGAGAGATCCTAATATCTCTTTTTGATATTTGGCACACATAAAACAAGCTGGAACTCCAGAAGCATACATCTCAGAGTTCCAAAAGGTGGTTGTAATGGTCACTGACATATCAGAATAAAGGTTGATCTTTTTTTTACAGAAGAACTGGATGAACCATTGAAGTGGTTGGTGAAGGCTTACTGACCCACCACTTTGCAGGAAGCAGTGAGCAGGACTAGAGACTTGTAGGATGAAATTCTGAGGACCAAGTATCCTCCCAGACCTCCTATGCCTCATAAATTTCAGAATCAAATACCTCATGTGAGAAAATTGCCTTCCCCTGGCAAGAGAGATTACTCTTATAAGGATCGGGATGAATTGAGGAGGAAGAAGCTGTGTTTTTCCTGCCAAGAACAATGGGATCCCGGTCACAAATGTGTGAGGGAAAAGCATCATTGAATCATTTTCAAAAATTCATGAAGAGGTGGTAGAAGAAGTTGAGATGACTGATGGGGAGTATGAAACAACTAAAGAAGACAAGCAGCCCCATCAAACCAGCAGAAAAATTGCGATACTCATTGGAGTACCCTTGTTCCATACTTTAAGGTTGAAAGGAGTACTACAAGGGAATAAAATCGCAGTCCTTGTTGATGGGGGTGCCACCCATAATTTTATTTATTCATCCCTGGTGGAGAGGTGAAAACTACCTACCGAACCCTTTGAAGGATTCACTGTGGAAATTCCTGGTAACCATACCATGGAGTGCAATCGATGGATTCCAAATCTGCAAGTAAACATCAGTGACTATACTGTGAAAGACAACTTTTATGTTGTTAATATGGCAGAAACCAACATGGTGTTGGGAGTACAATGGTTGTACTCTATTGGAGATCACTCTGTGAACTACCAAATACCAAAAATAAGTTTCAAGGATGCTGAAGGAAAACTAGCGGTATTGAAAGGCGTGAATACTTATCCCATCCAAGTAATTTCTGCCAAAAGTATGAGATCTGTTATGAGGCATGGGGACATTGAATGGGTTATTGAATGCCAAATCACCATTGAGGTAACTACTGTCAAAGTTTTCTCCCATTCCAAAGATATAAAAAAAATTGTTGCACAAGAATTAGAGGGTTTTTGAAGACCTTCCACATGGTAGGCCACCTAACTGTGGAATTGAACACAGGATTGAGTTGGAAGCTGGTACACTTCCAATAAAACTCCATCCCTATAAGAATCCAAAGTGATTCAAGGATGAAAACAAGGATATCCTTGAGTTGGGCCTCATCAGACAAAGCTCCAGTCCTTTTGCTTCTTTGGTGGTTCTGGTGAAGAAGAAGGATGGGACACTCAGGATGTGCATATATTACTGGGATTTGAAAAAGAAGACCATAAAGAACAGGTAACCAATTCCCCAAATTGATGAGCTGCATGGAGCCAAATTTTTCTCCAAAATAGATCTTTGGTCAAGGTACCATCAAATCAAAATGAGGGAGGAAGACATACAAAAGACAGCCTTCTGTTGTCACGTTGGCCACTTTGAGTTTCTGGTCATGCCATTTGGCTTAACTAATGCACCAGCAACCTTCCAATCATGCACAAATAAGGTATTCATCAAACAGCTCCATAAGTATGTACTTGTGTTTCTTGATGATATTATGTTCTATAGTATGACATGGGATGAGCACTTGCACCACTTGGAGGAGGTACTCACTATGCTTGCAGATCTGTCATTTTTTGCCAAGAGGTATAAGTGTGAGTTTGGCATGATAGAACTAATGTATCTTGGCCATGTGATCTACTAAGAAGGGGTCAAGGTAGATCCAGAAAAAATAAAGGCCATATTGGAATGGGCCAACCCAAGGAACCTCACTGAACTGAGAGGATTCATTTGCCTTTGTAACTACTACCGCAGATTTGTCAAAGGAAACTCCCAGTACACTGCACCCTTGACATATTTGACTAAGAAGGGTGCATTTAGTTGGAGTGAGGAGGCTCAAAAAGCTTTCCAAAAAATGAAAGAGATAATGAGAAGCTGTCAAGTGCTTGCCTTGCCTAATTTTTCCAAACCTTTTTTGTTGGAATGTGATGCTTCTGGTGTAGGCATTGGAGCTGTCCTAATGCAAGATAGGCATCCTATTGCATTTGAGAGCATTAAATTACAGCCACATGAAAGGTTGTATTCCATATATGATAAGGAGATGATGGCCATCATGCATGCTTTGGCCAAATTCCGACAATACTTGGTGGGAGGTAAATTCATTGTGAAGACCGATCACAACAATATTAGACACTTCCTTACCCAAAAGGAACTCAATGACAGGCAGCAAAAATGGGTGAGTAAAGTTCAGTCTTATGAGTTTGACATTGAGTATAAAAAGGGAAAAATGAATGTTGTGGCTAATGCACTCTCCCATAAGCCCACATTCTCTTTGCTACAAATGTTTAATGAATGGAAGATTCAGTTGGATACTGAATATTCTAAAGATAAGTTTGCTTGTGAAGTTTTGGATGGGGTAAACCAGAATGAAGAATACAAAGTTCATGATGACCTCATATGCTCCAAAAATAGAATTTTATTAGTGTTTGGATCTACAGTAAAGAGGAATATTTTAGAAGCTGCACATGATGCACCAATGGTTGGTCACCCTAATTTTCTGAAGACTTACCAGAAGGCAAGGGAGAGATTTAATTGGAAGGGCCTTAAAGATGATGTCCTCATGTATGTGAAGAAATGTTCTACATGTCAACAGAACAAAGTGGTGCACACACACCCTGCTAGAGTTCTCTAGCCTCTTCCTATTCCGGAACAAAAATGGGAAAGTGTATCCAGTAATTTATCACGGGGCTTCCAAAGTCACAAGGGAAAGACAGTATTTATGTGTTGGTGGACAGGTTGACAAAATATGCACACGTTTCTGCAATAACATCCACTACTTCTGCTAGTGATTTTTTTTCCCTATTCTTCAAGGACATTTTCAGGCTGCATGGACTGCCCAGAATTATAATCAGTGACTGAGATAGTAAGTTCACTAGTTCTTTTTGGCAGACATTGTTTGATCTAGTTGGAACAAATATGAACATGAACACAAGCTATCACCCACATACATATGGACAAAAAGAAAGGGTGAATCAATGGCTTGAAGGGTACCTTTGTAACTATGTTATAGGATAGCAAGGATCTTGGGAAACTTGGCTCCACCTGGGTGAGTTCTGTTACAACACCACATTTCATCTTTCTATCACAATGACACCTTTTTTTGCACTGTATGGGTATGAAGATTTGACTTTTGTAGACTTAATGTTTGGAGATTGTAGGGCACAAAAAGCTAAAGATTGGTTGCAGGAAAACCAAGACATATTAAGGGCACTGAAATACAATCTACAGATGGCTCAGAACCAGCAAAATATGTATGCAGATAAGCATAGAATAGACAGAGCTTTCCAAGTGGAAGACTTAGTGTACCTAATTTTGCAACCTTACGAATAGTCTTCCTTAAAGAAGAAATGGGGTCAAAAAATTCAACCAAGGTTTTATGGACCCTACAAGATTATTAGAAAGGTTGGTGAAGTGGCGTATGAATTGGATTTACCAGCAAATAGAAAAATCCATTATGTTTTTCATGTGTCTTGTCTAAATAAAGAAGTTGGACAGCAGATAGTAGCTTTTGAAGAGCTGCTACCTCTAGATGATGAAGGCCATTTGGTCTTAGTACGAAAGAAAGCATTGATGGACAGAGAAAGGAAATTAAGGAACGAAACAATCAAGGAATATTTGATATAGTGGAAATGATTACCCAGTGAATATGCTACTTGGGAGGGTGAGCAGATCTTGCAGCACCCTACTTTGTTTTTCCTTGAGGACAAGCAGATTTGGGAGGGGACTATCATGTCCCCTCAATTTGACCATTAAAAGTGTTGACCATGCTGAAACTCCTAGGGGTTCAAATTGACATTAATTATTATTCCGAGGGAAAATTTTGTTAATAATTATTATTGAGGCATGTATTTAATTTTTATTCTTCATTATTACTAATTATTCAAATTAATGAGGTGGAAATAAGCTTTCCATGTTATGGGGGCACATTGGGCAAGTCAAATTTCCAAGGTAGAAAGGAGGAAACTCTATGACAAAACCAGTCATAGAAGAAAAGGGGAAAGTGTCTAAAAGTAGCAGAAAAGCATCCAGAGACAAAAGCAAGAAATTTTTGCAAAGGAGGGCACAGTTTCCTTTGGGACACTCAGAAAATATGTAAGGACCAAGGCAGGAAAGTTTTGGGAAAGGAAAGCATAGTTTCCTTATGGAGACTCAGTCTCAAAAGCAAGGAAAAGCAAAAAGTTATCATAAACAAAAGTAGAAACTATTTTACTGAGGAGGGGGCAATTACTAAATCATAGGGATGAGTTGGACATGGAAACATTTCCACATGGTCCTACATTCCAAATTTCCCAAGGAGGGTGCCTATGTGGCTAGGGTTAGGGCTTTTAAGTGGTTGACTTGCTCTCACAGGTCACCTTTGGCCTCCTCTTGCTAAAGAGGTCATCCAGGATGTTATTAAAGGAAAATTAAAACCCATTGACTCACTTTTTTTTATGTGTTTATTGATCTATGCTTATGTGAGCATGCCTTTATGAGTGATGAGCCTCAGACACTTAGGAGATGAGCCTCAAAACTTCCCTTCCCCACTCCTTCAGTCCTATTCTCTTCTATTTGTAGGTATGGAGTGATTGAGTTTCATCCATTGAAGTCCTAATAGACATATTTTGTATCCTTCATCACTTTCAGGTCAATATCCAGTAAATCCCATGCTTCACCTATGCTCTTATCCCATTTCTGGTCATGTTTTGGGCCTCCTACCAACCATTTTTGGAGTCTCCTTATGTAATGGTAAGTCTGTCATATTATTTATGATTTATAAAATCATATAAATCTATGATTTATATTTATCAGGTCGAAATAACTCTGTCCCAGAAAAGTTACCTTCTCAGTTTCACCTAAAAAGCTTGTCTTATCATTGTAATGGGGAAATTTGATGAATCTGAGTGCAATAAGGAATATGAAAGGTTGTGGGAATGATTTCAGGGATTTTATATGTTAATTTAAGTGTTATTTATCTTTTTTATACTTCATATACATAACTTAATACATTCTACTGTGAATTATCTGCTTTATTTTGTACCCTAGCTAGAATGTTAGTTTTAAATAACTAGTTTTACCGTTTTTGCTGTAAAATGAGTTATGTCCACTCAAACCCAGATATATAAGTTTCTAAGGGTCACTGACAGATCCACATTCCCATAAATAACTCCATATAATTTTTTATTTGGTTTTGTACTATCTTTTTGGATCCTCCATTGTGCAGGGTCTCACTAGGCCAAAATTGCCTAAAAAATGATAATTCTTCCCTAAATCCTCTAGAAAACTCTAGATCTGTCAGAATCTATTCCAAAAAATAATTTATTTTGTATGAATTTTGGATAACCCCTCTGCACTTTCTCCAAGCCACTGGTCGGAATAATGGAAGGAATTTCCCTAGTTTTGCAGTTGGGTGACCCCAAAGCGTGGGAGTAGATTTCCGCAAAGTGGATTATGAAACCTGAATGGTCCCTAATATAAATGTGTTAGGTTATATGAATTCAATTTTATGAACTCACTCTTTTTTTTCTTCCCACTTCCTACTCCCTTGTCTGCAAATTTTCCCAGTAAGAAACCTTTATTTTCCTACTCTGAATGTGCTCTGAGTGGATTTAATTCAAATATCAGAAATTAAATTTAATTTACAGAATTAGTTAGTGTTATTTTCTGCACACCAGAATTGGGACATTACAAATCCATGCTTGGGAAAATTAGTGGATGGTAAAATTACTCCATGCTTGGGAAAACTAGGAGAGAGCACTCAGCAGCATGTAGTCCAAGGAAGGAGCATATCCCAACAAAAGAGAAAATAAGCATTGAGTTGAAGAGTCAGCTGGAAGTGCACTTCTCAAAAAGGGTACAAATCCCATATAGGGTCCTTGGTCCTTGAACAATCAATTAGGGTTTGGAAATTAAGAAAGCAACTATTGGATATAGTGGTTACTTATATTGACATGATTAATCTCTTCTTGTAGTAGAAACTCTAAATAAATCTTCCTTTCTCTAATAATAAGGGGAGAATGTATTATTTTGGTCCTTGGTTATTCTATTGCATTTGTGTTCTTTTATATGTAGTTTTTATTCTAAAATTTTTATCCATATCTGAGATTTATTCCAAATCAAATGGTATCATATTTTTATAGTTTATGCATATACACACCCTCCCACACCTATTCTCAGAGGTCCAATTCTAAATTGTAGTTGTAAGCATATGGGTTTTGTTGTTCCATCCACCCAGACCTAATGCCCTCATTTTGCAATGTTTCTCCAATAGCCAATTAGGCATACACATCATGGGTTTAGGGATCATCCCACCCCACCCAGTTGAACTTTTTTGTTGTTCTTTATCATCAATTCCAACTTTCTTAAAGTGTCATTTAATGTCTTCTCTACCCTACTTAGCTCAAGTGTTTCCTCCATAATTTTGTTGCTTTCACAATTCCTCCACGGTGTGAGGTTACTTTAGAGGAATCTAAATTTGGTCCAACATATTTAGTGCAATATCTTGCCTTAGATTTACAAATACTCATATAGCTATTCAGAGGCGCTCTTCCTCTCAATTCCAACTTGATACTCGGTCTACCTTGCTAAATTATGTAGGTGAATTGAAAGGTGGCCTTCTATTCTTGGATTCAAATTCTTTCTACTTATTTTCATATTGTTCCTAAGATTTTCAAGCTTGACAAACTCCAACTAGATAGTATTTTGTTGGAATGCTTGGTCGATACATGGTGGGAGGCCCAGACTATAGAACTTAAATTGGTAATTTACTTGCATTCCAACTCTTTTGATTCTTGTACTCAACATGGTATTCATACATGAGATGATGTTTGCCAAGCGCTATGTCACTGCTTTTATCCTCTAGGTTTTGTCCACGATTTTATGATTCGTTGGATTTAGCTCCACCAACAGCCTATCCAATCATTCCAACAATATATTTACTTATTATATTATATCCACACTCATGAAGTCGAAGAGTTACACATTCTCAAATTTAATTCCAGTTTATTATTTCTTTTGTGTAGAAAAGTGGACCTATTTCACTAGTACAAAATGAGAGATAAGTGACTAGGCGACTAAAAAACTTAGTCACCATTGTTGTTTCAAGGGATAAATGACCAAAATTGAGCAATTGTAAGTGACCCAACTAAAAACAACTAAGATAAAAGACTAATTTAGTCACAAGATAAAACATACGACTAGATAACAAGGGACTAAAATAAAAATGACTAACATAAATGACTCATTTAGTCATAGGAATACAAATATGACTAGATAACAATGATTAAGGCTAATAATTAGTCATTTATGTTATTCATTTTTATGTGTCACCTCTACAATGGAAAATTATAATTTTAACAATGAATTTGTACAATTTACTAAATTTTAGCACTGTTGATTTGCTTGTTGTTTCACCTTGTTTTGTGCTAACACCAAGTTGTTACTCAATAATTGGAGAACCTCTTTTTGGTGCTCGATGTATTCCTCAAATTCTTGAAACATATGGTTCCCTTTATGGTGGATGATACCTACGCTTATCTATGCATAGATAATGACCTGATGAGTCATAAAATACTTTTCAACAACATGGACTTTAGGAGAATATATTTAAGATGATTAGAAGAAGGATCAATATGTGCCTACTTCTTAGAAGGATTGGGAGTTAGATTCCCCTCTTATTATTACTCAATTAAGTGATCAAATTTGGGCTTAGGATGAATTTTTTTTTACCGCATAGTCTAAAAATTCTACGATTTGATTCAGAATAGACTGATTATTTCGGCACAATTTTGATAAAATCCAGTTGGAATTTTTATAAATCCATGTTATAGTTGTCAAGTTTTGGAATTTTTGGTGCCCCAGGGGTTTTTTAGGGTGATGAGTCCATTTATACCATCAAAATTGGGATTAAAATATAGTTACATTTTAAATTTTTAAAATAAAATACGTCAGATTCTGGAAAAAAAATGGCCATCTAGTCCAAATCGTTAAATTCTTAGAAATCTTTTTTTACTCTTAAAAAAAATTGCTCCAAGGAGATCATGGTCAGGCATATGAACTTTGTAAATATTGAGTTGAAATTAACTTATGCAATAATAATATTATTTTTATCATTTTTAATTAAATTTTGTTTTGATTATTAAAATTTTAATTTTTTATTATATAGTAATATACATTATATTATTATATAAACAAATAAATAACAAAAGAAAACATATTATTATGTATTATACATATTGAAAATAAATATATTATTTTATATATTATTTTAAAAAAACAACACATAAAACACAAAACAAAATAAACATTCCATCAAGCACGAAGTATCCTTACCTCCCGACCTCCTACACAAACCTTTTATTTTTTGATGATTTAGAAGATGTCTACCTCATCTTTGATAGAATTTACAAGGGAAACATGTTCATTTCGAACTGTATGATTAGAGGATATGCTAGAAAATGGATGTGTAATGAAACATGTTCTCCCTATGATGAAATTTAGCAAAATGATTTCATTAACATACGACTATCCAGCTTGATAAGTTTACATTTTCCAGCATTCTTGGCATTCGCGCAGATTGATCACGGGGGAATCATATTGTTAGATGTGGGGTTGAGGTGGAATCCCATTTGGATAGTTCTCTTAAATCAATGGTCTCAAAGTTGTATCTGATGACTCTTCGGTGTGTTTCTTTCCATAATTTATTTATTTTGAAGTTGGTATGAGAAAAATTCCTTGAGGGTGGGGTTGGATCTACATATTTATGCTTTTTCTTCTGGAAATAGACCTTTCATTCTTATGTATTGAATACCATATTTAATCTCCTTTTGACTTGTATTCTAATTTTGTTTGGATCATAACCCCACTACGTGACCTCCACCCCGTTGATCAAGGGAAACCCTATAAACCATTTCGGTAATCTTTCCTTCACATGAGTCCAAAATTCCATTGTTCGTATCCTTTTCCAAATTAACAATTTTTATAATGCTTGGAGGAGGCATCAAAGAAGAAACTGAGCCAAATAAGGGAAAAGGGTTGGAGAAAGTATACCAAGGTCAGTAGGTCCTTCTAATGATGAAAGCATGCTCTTTGAAGCTATATCATCCCACAATCCTTTCTCAAAATCAGATTTATGTGAATGTTAACCTAATTCAAAGGCACACTTTTCTTCCAAATTTCTTATAGAATTTGATGTTGAGAGTTTGATAGATCCAAAAACTTAGAAAACCTAGGTGAGGAAGAGATATTTTCTTCCATCAGAATTCACATAGGACTCACATGAATATCTACTTAAGGATTCCCTTTTGGTCTTGATATTAAGTGAATAGACTCATCCTCGATCCTTCCATGTAAATTAGACTCAGATACCAAATAGAGAGACGGTTTCTTTATTGAATCGGACTTATTAGGTGATTGAGAGTATGATGGCACCGTGAAGGGATTTTCATAGCCAAACATTGAATTCCCATATTGATGGAAACATATAAAATGAAAAGAAAAGTTTTTGTACTCCAGATTTGGGTGTATTTCAAGGAATCCACCTCAATATCCATAGACTTGAATAATCCAAGGATAATATTGATCTCTACCAGTATTTTGGCCACATAGCAAACTGCATTAAATTTATTTGAGTCATTCGACAAAATAAACTTACCTAGTGAGTCTCTAATATCCATGAGCAAACGATCATTCCATAGTTCCATCGACAGCTGGGGGAGTTTGACGCATACATGGGTTGTTTTCACTAACTTTCTATGGGCATCAAACCCTGGATTCTAGGCCTTTATTAAAAGAAAATCACGATTACAAAACCAATGTCTTTTTAGGATTTGGTTTGCACCATCCTCCTCCTTGAAAATAAATCCTATATATCCCTTTTCCAAAAGGTCACAAATGGGAATATATGATAATATTTCCCACACCAATTTTGATATGTCTAGGAATTTAGGCTATTCAGGTTCATCTAATGCCCTAATAATTTATTGACAAGTATTACCTAACAGAGATCCAACTTGAGCTTCTTTTCCTATGACCAATGTGACTTCTTTTCCATGAGATTTTATGACATGTTTACTCTTCTTCTTTCTGTCGTCAACCTTTCTTTGTATCATATCACCCCTTGATTCTTATTCGTGTATATTGGAACCAACAAACCCTAGCTTATCCTCCTTTAAAACCATATCATCGCTATTACCTAATGTGAATCTAATCCATCTGCAAGAAGCTGAGAGCATCACCCTTCATCCTTCTCAGTGGAGGAAAGATTCACACCAAGCCAGGAAAGGGAGGAAGATTACCAGTTAATGATTTGGGACTCAGACTCCCATTCTCACCCCACAAAACACTAATGGAATAGGAGGCTTTGACATAAGTGAGACAAGTGTTTCTTTCTAAAAATAACTAAAATTATGTTGGCTTGAAGACAGAACCTTGTTCCACTTGGATTCGAAAACCTTCCACCTCACCAAATATATCTTCTTTTGGCACTGTATCCTCACTATAGTAGTATATTCCACTAGTAGTTTGTAGAACCCCATATGGATGTGTACAAAAGTATTCAAGATGAAAATGATACCAATAAACTAAGGTTTTGCAGCTTCGCTTCCATTATGCTTGTTATCCCTCAAAAGCATCAAAAGATTCTTCGCCCTATATATCTCTATGATCCATTTAGAACAAAGATATTGACCTTTGTATAAATGTCAATTATCATCTCCCGTCCTTGGTTATCAGAGTGAGTGGTCATTTAAAGATATCTCTTTTCTAAATTTATTGCCTTTGCATCTTAGGCAGTGCTTGAAAGTTTCACGACCTTTCCCAATGCTCTATGTTGATGTTTAACAACTGACCATGAAAGTAGGTCAATGGACTAAAAGTTACAACCAATGACTAAGGGTACAATGCTAGATCATTATCAACTATTAAAAACCTAATGTGGAGGATCTTTCAAGCTTCTTCACCCTGTATAACTCTATGATCCATTTAGGACAAAGATCTTGGATTTGGAATAAATATCAATAATAATCACCCCTCCTTGCTTATCAGAGTGAGTGGTCATTTAAATATATCCCTTTTCTAAATTGATTGGTGTTCCATCTTATGTGGTGCTTGATAGTTTCCCAACCTTTCCCATTGCTCTATGTTACAAATGATCCTCCAATTTTGATTGGTGTTGGTTACTAAATATTCCAATCTCTTCTTCCCATTAATATTTGTAAATACTGAAGTACTATTTGAAGCAGGACATATCCAAATATGAATATGTCTCTCACCAACAAGAAGAATCATGGATCACACAGTGTGGATGGCCTATGGTGTGAGTTATTCAAGATGATATGGCATTAAATTGGAAATGATTTTGACACGATAGCCCATGAGGTGTTTTAGAACAGCAAAAAGGGAGATTGGAAAATTGAAGGGTTTTCCAAATTAAATTATAAATCATCAACCATATATATGATCAATGGATGGTATTCTATTACGCTGATGACAGTGGCATGTAATATCCATGTCACAGTGGCTGAGTTTTGCAAGATACATGCCAATATTCAATGCTAGCATTGAAAATTGGCATGGATCTTAACTTCTATTATGCTAATGACAGTGGATGGGATTTGCACCTTGTTATCAGCCATATTTTGCATCAGGGTTTGCGCCTAGTGTGTACATCTACTCTTGTTGAAGCCCCTTTTACGTCCATGTTTTCCTCCGTATTTATGACCATCTTTTCATCGACTTTTGCATCCTTTTTTACATCATTTTTTCATCCAATTCTGCTTCTTTTTTTGCATCCCTTGTGCACCAATTTTTTGCATCAAAGTTTACATCCCATTTTGAGTCTAGTTTTGCATCTAGTTTTGCTTCACCCAATTTTGCATCCACTTTCACATCCATTTTTTTGTCCACTTTTGCACCCAAATTTTCATCCCTAGTTGCATCCCATTTTGCATCCATGTTTACGTCTTTTTTTGCATCTACTATTACATCCACTTTTGTCGCATCCCAATTCACACCCATTTTTGCACCTACTTTTCCTCATGCTTTTGCTTCAACTTTTGCATCCACGTTTACATTTTTTTTCATCCAAGTTTACATCATTTATTCCATCCTTTTATACATCCATCTTTTCATCCACTTTTGCATCGGGTTTTGCGTTGGGTGTTATGTCTAATTTTGCATCTAGTTTTACATGTACTTTTGTTGCCTCCACTTTTGCATCCAATTTTACATCCATGGTTGCATCCACTTTTGCATCACTTTTTCATCATGTTTTTCTTCCTTGATTGTGTATCCACTTTTGGTGCACCCCATTATGCACCCACTTTTGCGATTACTTTTGTTGCATCCATGTTTGCATCCAGTTTTGCACCCACATGTTGAACATGACAATGAGGATAATGATTATTATATTGAGGATGGATAAGATTATGATGATAATGTTGTTGATGATAAGGAGAATGATGACAATGATGATGATGATGACAATTATGATTATGATGATGATGATGATTATGATGGAAATGAAATGAATGATTTTTTTTCACAAGAAAAAAGTTTATCTTATATATTAATGAAGTATAAACCAGTTACATATATTATATCAGCATTTTTCAGTTTTACAATTTAGCATATAAAACATAAAAAAGATCCAATTCTCCCATTTACTGTCATTACAGTTCCTTCCATATCCATCCTTTAATAAACTATTACAGTCACCCAAACCTATAACTTGCAAGCAACAGAGTGCATACTTTCGCAAAGCAGATCCCTCCATGAATTACCAACTGACTAAACAAAGGGCCAAGAGAAATTACAAACCAACTTTTCATCCCTCCATACCTTAGAGTGGAAAATGCAATCCATCATCCCTATACCAAACTTCGATAAAAGATCTGCTTCAGTATTGAGTTCATGAAATACATGTTGGAAAGAGATGTCTGAAAATGATGATATTACCAGTCTGGTTTTCACTAACCAATGTTCCAAATGGATATTCTGCAGAGATGATTCCCCTTTTTGCCACCCAATAACAATCTTTGAGTCCCCCGCAACCGCAATTCGCCTTACCCCTCTTCTAACTGCAACTGAAAGCAATGCCCATAAATCCAACACTTATGCTCTTGTATTTGACCCAATACTATCCTTCATCCAACCCTTTATGATTTCTTGGTTGTTTATTCTGATAATATAACCAGCACCATCAACTCCATTTTGCTTAGCCCCATCGAAATATCCTATGGGCCATCCTTCAGGGAAAAAGGGTTATTGTAAAGCACGATATTTCTGAATCTTCAATGGCTTAAGCTAGTCATCAAATTCACCAATAATGCTAGCAGATACCCTTATCGGACAGCTCCATTGATCTTCAAACAAAACTTTGTTCCGAATTTTCCAAATACCCAAAAAATGAATAGAGGGAGGTCTCAAAGTTGTTTTTACTTAGTGATCCAATTGAAGAGATCCACCTTAAAATTTCCTTTGTCCCAATTAACCAGAAACTTAAAGTGATTTCCAATATTCATCAATATTACTCTGAAGAAAGAACACCTGCTAAAAAGATGATCAATATTTTCATCTTCTTTTCGACAAAGGCATTAGCGATTTGGGTTTGAATATCCTCTGGTTTGTAAATTATCCCATGTTCGAATGCGATAATTCAGACACAGCCAACCAAACAATTTGATTTTTAGCAAGGCTGTCGCATTTCACACCCACAAAATCCACCACCGCTCCACAGGTTCAACATCAATCATCAATAGGTGTTCATAATCCAACATTACGTTAGCATTACCATCAATCTTATTACATTTCCATACAAGCTTATCCGGACAATTTGATAGAAACAAACCCACTTGAATGAGCCTTTCTATATACCTGTTCCATTCAACCCCTAAATCACCTTCTAGTTGTAACTCTTCCGCTGAGCACCAGTGATATATACCATCATTGTTCACCTTCCAGATGTGGTGTAGCACAACCAATTTCGTCTGATGTAATAGTGAAAGAATATTCCTTGATAGTGAAAAAATTTCATCCAACCCAATAACCAGATCTAAACCAATATTAATAAGGATCTCCCTCCCCACCACCCAAGAAATAGCATCATTTATCACCAAAAAACAATCCATAAAACTGTTCCAAATGGCAGAGAAACATCCTCTTCTCTTTTCAGCATTCCCGAACCAGAGATCCGGTGAAAGTCTATTCATGTATTTTACCTTTATAATCTTTCCCCCCAGCCCTTTGCTAAATAATCGAATCCACAAGGTAGTAATACAAAGGGATGCATTGAATCTATAAAGGCATTTGATCCCCCATCCACCCAGCATAATTGGCTTAGAAATGATCTCCCCTCACATAGGTTAAATTTACCTCCCGAATCTTTACCCGCCCATAAAAACTAGAAAAAAAATACCTCCAAAGGATCTTAATGATAGATTTTAGAACCTTGTATAGGGAAAACCAGAAAACTACGATCCCCTGTAGAACAGCCCTAATAAGCACCAATCTGACACCTAAACTAATAAACCAGCTAGACCATAACTTAACTTTCCAAACCACCTTCTTAACCGGCCAATTCCAGTCCTTCAAATTATACCCAGAAGGCTTTAGGTAATATCCTAAATATTTAAAACCTTCCAAATAATATATCATCCGGTAATGTGTCACTTGCTCAAATGCCTCACAATCCTCCTCACTCAAATTTGTTGTAATACAACAAGTCTTTTCACAACTAACCTCTAATCTCGAAGAGTCACAAAATAGTGCTAGTAAGGAATGGAAAGCATCCCATTCCTCCACCAAACCATTACCAAAGAAAAAAATATCATCAACGAAAATAAGATGTGTAATGTTAATAATACCTGCAAATTTAACCCCTTCAATCTCTCTTAAGTATTTTGTGTTTTTCAGCAACAAGCTCAGTCCTTCAATGGCTAAGATGAATAAAGAAGGCGAGAGGAGGCACCCTTGACATAGACCTCTGCAATTGGAGAAAAAATATGTTGGTGATCCATTAATCAAAATCCCATACTTGACCGACGAAACACATCCCATAATCCATGCACATAACTCCCAAGGTAAACCACTTTGAACAAGGATGAGCCTTAGAAACGACCAATCTGGTATGTCATAAGCTTTAACCAAGTCAAGCTTAAGTATGAAATATGTTTTATTTGATAACTTTAAAGAGTGCAAACACCCTTGAGATGATCCTACTGCATCATGAATCTATCTATCTGATAAAAAACCAAATCGGTTTTCAGAAATGTGTTTGTCCAAATATGGCTTAATCCGGCTCACAATGACTTTTGAAATAACCTTGTATAAAAAGTTACATAGAGAAATCGGTCGGAAGTCATGAAAAGTATCTGGCTTATATTTCTTAGGAATAATAGTGAGATATGTTGAGTTTAAATAACCCAGAATAACACCCCTCCTCCTTTTTTCATCAATAGCGTCCACCATATCTAGCGCCAGAAAATTAAAATAAGTGTTGATAGAACTCCACAGTCCATCCATCCAGACCAGGGATTTTTTCTCTAGCAAAATTTTCCAGCGTGGTCTTCACCTCCTCCAAAGATACCCTTCCACCTATTTGCTCACAGTCCTTGACTTCAATGAAACGAGGGAACAATTTAATTACCTTTAATTGCCCCAAAAGATCTGGATTAGTAACATTAGAATAAATACCAGAATAATGGTCAATAGCCAAACCCTTCAGCCCTATATCACCAGAAATCATTTCACCCTCAGTGTTTGAAAATTCCCAAACATAATTGTATTGTCTACAAGCAGATGTAAAATTATGAAGAAAATAATAGTTACAAACACCTGAATGCATCCAAATAGCGCGGCTCTTCTGTCTCGTTGTTTCTTCCTTCACCTGAATCAGATCCTGTTTTTGAGTCTCCAGTTCAATAAGCCTCATCTTCCTTTCACTCGTAAGAAGGCTCCATCAGTGCCTTTGGACAACAATTGAACCTCCTCTTCAATCCTTAATAAACCCATCGCATTTGACCTTTTTTTTTCCTTTTCCCATTTTGATACCTCCAGTTTTAATTTATGAAGCTTTGTAACTAGACTATTCATTTTTTATCCCCCCACACCAACTTCACTACTGCTCCAGAAATTACGCACCATCACGCAAAATACGTCATCCTCCAGCCACACAAGGTTAAATTTAAATGGATAATTAATTTTTTCATTATCAAACTCCATTTGTAAGCATATTTCTTTGTGGTACGAAGGTCCTATATCTCCCAACACCCTCTGATAATTCTTCTGCCATGAGGAATCTGTCAAGCCGCTTTGCCAAGCCTGCATTGTCACATCGCCCATTTGACCAGGTGGGAACAAGTGATGCTGGCATCACATCCACTATATTCGCTTCTTCAATAATATGAAAAAAATAACTGAACAGACGATCAAAACATTTACCTCTCCCCCAAACTTCAGTCGGATGTAGCGTAAAGTTGAGATCCCCTCCCAAAATCAACGCATGATCGTTCAATATCCCAGAAAGAACCACTTCGTCCCAAAAAACACTATGTTTCCGGTATGGGACATATACGTTTGACAATCTAACTTTCTTGGAAAAGCCTATAAAATGCCCATCTAACAGAATCCTTGCACAAGTAACAAACACCTTAAATCTGGTCACCACTGGGTTCCACAACACCATCGTTCGCCCGGACATCACCGCCGCATCTATAGCACAAACGTGCCATCCGGGAACAATATTAAGAAAGGATAAGCAAGCATCTATGGAAGATGTCATCGTTTCCTAAAGGAATATGACATCAGGTCGAATATCCCCCATTAAACGTTTCAATGCATATCATTTTGGGCCACTGCAAAAGCCCCTTATGTTGAAAGATAGCAATATCATTGCGGAACCACACATTGGGTAGCGGATTCTCTAAGTGCCCGTGAATCTAAGTCTTCTTTCTCTACTGAAAATTGAGGCAATCCTAGCTCATATAAAGACCTCACCTTAACATCAGATCTTCCATCAAACAGAGCAATAGGACTCCCCTTCGACTCTCCCCCTTTTGATTTTCGAGATTTGCGTCCTTTTCTTATGGTAACATTAGGATTACACAGAGACAAGACAGATAAAACACTTGGAATATCCTCTACAAAAACATATGTTTCTAAAGATCTCAAAGCACCCAAAGGCTACCCATCATCCTCCTTGATCGGTGAGTTAGAAATACATATATCCAATCCGCAGGAAACTGGCTCATGAAGAAGTGGAAAATCCATGCTATCAAACAAAGATTCTCTATAATTCCCAAACACCATTGAAGAAGGAGGCACAACAGATGAAGGCATCAAATCCTCCTCTGATAAGCCCTCCATAGTCACATTATCATGGATATTACATGGCACTACCCCCACTTCCTCCACAGTTGGACCAGCCCCAATCGCACCAGATGATGCAGCCAAAATATCCGCCATCCCCATAAATTTTAACAAAGCAGGGATATTGTCATAAAACTTACCAACAAACCTTTTAGCCAAATCCAGATCAAGTGGGATTGGCAAACTAATATCAGCAATCACATCTTCCATCAGATCCTTCGGTATCAAAACATTTTCATCTGTCTTAGACGAAGAAAAACCAGTGCATTTAGCCCATCGATGACCGACCCCCTTACATTTGAAGCATTGTAAAGGCACATTACAATAGTCAAGGAGATGCACAAAAGATCCCCCCTCCCAGACCACTTTGACCTCTACCAAAATACCCCCCTAAACATTCAAATCAACCAAAACTTGAGGAGCCATATGCTCCGCCCCATGCATGGTTGTCGCTTCTACCATGATGAAAGAACCAACTGAGTTCTCAATGCTCATGAAACCTTTGACATTCCAACAAAATAATGGCAAATATTGCAGTATCACCCACAAATGACATCATGGCAAAACATATTTCCAGGGATCAAAAGACATATTCCATCTAGCAAGCACCAAAGAGCCTCTGCCAATGACCCAGTATCGTTTTTACACTATTATCCAATCCTCCACCGACATAAAGTGGAAGACAACCCATCCATTAACAAGGGCCTTAACCCTAGGGATATTGGCAATGAAATGCTTCCATTTCTTCCTGACCCAAGCTATAATCTCAGCCCTAGTCAAACGAATGGTCTCAAACTTTCCTACAAGAGCCCGGTCTGATAAGCTGGAAACCATCTCACAGGTCACATCCCTCCCCAGAACACAAAGTGGTCTACCACTTTTAACTTTTTCAAATGAAGCTAATCCTTCCGCCTCCATTTTCCCTTAGAAGAGGATGAATCCCCATCCTTTTTCGAAATACCATCCACCAACAGATGCCCTATTTCACCTGCAACATCCACTCCATCATTCACTACTGGGAACCTTAAGTTTCGTAAGTTACCAGCATTCCTAGGGGCAATAACCACTTCCTCCATAGAATCTGGTGAGGGAATAGAATCCATCATCTAGCAATTTCCTTCTTTCGACATCCTGGCCCCATCACATTGTCCACCAACCCGAATCCCAACATATTCTCCACCAAACCATAAAAAGACTAAAGAATAGAAACAAAGAAAAAGCCCCTGCCAAACCCTAGAGAAGAGTCAAAAACTCAAGGAACCAAACTTGACATCTCAAAGCTTCCCAATTGTTTAACCTGGTTGGTACTAAGCCAGGCTTGAAGCCTAGCTAAACTCCAAGGGAAAAGACAAAAAAAGAAGAGAAAAAATAGAACCTAAGTTAATCTCTAAGGGATAAATCTCACAGTTAACTCGAGCCATGTCTAAACCACTCCCACATCAGCTTCTTTAAGGAATTCATCGACCACATTGATCGGGTCGGCTTCCCATGGTAATCAAAGGCTCGAGCCTACGACTCAAAAAGTAATCGAACAACAGCTTCAACCAGAGTTCGAACCACGCTATATCATAGTAAACCTCTCGAAACCATACTCATCATCGCCAGTTTTAGGCAGCGGTGCTACGACAATTATATCCTTCGGATGACAGTGAAAATGAGATATGTATGGATAATATATATTTGAATGTCGCACAATTTTTTCTTTCTGATTCAGCAAATACCTTCGAGCCGAAGAAAGCTTGCTGAGGGTTTCATTAGTGCCAATGGGTTATATTCTACATTCCAGAGGACATTGAACTTTAGGTTGTCGAATCCCTGGAATATTTTGAAAGAGCCAGCTCAAACGCTAGTAAGAATAGCAGCTAGTGACTTCGATGACTCGACAAAATTTATGTGATCTACAGCCTCCCCATAGATAATATGCATTGTTGAACGAATGGTTCAACTGAGTAAGATCAAATGAATGATGACGATGGTGATGATGACAATGACAATGATGATGAATACAATGAGAATGATGATGTTTGTCTTCTTAAAAAATAAGTTGTTACTTCTCATGCATAAATCATATGTGTCCTCCATGACCCTTTTCCACTAATCACATATTTTGGGTAGATGTTATTTCTTATGCCAAAGGAAATGATGAATAAATTATGACAATGTCAATAATCATGATGATGATGATGATGTCAAGAACAATGGCGATGATGATGACATGAATGGTTATTATGACGATGATGATGACATGAATGATGATTATGACGACAATGAGTATTATTGTGATAATCATGATGACAATGACAATGATGAGGATGATGATCATCATAATCAACATTTCTATCATCATCATCATCAAAAACATCATCATTGTCATTGTCATGTAGTTCACCATTGTCATCATTTAAAGCATATGGGATATGGTTACCATTTAAAGCATGCATAAAAAGTGGGACATGGTTACAATTTTAAGCATGCAACACTTATAACTATGATTGAGCACATTTTAATCTTGGATCTTGTAGTGAAACTTGATTTATTTACCTCTACCAACACTTTCTTATAAGGATCAATATCATCATCATCATTCATGGCATTCTCATTGTCATCATAATTGGCATTGTCATCATTACTATGATCACCATCGTCACAATCATATAATCACATCATTGTCAACTTCATCGTCATTGCCATTGTCTCCATCATCATTATATATATCATCATTCATCTCATCATCATCGTCATCATCTTCATCATTATCGTTTTCGTCATCAACAACAGCATTGTCATCATCATCATCGCATAATCGCATCATGGTGAATGTCATTATCATCAAATCAATTACATTTAGTGTCCACTTTAGCACCCCAAATCAATTACATTTATATTATCCTTATGCTATATTGTATAGGTGCAAAACAAGGTGGATTATATCAGGATGATCCTAAAGTGGACGTAAATTGCATCCACTTTAGCATCCCAAATAATTTACATTTAAATTCTACTTGCTGGATTGTCTAGGTGCAAAACTAGGCACATTATATAGAAATATTGGTAAAATGGACAAAAGATGATTTGATGAAGAAATATGATGACTAAATCAAAATATGGGGTCTCCTCAATTTGGCATCTTAGTTTTCATCTCCTATTGTATAGTTAATCAAAAGTATTTTGATTTGGAGGGTAGTTGTGAATCAAATAATCTAAATGAAATCCCATTTGAAGATTTATATGAATACTACATGGATTATATATATGTATAAGTGAATCATATTTTTTTTAAAGGTGAGCTTAAAGGTGAATCTACAATTTGTTTAAGACTGGATGGATATTTATTTCATCAGAGTAGACTTGAATTTTTACAAGGCTTCATTCTTTGTCTTCTCTCATCAACTAGACTTTTATACCTTTTTACTCATTACACATGGTCGACGAACCCCCCATTTTCAACCCAGGTCTTACTGTTTGACTACAGTGGTTCGGGAAATGGTCATCATTTTCTTAGAAAATATTCCCGTTGCCATTTGTTGACAAATCGATCCCATTAGTTTTTCTTTTGCTTCCAATTGGTTGAGGCGGATGTACCCAATGGTGGTTGTGGCTCGAATATATGATCGACTACATTTTCAACCAAAAATTTATATATCAATGTTGGTATAGAGCATAAAAACCGTTCATGGAGATCGGTATAAAATTTTCGTTCAACTTCTTCAAGGGATGTTCTATCTTCTATGGCTTGTTCTTCACAAAATCTGTCGCATACATTTTCAAGCCACTCATACAAATTTGTTCTTCCATCATTATGGAGCTTGTGCATCAACAATATTTCATTCTTTTTTTCCAACTTGTGCATAAAAAATATCCAAAAACTTCTTTATTTCATGTGGGATGGATTCTACAAATTTCTCATGTGCTTCACTGAAGAAATTTTCCCTTGATTGTGTCATTGTCAATTTATTGTGCCTTGCATAATTATGGATGTAGTTCACTACTTTCTTATCCCACCACTCTTGAATTTCTCTTTCGGTTGACATATATCCCTTCACATCATTCAAATTATGTACTACCAACAATAGAACTAATGTTGCAGTCTGAGGGTTCGTGTAGTTACCAACAATACATAATTATATATAAAACATAGAATTCACATGATCATAACCATAAGACATGCAAGAGTAAGTGGGATAGCAACAACTCACTTATATTAGAGGAGCATAACAATATAAAAGGATAAATCAACAAACATACCTATGGATCTGGCTCACCATACTAGTTATACTTGTTACATACAGTTATTTAGTTACAATTGACAAGTTGGTCATCCAACTAAACGATTGAACCGACTCAACCATAGTCAACTAGAGGACCTAGTCGACCAATCGACTAGGATCCTTCAACAATATATTTCTGAAACAATTGACATAGGTATCTCAGGAAACCTGACAATATCCTTCATGTAAGTATTTTCTATGTTAGTTTATTTATGATTTGACTTGATTGGAATAAATTGAGAATTTTTTGTTAAATTGTCCACCACTACCACCATTGAATCATGTTGCTTTGTTGTCCTAGGAAACTTAGTGATGAAATCAATTTTTATCGCATCCCATTTCCACTCTAGTATTGGCAATTGTTGCACCAATCTTGTTGGATGTCTATGCTCAACATTTACCCTCTGACATTCCATACACCTTGTTATACACTTAGCAATGTCTTTCTTCATTATTTCCCAAAAGCATTGACTTCTTACTGCTACAATTGTCATTTGATATCTATGTTGTCTAACATAAAGAACCTTATGCAACTTATTCATTACTAGTTTCCTAATAGAATTAGGACACAAACTCTATTTTTATGCATAAGAATTCTATCATCTTCCAACATGAAACCTTCATATTAGTGTACATTTTCTTGTTGCAATCCATATTTTACTTGAAGGTCATGCTCATTTGAGATGACAACTTCAATAATTTGGATTCTTAAATATGATTTGCACATACTAATGGTTGTAGTTTACATTGCATGTACTCTTCTACTAAGTGCATCAACAACCTTATTCTCTTTCCCTTTTATATGTTTGATATCAAAATCAAACTCACAAAGGAAGTCCAACCATATTGCATGTCTTGAATTCAAAGTATACTTTTCAAATAAAAACTTAAACCCACCGTGATGTGTTCTTAACTCATTTTTTCTACCCATGAGACAATGTATCGACATCTTTAATGAATGTACAATGGTGGGAATCTCTAATTTGTGTGTGACAATTATTCTCATGCTCATTCATATTTCTGAATTCATAACAAATCGCATGCCCATTTTTCATAAGCACTCCACCAATTCCTTCCTTGCAAGCATATAGGCATACCACAAACGCTTCATTTGGATCAACAATCTTGAGAATTGGTGTACTAGTGAGCAATATCTTCAGTTTCTAGAGAAATTCTTCACACTATGGCGTCCATTCAAATTTAACACCTTTCTTATGTAATCATGTAATTGAATGTTGCAATTTTGAGAAGATTTCTATAAATATTTTGTAGTACCAATCAAATCCCATAAATGATAGTACCTCGGATAGATTAATGGGTGTTTCCCATCCCATGAGATGAGATTCAATCTTCTATGGATCTACTATTATCCCTTCATCAAATATGATGTGTCCAAAGTATTTTAATATGATTATGATATAAAGAACATTTACTCAACTTAACATAAAGTTGATGCCCTCTTAGCACATGTAGAACTAATCTCAAGTTCTTTTCATGCTCCTCCTCTGATTTTGAATAAATAAGAATGTCATCCAAGAGTATAATGACAAACTTATCCAAATAATGCCTAAGCATTCCATTCATTGGGAACATAAAGGCAGTTGTTGCATTTGTTAACTCAAATAGCACCAGTAAAAATTCATAGTGACCATAGTTGGTTTTGAAAGTTTTCTTGCTAATGTCTTCTTATTCTATCCTCACCTAATGGTTGCTTGATCTCAAATCTATTTTTGAGAAAATCCTTTCTCCTTTTAGCTGATCAAACAAATAATCAATTCTAAGTAGAGGATATTTAATCCTCATAGTGACCTTGTTCAATTGCATGAAGTCAATACACAACCTTGAAGTTCCATCCTTCTTCTTTACAAAGAGTATTTGTGCTCCCCAAGGGGATACACTTGGGTGTATGTATCCTTTCTTCAATGGTTCTTCTAGTTGCATCTATAAATCCTTCAAATAAAGTGTACTCATTATATATGGAACTTTGGAAACTGGGGAAACTCCATGAACCAAGTCAATATAGAAATCGATGTCCCTTTTTGGTGGCAATCCCGGTATTTCTTCAAACACATTTGAAAACTCCCACAACATTGGAAAGTCCTCTACACTTGGAATTTTACTCTTCTTTGGATATTCCACATGAGTTGCATACAGCTAACACCCTTTTCCAAAACATCATTTCATTTGCACATGCCTTGGAATGCATTCCACTATCTTATGTTCTCCTTCTTCATCAATACAAGTGATAATTTTTTTATGGCAATCCAAAATAACATGATGTGCATTCAACCATTCCATCCCAAAAAGAACATCATAAGAACCAAGTGGACTTATGTGTAAATCAACAAAAGTATGGAGTCCATTCATATCTAATGGACACCCCTTTACCAACTCATTTATTTTCCTCTTTTCTCTACTTTCCAACTAAACCATGCATGATTTATCATGCTTATATTTCCTCAATTGAAATCTTCTAACCAAATTATGAGCAATATAACTATGACTTGCTCCTAAATAAAAAAGAATGGCAATATGTTTATTGACAATCTTACCTTGAACCTTGATCATGTTGGACTAATGATATGCTTGATAGTTTTCTAAAGCTTCATATATTATGGGAATGTTTATAGCCACATCCTCCATTGTACTTGCTCCTTGAATGTTGTGTACAATACTCATTTTGTCGTCCTTATGAGGATAATCTCTATACATGTGATCTCCTTTATATCCACAACACTCAAGTTGTTTCCCTATTCATTTTTCTCAATATTATGCCATATTGGGTCCATGTTGAGTTGGATTGCTTTGCTAAGATGAATATAAATATTTCTTGAAGAAAGGAGGTTTAAATCCTTTATTCCTTTCACCCTAATTTTCTTTCTTCTTATCTTTCTAAGACTTCTAAAAAGAAGCTTTGCATTTATTATGATCATACATGCAATTGGTTTTCTGGTTTGTCTCTTCAAGAGTCTTGGGTTGATCAAACTGAATTATATTTATGTAGAATGAAAGAAACCCAACAAATAACCTATGTATCTTTACCTTATTTTATTCAAGAAACCCAACACAAGTAAGCAATTCCCAAAACTTTATTCCATACTTTTCCATAGTCATATTTCCCAACCTGAGTTCAAAGAACTAGTCCATCTTCTTATCGTATTAATGCTCATATAGGTTCTTTAATTGGAAGTATATTTTGAACTGCTTCCACGAGATCCTATTTTCACTGATATGCTTGAATTGGACCAACCGATCCCAGCATATGGAAGCCTTGTCCTGCAAATTGTAAATGACAATTCTAGCTTCCATATTAGAGGAGTAATTATATAACTGGAGATACTTCCTCATCCCCAATAACCATGCTTTAATATTTTATCCCTTCTTATGCTCACCATCAAAAGTGGGTGGCTTAATATTCCTAAGCTCCCCTTGCATATGCTCCTTAGTATGTCTTCTTTTATGATGTTTGACTAATAGTATTTATGGGTTTCTCCTTGATTCTTCAGTTGAGAAGGACCTTCTTGATGCATGATTTGGTGAGGAATAATGTCTAGGACTCATGTTAGCACCCTTGGAATGTCTAGATATTTCATGGTATCTCTTCTTTGAATATCATCCATCTCCTTTCTTATGGAATGAGGTTGATCCAATCTGCATTAGTATTTTTGCAATAGATTCAAATTCTACATCAATTGAGTATTCAATTAATTTTGTTTCTCCTAAGCCCTTAACATTCTTTCATTGTCCTCCCTACAAATTTGCACCTTCATTTTAAAGCTCTTCATTGTTTCTACCATCTCTAATGGTTCAATGTTGATTCTATGCCCATTAGACTATGTTTCTCCATTACCCACATTGATATTCAGACCTCTCACTTCTTCTTCATGGTTGTATGGAATTTCCCCTTCTTCCATTTCCTCTTCATTTCTATTATGGAACTCAAATATACATTTATACTTATGCAAACTTGTATATACAATGTGCTTATATAAATTAATTTTTTTGATAGATTTGATTTCCATAATTCAAATATTTTTTCATATATAGAGAAACATTAGAAACTTCCCATTTGATGCAAGTTATCTTTCTTCCCACTTTCTAAAAGTATAAGAAAAAAATATCTATTTTTTGGTTATCAACCCCTAATCTCTTATAGATTAGATTCCCATGCTCATTTTTAAGCTTACAACTGAAATTTACAGTCCCTCAAAATCCAAAAATTTTCCCAATTATGCACTTTCCTATAGATGCACTGAATCTCATACCAACTTTGGAGACTTGTAGAAGAGAACTATGAAAATAACCATAAAATTTTTTGCATCGGGTGTTGGGTGTTAACCCAAAAAATCCCTCACTCAACTCTACATGGCCTACACCACCCAAGGACACCCATACACGACCCTCATTTTACCCCATTTGACCCCCACACCCTCAAGAAGGCTTTAAAACATGAAAAAGGGCTTAAAAACCACTAAAAAGAGCCTAAATAGCTCTCCTAGGGGCTAAAACCTCCAAAAAGGGGCTAAAACCCCTCAAAGGATCTTAAAACCTCAAAAGGAGCTAAATATAGGGTGGAAGGGGCTAAAACCCCAACTAGGGGCTTAAAACCCCAAAAAAACTATAAATAAAGGGGTGGGGGTCACTCTCAAATCACTTCTCCCTTGCATATTGTTATGCTTCCCATGGATGCCTTGAGACCCTTTATCTCTCAAGCCACCCACACTCCCTCTCCTCCATTCTCCATTGAGCCATAGCTCCCCCATCCAAGAGAGGTGCTTCTCCATGCCAAGGCATGGTGGCCCATTCCACCCAAAGAGAAGGTATAACATTTGTTTTGTTTTGTTTATTTGCTTTCACCTAATCCATATTTTCTTGTAGGTTTCCATTATCTATTTCAGGTTTTCTGATACGTTTTTTGCAGGTAGCTAGAGCTAAACCCTAACAGTGTTTGCAGAGGGGTTTCCAGCCATTTCTCTTCTTTCTGTTCTATTTTGCTTCCTGTCCATTTTTACTACATTCCATCCAGGAACCTATCCTTTCGTCCTATAGATGGAAGGTAGCCATTCCTGCCCTGTAGCAAGGGAGAAATCCCTACTATAGAACTGGCGACCATACCAAGTCAATCCCATAGGATCCTTGGGTTAGTTTCCAAAGTTTTAGTTTTTTGTTTAGTTTTTTTCCCTAGGTTAATTTTTCTATTAAATGCAGCTTAGATTGCTGTTTATTTGCATTTTCAATTATTTCTGAGCCTCCTCAAGGCCAATCCAAGCCCATTTGGCCATAGTACCAGTTACTATTGGCCATTCTGTGATTTGCAAATCACTCAACTATGCAAAAATGGTCGAACCGAATTTCTGAAAATTCACCTATGTTCGGGCTCATTTTTTGCCCAAACAAATGAGCCATTTGAAAATATGCCCGCGATTAGGGGTAAAAGTGCCCATTTCCGAAGTGAGTTTTCAACTGTTTGAGGTAATTCATCACGGTTTGATCACAATCCACTTTGCAAAAACAGGACCTTTACAGGTGCGTGACCCATTTTTGGGCTTCACTATTTGCTTTTATTGGGATTGTCAGTGCAACTCAGCTGCCTTTGTCAATCTAAACCATTTCATTTCCGTTTCTGTTTCATTTTATTGCAATTTCATTTACATAACAAAGTGTAAATTAAATACTCAATGGGTTAATGAATATAGTTTGACTAAAACTCACTTAAAATCAAAAATCTTGCTTAACCCTTCCTCCTCTACCCACTCATCACCCTTCGAGGTATTTTGGGATAAGACGAAGGGCATAGCTCATATAGTAATAGGCACTTCACCCAATATTGTTCAAAACCACTAAAAATAGGTGACTTGGAAGGTAGAGGGGGTAGAGAAAGAGGGCTTCTCATGGCGCTCAGCATCCTCCCTATTGACCAACCTTGCATCCGGGAGGTGAAGTGTGGATCTATGGATGGGCTTAGTCCCATGGTGTTGAGAGCCCAGCACCTTCTCTTGGTTGAAGAAGAATATATGTGTAAGGTAGTCACCTAGTCAGGCTATCACAATTCAAGATAAACAATGGTATATGTCTACAAAATTTTTGTTTATTTACTGCTTCCATCAACAATGATATAAACTCTACAGAATATTCATAAACCATTTGCAGCCACCAGATAACAAAAAAACAAAAATACATACACACCATAACATGTAAATCAACCCAACTCAGTTCATAACGCTGAGAGAGCCATTAAAATTTACAAATTTACACTAAGTTAAAAATCTGCAGTCTTTGAGGACATAATTCCCTGACTGCCTTAACCATGGGAAGTACTTGGGCTCAACCTAGAAACTCATTGTGAGGAGTACCACAAGAACCCCAAATTAGTTGGCCACTGAGAGGAATTGCCAAGCGAAATGAGCAACGACCCCCATCGATTGAGTAGAACGCTCATGAGGAAAAATACAAGCATTGTCTTTTGGTAGTCTTGGTGGCCGAGTGACCACCTACAGCCAATAGGAAGCCATTGAAACCGGGGTCCAATAATCATTACCACGAGTTTGACATTCAAAATTAACACAATTGATCCCTCACGCTCTTCCTCACGCCTAAGAGGCGAACCACCACAGTTCGGGTCATTAAAACGACATTGTTGAGACCATTCTCACTGATCTCCCACACCATCAAAGGGTCACACAGCCTCTGATTCAGATTCAGACCCATATTAGTCTGAACCAGACCTGCACACTGCACCATCAAGCCCCATGGTTGGTGCAAACCTGGACCCATTTTCTGGAATAGCAATTGCTAGTGGACCCATGTCCACACAATAAACTATCACAAAAAACCCTGCAGGTGGCCCCAGCATAGTTATGCAAACTGTGATAAGTCAGCTACCACCACCCATATTGACCAGTCAAGTTGTCCCACCTGCAACACATGGGGGTAGTCGCCCTTCCACATACATTGCCCCTCCTGTCACACATGGGAGCAGTGGCCCTTCCACCTACACTACCCCTTCTGTCATACATGGGGGCAATGGCCCTTCCACCCACACTATCCCTCCCACCACACTTGGGGGAACTGGCCCATCCACAATGGTGCCACAAGTACCCCCAGCAATGCATATTATGCACCTACAAACCCCAACACCATGGCTGCCCCATATCACATCAACCTGGGGTCAAACCTTCCTTTCATGGCACGCCTCAACTTGCCTGATTTGGCTCGCTTAACAAATGACCCCATTCGCCATGAAACTTTTTGACCTCCCATGGCAACCAAACTACCCTCAGATATTCCCAAGTTTGAAGGGAAGGCAGGGGAGTGCCCCCAAAACCACATCATGACATTTCATCTATGGTGCTCATCAAACAGCATCGTAGATGATTCAATCAGACTAAGACTATTCCAACGCACCCTCACAGGTGCTGCATCCAAATGGTACATTGAGCTACCACAAGCCAAGTACCTAGATTTCAACTCCTTAGCTTTCATGTTCCTGCAATATTTCTAACTCCCCGTCAGATATAACAAATGGGTGGAGATCTTGTTATCTTGCCGCTAGAACACTGTGACCCACATAACTGACCACATCCAGGAGTGGCGGTGACGCCGTATTTTGTGTAAGATCCAACTTGATGATAGGATCTTCCTATATTTGTTCCTCAAAACCTTTCTCCCACCTATAGCAAAGGACGTCGCATCCGAACGTCCCCAATCCGAAGAGGAGGCCATCTTGAAAGCCCAGCAGTTTGATCTGATTTATGCATAGTCTGGGTACCTTTACACTGTCATTCCAGACTCTCCCCATGCGGGTACCTCCTATCAGGATGCACCAGGGGCATCCCATGCTGCAAATGGCATCATAAGCTCGGTCTCTCACCAACCACAACACCATCCAACACCACCTGCAGTACCACCACAACCAAGCAACGCTGCTAGTGTTGCCTACCAAAACCAAACTCTGGACTATGCAAGAATTATGTCCCATTCCAGAGCCACAACTTCTTACGCACAACCCGTGCCACCACAGCAGGCTCAAGCCTTGGCTTGGCCAACACAGCAATACACGAGGCAAATGGCCACATTTGTGGCACTATCACCCACCCAAATCTACTATGCACCACCAATGCAAGCAGTTCAAGCCCCCACCCCCGCTCCACCCACTCCGTTGGGACAAGTGTTTGCACAACAAAACCATCCCAACCAGCCAGCCCCCAATAATCAACAAGGGCAAGCTAGGAATAACCGACCCCAGAACCAAGGCAACAATCGACAGCAGGGAGGTGGTCAACAACCAAACCCTCCCAACAATGCCGCAGCAAACTAGCCATCCCAAAATCCTCCATGACCAAATGCATTGAGATGCAACGCCCCATTGCATACAAACCAACCATGCACACTCTGTGAGGTCTACGGGCACTACACATTCAAGTGTCCTTTCATGGGTCATGCTAAGCAGGCCATTCGAAACGAGGTTCAACATGCCACCAACACAACAGACCAAGCCCAACCCAACCTGGCACCACAAGGACCTCCTCCTATGGTGCTTCAAAACCCATTACTAGTCCAAGGATTGGTGGGAACGGCACCCCCTCCCGAACCCAATTCCAACTCTCCGGGGACACCTCCCATGGCAGAAACAGGTGTCCACCAACTGCTAGCTATGACAACTGAATAGGTCAATCTACAAACCAGACCAAATCAGTAAGGAACCAACACCGAACTCACTGACACATCAGCAGCATCAATGTTTAAAACAGTCAATGCACCTCTTCAATTACCCCCGTGCCCACGCCCCCCCATACGTCGGGTTGCCAATAATGCCACGGCTAGAGCTGCTGTCAGCTATAGCATCATGGATGATTTGGACCAAACAACAATCGCCATGTCTGCTCTTGAGGTACTCAAAACGTGCCTAATGCAACAGAAAGCCTTACTAGCCGCCCTTGGGGCTGTAGACCCCTCCGAATCCAAGTTGATCACATTCGACACAGAGAATGGAGAACCGCAAATTCCATCAACCATTGCCTTTCAAATCTCGGTGTCTATCCAGAATTTGGTTGTGCACTGATGCATAGTGGATGAGGGGGCATCCACATGCATTATATCTACCCTAGTTTGGCAGAAACTTGGATCCCCAATTCTACAACCATCCTCCACAACTCTACGGGATTATAACGGTCATCCCACTAAATCCCAAGGAATCCTCCCCCACGTCCCCATCACATTAGCCGGGAAGACAGTTCTGATTGACATAGAGGTTGTCAATGCTCAATTGGACTATAACATTATCCTCAGAAGAATTTATATGTATGCCATGAGAGCTATTGCATCAACTGTCTTTTGTCTCATGATGTTTCCCCATGGAGGGAAAATCGTGACGGTTGACCAATTGACTTATCACGATCTGCAAGGGCTAACGGCACCTGCCAATGTTATCCCTATGATCAACACCATTGATCCACAAGGGATGACCACACACACAAATGTTATCCCTGCGGTCAACACCATGGTTGACAACATACCAGCCTCCCCATTGTTGAATGTGGGCCCTGGGTTGCTTGTTGATACCACCATGATGGCTCCTTTCCCCTTAGTGTCACCACCACTAACACCAAACGAGACTACGGACTTGTGCATGCTCTCATCCAGCACTGCTGCACCCAAACAACAACCGCAGTCATAGCCCCAACCACAACGGCCACAACATCGTCGGCAGCCGCAACATCAACAACAACCGCAACACCGTCCGCAGCCACACCATTTTCCGCAGCTGCAACCACAACCTCACCCCCACATACAACCATCAGGGATTTATCTGGACTCCTCTCATGTCCATACAATTCCCTTCCTTTTTCCCCCACCCGGTGTCATGAGCAAGCCAGTAATGGCCACCCTAAACCTACCCAACTTTACATTGGGAATTCCCATGTGGTATCTTGATCCACTAGCTCAACCACCAATTCCCCAGGTAGTCTTAACCCCTATACAACCCATTGCATTCGAGTCTCATCCTCCACCCGGCCCACAAAAACCAACCACCGCACCCGCACCTGCACCGCCCCACCAAAAAAGGGCCAGGGGCAAGAATGCAAAAGGTACCACAAAGCCTCGACAGATCCTGCCTTGTGCCATCTGTGAAGAACAGGGCCATTTGACCCAGAACTACCTTGATATTCCAATGATCCACTCACATTTGGATGCCATGGATACAACTGAAAACCTTCCTATGGTTGAACTTCCAAGCGCGCCAATAGTGAGAAACAAGTCACTGAGAACAAACCATGCTTGCGCCCTCTGCGGTTTGTATGGACACTATTCTCACCATTTCCAAGACTTGCCCAAGTTTTGAATGGATTTAGCCAACCTCCATCAACATTCCCTTGAATCTGAGATCACCCTGATTGAAGAATTTCACTACCCGCCTTCTTCTGCGGACACCATGTCCATTTACATGATGTCCAGTTCTATTGACCTGCTCATCTCCACCTCTAATGACGGTCCATCAGACCTATCTCTTCATTGCTTCCGCAATGACGAGGATATACTTGAAGCCTTAACCTCCCTAGAATACCCATGGGACAACATACACCATCGCTCATTCTTCCTCCCCGAAGAACTTGTGTCGCAGTCTGACCAATTTTTCGTGGAAACCAAAGATTTCATTCATGGGAAAGTTGACTAGTTCAGGAGACCCATCCTGGCACTAGATGCCTTCGAAGAAGGGAACATGGCCAACATCTCGCCAACCATCAAAATCAACATCTCAACCAATCCTGAGGTTGTTGAATAAATCATGCTGGGGACATCTTGCTCCCTGGAAGAAGTCACTACCTACAAATATCTCTTCCAAGAATTCCACTACATCTTTGCCTGGTCTTACACTGAAATGCCCGGGCTGGATCCGTCCATCGTGGAACACCACATCGACACATGGCCCGATGTGGCCCCCGTATGCCAAAAGCAACGGTCGATTCATCCTTCCAAAGCGGTCATGGTCAAAGCCGAGATAGAGAAGCTGCAGACAGTCGGCTTCATTTACCCCATTGCCTACACCACTTGGGTTTCTAATCCTGTTCCCATGAATAAAAAATAGGGTACCATCCTCATTTGCACTGAATTCTACAATCTCAATGGGGCATGTCCCAAATACAACTTCCCAACACCTTTCATCGATCATATTATCGATGCGCACGCCGGACATGAAGTATTTTCCTTCATGGACGGATTTTCTGGATATAACCAAATCCAGATCCGGAAAGAAGATCGTTATAAAATGGCATTCACAACCCCATGGGGCACATTCGCGTATCGAGTCATGCCCTTTTGCCTAAAAAACATTGGATCCACCTTCCAATGTGCCATGACACACTACTTCCACGACCTCATTCACATCATGTTGGTTTGTCTTGACAACCTCATTGCGTGGTCGCAGAAGCAAGCACAGCACATAGACGACTTACGGCAAGTCTTATTATGATGTCGCAAGTATGAAATCCACTTGAACCCTTTCAATTGTGTTTTTTGTGTCCCAATGGGCCATCTCCTAGGGTTCATCATGTCACACAAAGGAATGACCACTGATCCCCTAAAAGTCCAAAATACTTTCCCTCTAATGTCACCCCTTTGAGTGACGCCAGTTCAACTTATAGCATAGTTTTTTCCCTTTTTTGTTTTACAATGTTTTTACCACAAAAAAAGAACCCCATTCAAGGGCAGCACCATCAGCTACTAATCCAAATTCACCCAGAACCAGTTCGAGACACCCCTCACACCTCTGGTCTCAAATTTCCATCTCCTGATGAGACCATTGTCTCATGTTTAACAAACAAATTTCGAGACTGCTTCCCAGAATTTACCTCAATTTACGAGCCACACCATGGTGATACAAGTGTCTACAGACCTATACTTGCATCACACTTGTCTACTGCTACTCATGCGGATTCTCGAGCCACCGTCCGTAAGGAACATCATTTTTATTTTGTAACACATAGCTATCTACTCCATCCACTGCACCTCATGCGGATCTTCGGACCATCATTCAGAAGAAGAATCATTTCTTTTACATGTATTTGGCATATAACTACCTTCGGACTTGCACTCACATCACATGCAGTCAAGTCCATCCACCACAATTCACACACGACTCTCCTGACCTTTGTCCGAGAGCCACCTCGATTTGCGTGCCTCTGCTGGACCAACTCACGTGCCTCTATTGTGATCTATCCCATGCATGTATTGGTATTTTTTAGAGCCATTTGCTCTGTCCATACTGCATGGATGGCCTTTGGACCACTATCCACCGTCCCGACATAGGGTACCGCCTGTGCCACCGCGATTGGTTGACTATCCTAGAGTTTATTTTAAGCTCTTTTCTAACTCCTGAAAGAATGAAAAGATTGTCGAGCATAGCAGCTTCCTTTCCTACTTGTTAAAATATAGGAAAGGGAATCTACATCATCTCATTTACCTCCTTTTGCGGACTATGTAGACCATCAAATGAAAAGGACCACCTTGGCATATTCAAACCAAGACCGTTCCCCTCTGCATACTTTTTTGATACTTTTATGCTTTCTCGAGCAGAGGGGCCGAACTTTACGAAAAATCTCACCATGGGTTGTCGTTAAGCTCTTTTCCAACCTTCTCATCAAGAAAATATTTTCGAGCAAACTTGGTTTCGTTCATGCTCATAAAAGTATCTGAATGACCATCCAGTCAGTATAGGTTTAACCTTTTCCAGCCTGATTGGACTACCAACAGTAAAGAAGTCTCTCATCCCCTACAGGATGGGCGAGCTCTCCTATGTATACTTTTATCCTTTTTCGGGCATAGGATACTACCAACGAAAAAGAGCCCCCACTGGAGTCTTCTTCATGCTTTTAGACTCTCTAAAATTGAAAGCACCATCGAGCATTTACTTTCTTGGGTTTGCCAAAAATCCACGAGATCATACCAAAACTGTGTCTTTAGACACCACCCCATAGATAACAGTTTGGCAGCATTCCCACTTTGGGTCACCTTTGTTCAGAGTACTCTGTAATGTGTCTTCCTTGGATCTCATCAATATCAAAAGTGTCTACCTCCCCCAAGTATTTCCCATCTGTAGTGACATTCCCAGTATTACAGCTATGATTCCATTCCCATGAGTCAGTTTCATTTGCTTCCTGGTCCATCCTGTTGTCATACTCTGAACAAAGGAAGTTTGAGTCTACTACACTCCCTCTAACCCTGTTCAACTCTTTCCCTCCCCCCCCCATTCAGTGGGTTAGTCCTCAGATTGTGTCACACCTTTCGGTTATCTCCCTCATGCTTTTGGTTAAGGAAACATCATTGCCTTGACTAGGGGCAAGTCTCCCTCTATCGAAGACAACACACATATTCCAGAGGATAGACCCAGAGGTCCCTGTATCTTGGTTTCATTAACCTCATTGATGAGTTCCTCGGACCGCTTGAGAGGATTCCTTAGTGCCTCTCGGGATGGTTGTTTCTCACGTGCTCGACTCCAGCTACATCATCGCACTGTTGAGATTCATGCAGGGTATTGGTCCGTGCAGTATTTGGTCGAAGACCCTAGACGTCACCTGACTCTAACACATTGATGAGTCTATTCAAGGGACCTAAACAGGTTATGTCCCTTATGATTTTTGGGTTGCGTTGGAGACAATGTTCAGAAGCCCCAGCAGTGCTTCTATATAGATTTATGATTGATGCAGCATACTTGTACCATAGAAACTCTGACTCTTAATCAGCGAGTCCATACAGCTATGTACCATTCCAGATCCAGCAGGCCATCAGTTATGAAGATATAGCTTTCGATGAGAATGCCATGGGTCCAATGTAGCAGTTCTTCAAATCAACATTATATTCAGCCTCTTAGTGAGGCAACCACTATGTATCATCAGTTGTATATGATCGACTCTTGTATTATAGAGAATAGATCACATTATTCTTTTGACATTGTTACGAGCATGGGGATGCCCACCTCATCCATATACATGTCACACATTATTTGTATCTCACCCATTGATGGGAACCATATTAATACAAAAACCAAAAGCCACCATGCCCCAACCCAGGAAGCACCACCTCTCCGCAAAAAATCCTATGATGTCCATCGACCATACGATGAGCTCCTGCCCTCACACATCAAGGGGCAATCTGTTAACCCAAAAAATACCTCACTCAGCTCTGCATGGCCTACACCACCCAAGGACACCCATGTACGACCCTCATTTCACCCCATTTGACCCCCACACCCTCAAGAAGGCTTAAAAAGATGAAAAGGGGCTTAAAAACCCCTAAAAAGAACCTAAATACCTCTCCTAGGGGCTAAAACCTCCAAAAAGGGGGTAAAACCCCTCAAAGGAGCTAAAGATAAGGCGAAAGGGGCTAAAATCCAAAAAAAGGGGATAAAACCCCAACCAGGGGCTTAAAACCCTAAAAAAACCCCAAAAAAGCTATAAATAGAGGGGTGGGGGTCACTCTCAAAACACTTCTCCCTTGCATATTGTTATGCTACCCGTGGATTCCTTGACACCCTTTGTCTCTCACCACACTCCCTCTCCTCCATTCTCCATTGAGCCATAGCTCCCCCATCCAAGAGAGGTGCTTCTCCAAGCCAGGGCATGGTGGCCCATTCCACCCAAAGAGAAGGTATAACATTTGTTTTGTTTTGTTTATTTTCTTTCATCTAACCCATATTTGCTTGCAGGTTTCCATTATCTATTTGCAGGTTTTCTGATACGTTTTTTGTAGGTAGCTGGAGCTAAACCCTAACAGTGTTTGTAGAGGGGTTTCCAGCCATTTCTCTTCTTTCTGTTCTATTTTTCTTCCTATCCATTTTTACTGCATTCCATCCAGGAACCTATCCTTCCATCCTATAGACGGAAGGTAGCCATTCCTGCCCTGTAGTAAGGGAGAAATCCCTACTACATTGGGAGCCCATATTATTGCAAGAAACTTGAAACTTTTTTTTATCCTTGGTATGATGCCCAGGCCATTTTCTATTTAACTATGAAATTGCCAACTTTATCATTTTCGCACTTCTTCCAAACTTGGAAATTGTGGGGGAAATTGTTATCTTACAAACCAAGCATTTCTGGAGAAGCTTCCTATAAGAAAATTTGTTCATCATGTTGATCAGATAAAATGTTGAAATCATAAAATTTTCCATATTTGAATTCCTGGGTCACTTTTACATCCTGTAAAGTTTTCCAAAATTTCAAAAATGTGCCCCTGAATAGTGGATTTTGGCCTTCTTTTGCACCTCTGCTCCAAAACCTTTGGAATTTGGTGAAAAGCAAATTGTCTTATCTTCATGTCTAGTCAATGATTGTACCATAAGAATTTCATCCTAGTAGGGATCCTATTCAATCACTAGATGTTGGTCTTCAAAATCCATGATTTCCCTTTTTTAAGAAAACTAGAATAGAACATGTCCATGCCCCTATACCAATTTTGTAGCCCTATTCACTACAAAGAAATGCTCAAAATTTCAACGAATTTTGAGTTATTTTGCTCCTGTCATGACCAAAATATTTTTTTGGCTCCAGATTTTTGTTGATACTTTCATCATTTGTAGGTGTGTTAGGATGATGGTGTGCCATGACATGTGGCTATCGATGTGGTAGTGGGGTCCTACATGTCATCACTTGATTCCTCCATGTCATCTAGATCACCACCTTAACTGCCAAATTAGGAATCCATGGCCCTTTTCTTCTATTCCACTTTATTTTATTAAATAATCTGTGGGCCACTCTTGTACCTTCCTTGTCCTTTGACCTAGAATTAATATAGAGGGTTATGTGATCAGGGGGTACATCTCTATTTTCAATCCCCGGTGTGCATGTTTCTTTGTGCCTGAACTAGATCAAGAATCCATATTTACTGTGGGAATTTAAAATGTACGTAGTTTAATTTATCACTAAACTCCCATAAACTACTTATATGTCGTGGTCCATGTCCTAACTTCGTATCATTGGATCACTTATGGGTCTGCCACTTGGTACAATCAGGTTGATTACTGTGATGGGAAATCCTTCCATCTCTAGTACACATGTTTCTTTGTGCTCAATCTATATCAATGGTCCAAATCTATTATAAGGAATGAAGATGCATGCATCTTGTATCTCCTTCCAACCTCAGTCGATCACTTACCACCTTGGGTACACATGTCGCTTTCTCATCCATTAAGGGACTTGAAATACCATCTTCAAAACCAGTTCCCCAAAATTATGTAAATTTCTTATCCATTGTGGCCTCAGTTCCACCTCATAGTTGGAAATTGTGCACCATATGACCCCTGCTTGCACTACCACTTGTACATCCAATTCATGTGGCTCCTCCACATCATACCCCTTGTCCACATGGAAACTATGGGGCCCGCATCAATTTTTCCCCAATTTTTTGAATTTTCATAACTATATATATATATATATATATATATTGGTAACATGTGTTTAATACAAATTACACCTAGCATTTTCCCCAAATTGTAAATTTCCATCAACTAATGAACTTAGCATCTTCACCGATTTTTGAATTTTTACCCCATATTCCTCAAATTCGAATTTCAAAATTCATGAAATTATAACCAACTTCCATGACATCCCTATCCTAGTTTTTAAAAATGTCATATGAACATTTAAATCCTTGAGTTTTATCATCGATGTAAACTATTTTCTTCTAAACTGTATTTTTCACCCAATTTTGCCATTGAGCCATTTTGTCAAACACTTGACATTGAACCTGTAACTTCTCTCTGTTCATATACAGCCCATGTAGTCTTAGTGTTGCAACATGTATCTCTAATACCACTTTGTAATATACCCAACCACCTCCATGACATAATTGAGGTGATGGGATACACTAATTTCATTTTTAAGCCATTATTTTATGCTATGATATCCACATTATTTGAAAAGTTACTTGCAAATATTATTCTATAGTGGAAGCATATTACAACAACTTGAATTAACTAATTTCAATATATTCATGAATGCAAACCCATCATACATAGAACCGTAAATATGCTAATTAAACATATTCACACACAAATGCCAAATTGTAGAAAATGCAAATTACAATATAAACATATCAATACATAATAATAAAAATATAAGCCATGGAGTTTAAGACATATTTCACACTTATATTTATGAGAAAGGGTCCTCCAACAAGTTGTAAGTGAAAGATGTTACTCACAACATTAGGTAGTCTATCAAGCCTACTCTTTCTTTAACAGAGCCTAACCCTGAGCTAAATCTATCATTCCACAAGAGGTGAAGTTCCAAGCTCTTTCACCAACCACACACATGCAACCCTATAGTGATGAAACCTCTATACAAAACTGTCCCAATCCACTAACACTCATCCCTCATTACTTTGCACAACAAAAGGAATGGGACCCCCTTCTCTGCATGTAGTCCGTCAAGTTGTTCCCAATCCCTTCCAATGCTCTGACATAGGTTGGATAATGAGGCTCTATGTTGAGACTCAAGGGAACTCAATTGTAGTCTAGGTTTCCCTCACATGGGCACTAATCCAATTAGTACCAACTTACCAATTTAATTGGCATGAGAAAGTATGAAACACAACTTTTCAGAGCTCAGATACCAGCTAGAGCTCATATAAATTCATGGAATGAATGCCAGAGTGAATGATCATGGATGAAGGAGTTTCTAACATTATATAAGCATGGATTTTTATTAACATGTGGCTTCCCTAGAGATGCCATTTTTCCCTTCTTTATCCCATATTACGATAAGTAACTCATGATGAATTAAGGTGACCCCAATAACCATGTTTAAGGGGATTTGGGTCAAAAAGGCTACTGAAGGATAAGTCCATCAGTTAAATCCAACATGGATCAGTTCCCTTAGCCACCTCGCACATCACCAACTTGTGGAATCATAGCCCCCCATCTCTTGTTTTTTCTTTTTCATTTGTAGTTGTCAAGGATTTTTATGTTAGAATGTAATGTACATCATTTACAATATTCATGGTCTCATGGACCATATGTGTTTGGAATATAGCCTTTGCATTGTCACATACATAATCACATCATGGGGTAAAATTTAGGTGTTACACCTTCTCATTGGTGGGTATTTTCCTATTGTTCACAACACATTATTCTAGAAGGGAGACTTGAAATGTTTTATGGTACCTTGGGGATTGCAGTCATTTATGGTAGGGTCCCTCACTTTCGACAATGAGTTGTCATCAACAACCCTTGATTGATTGATTCTACCATTGTTTGATCTCAACACATATATTCACATTGGTTAGAATGTACTTTGATACCTTGGTGCCTCTTATCATTGTTGATGGGTTACCTTGTATCTCATAATGGTGTACATGAATGACCGATAAGTAGATGGTTTCATCTATGTTTGGCTTTAATTCATTTGTTCACATGGTGGTAACTTGTACACTTTATGTATTGGATTTGAAGACCTCAGATTATGGTGATATATTTCCTTTGTTGCTTTTAACTGAGCTTGTTCTACAATATCATTATCGTGTTTTGCATTAGTGGAGAACCAATTTGATCCTTTCATTGATCTAGTTTTTCTCCTAATGTACACTTAATATGTAGATCCACTTTATATGCATTTATGGCTACAATTTTATTTTTACATGGAGCCATTATGTATTTTTCATGGCCATGATATCACATATGATATACTTCATTGATTTGGAAACCATGTTGATTTTCCACCTAAGCATGGGTATGCTTGACTCAAGGAAGAGGGTCATTTGATACTTTGGTCTTAGTTTGTAGGTAACTTCTAGATCTCTCCTTTATTTTTATAATATATTATAATGTCCCCGACCCTTATGACAAGGAAAACGGTTCTAAAATTTGGTTTAAGAACAATGGAATAAGGTTAGGACAATTAACCATTAAATGATTAATTAAAGTTCTAATTTTAATAAAATTTACTAAGTTTGTGTTACTTAATTAAATAATCTGTCGCCCTTAGTTAAATAATCTCAACACTTAATAAAATATATCAACATTAAATTTAAGTTCATAATTACATTTAGTGCATGAATAATGAATCTATTATCATAGTGTGATTAAGGTCCTACATTAAATTCGTGTACTTCGTAGAGATTATTAAAAACATAGTTTATAATTGTCAAGTGTTGTGTCGTTAATTGTTTCCAGATTTAATTAGTTTTTGGCGTTGTCCGGTGTGTGATTTAAATGAAGATAAAAACTAAGGAAAACACACATCAAGAAACATATGTAGCTTGTAACCTACATCCACACCACAACCAAGGAAAAAAAAAGGCACAGACTGCAATCATAGCCCACAAAATCACCTCCCAATGGTTGTCCCCTACAACCATTTTTTTCACTAATATATTTTAGAGTGTATGGTTTCCTCACCTCCATAAATAAATATTTCATTCATTTTACATTATGAAAACTCATATATGCAAATAGGAGCATATCCATGCATATAACATTTTTAATCTAACAGCTAGTGCACTTAACCTGGCACCGGGAAAATTGTTGGACCAAAACAGACATATCTTGGTCATCAGGAAAGATTTTTCGATGAAAAGAAAGGAAATACTTACTGGAGATGTTGTTATGAACATAATGGAATATGTCCCAAAGCACAAAAATGAATAGATATTTGTGAACCAGAACATATGGTTTCGACCCTCCTAGTACCGTAGAGTCATAGTTACAGTTATTGGTGAAGAGGAAGAGATCATAATGAATAACATATCGGATTCAAATCCTACGAATTCCATTCTTCCTGTAACCATATTATGACATAAAATAATCAATCATATAGATAATTCAATTCAGCCACCTTTGCACATAATCATCATAATAATATGTTTAAACATAAATAAAATCATATGAGAAATAATTATCTCAAGATATGGGCACAAAGATGCAGTAGGATGAATTTCCTCCCAACCATAGACATCGTCAAGCATTCCTCACTTGAACAAGTCACCCATGAGATGAGACCATGGATCCATAGGTAGAGTAACACTTAGTCTAGAAACTCTCAGAACTACCTCTTCCGAGAACCACAATGCTTTCCATTACTACTTTCCACTCATGATGTCTCCCCTTGCGACCTACCCCCCTCTTTCCTGTTCGTCCACCACTTAAAATACCTTTCACAACCCATATCCACCCAACACATCCATTCCAAATCCTACTCACGACCCTCCTCTAAGATTTTCTTCCACCTCAAAACCCTCTCACCACTCCCCTCTATCCCTTAACTCTACACGACCTTATCCTCATTGGTCTCACACCACACTTCCATCCAACGAATACACTCTCCCTTTGAGCAATTCCACTCCCTCTACTCCTACCTCCATCCATACTACAATTCTTTGTCGATGTGATT
Source organism: Pseudotsuga menziesii (assembly GCA_001517045.1). NCBI lineage: Eukaryota > Viridiplantae > Streptophyta > Pinopsida > Pinales > Pinaceae > Pseudotsuga > Pseudotsuga menziesii. The sequence continues at coordinate 369,426 of LPNX010544342.1, forward strand.
CTAAATCAACCTCCACTATTTTATCTCCCTCTTCAAACTCCAACCCCTATTCTCTTCTTTCTCCCTCCATTGTCATCAACCTTTCTTATTTTAATTTAGATCATGCCTCCTTATCTCTTCTTCAAAAATGATTTAATTATGTAGTTTCTCCTCGTTATCTTCTAGTTGAGCATATATTGTACTCTATTAAATCTATTACTACCCATATCCCATCTCATGAAGTTGAAGAAGTTCAGCAAGATTGCTCTCGAATCTTAAAATCTGCCAAGCTTCCTAAATCCAATATTCCCAAAGAGGAACTCTTAGCTCTTAAAAGACTTGATTCCAACCTTAGCATTATCATCGTAAAGGCATATAAATGTAAAGCAGTTGTCATGATGAACACTTTGGATTATGAAACCAAATTACTAGATCTCCTCTCATCATCTTCTGATAAACCCCTTTCCTCCAATCCTATTACCAAGATCATCGATCTAGTTTCTAAAGCTATTAATTATTCTTCACTTGATCCCTTAACCAAGAAACACATTCTTCCCCACAATCCCTAACCCCCAAAAATTTATGGCCAGTTTAAAATCCATAAGAAATAAATCCCTCTTCGAATCATTTTCAGCGCCATCGATTCCCCTAATTGTGCCCTCTCTCATTTCCTTGCTAAGAAACTAAAACCCTTCATGGGGAAAACCCAATCTTTCATTAAATACTCTTTTGATTTTATTCACAAAAATTGGAACCTACACCTTAATGATCATGACCTCATGGTAAGTTTTGATGTCGTTTCTCTCTTCAAAAAAATGTCGGTCCCTAAATCGCTCAACAACATTTCCCAATTTGTTGATAAGAAAACTCTTCATCTTATTGAAATTTGTCTCTACTCTACTTTTTTTGTTTCAAAGGTAAATTCTATGAACAAATTGAAGGCACTACCATGGGATCGTGTTTATCCCCTGTTGTTTCCAACATATTTATGGAACACTTTGAAACACTAGCCCTTAACTCCTTTCCCTCAAACCAAAATGTTGGTTTCAATTTGTAGATGATACGTTTGTTATTTGGCCATACAGACACACCTCCCTTGACAACTTTCACAATCACTTAAATAACATTTCACCTCACATTAAATTTACCATGGAAATCCAACAAGATAACCCCATTCCCTTTCTTGATGTCTTGGTCACCCAACAACAAGGTGGCTCTCTCTCTTAGCAATGTATCGGAAAAATACCCACGCCAATCGCTAACTCCATAGTCACTCCCATCACCACCCTTCTCAAAAATATGTTGTCGTCAAAACTTTGATCACCAGAGCAGTTCGAATCTCTGACCTCCAATGTCTTAATCAAGAAAGGGCGCACCTTACTAAATCCCGCATGACCAATGGGTACTCTAGATACCTCATTAACAAAACTTTTCAACAACTCCTGCATCACAATCCAAAACCCCCCAAACCCTCCCCGCCACCCCTTTCAATTCTCTTTTTGTCCTATATTCATGGCATCACAGATTGCATTTCTAAACTTTAAATTAAAAAGAACATCAAAATCATATTTAAACCCCCTTATACCCTTAAGCAATTATTTAGGAGCACTAAAGCTAAATCCAACCCCTTCTTATCCCAGGGAATCTACCAAATTTCTTGTTCATGTGGGAAAACCTACATTACACAAACAGGTGTATCCATTCAAACCGGTCTCAAAGAACACATCATTGATACCAATCATAATCAAGTTAACAAATATCCAATCGATGAACACTCTTTCAAGTATAAACATCACATTTTCTTTAATCAAACTAAAATCCTTGCCTCCACTTCTCATTATTCATCAAGACTCATTAGATAAGCCATCAAAATTGAAAAACATCCTAACAACTTTAATTGTGAATATGGAAATTAACTAAGTCAATCTTGGAGACCTCTGATCCATAAACTTACTCACCATTGATAACTTACTCTTTTATTCACTACTCTTTCTTACTTACTTTTTCAATTATTTTTTTAATTTAATTTTATTTATTCTTATTTTAATTAATTAATTTATTTATTTATTTATATGTTATGAATGCTTACCATTCTATCATTTTCTCAATTAACCCCCCTCTTTTTTAGGTTTTTAATGTTTCTTTCATTAAGTCAAACCCTTAATTCCCTCTTTTTACTAAAATTTCATTTTTTCCCTTTATATTTAATTATCTTATATATTTTTCTTTTACTTTTTTTTTTAGTTCTAACTATATATTAAACTACCCAGATGTGGGTGCCCACATGCCCCATCGATAGCACATAGCGCCTCAACCTGAGAGCCAACAGCGTGGCACCTTGCATGCCACCGTCTTAAATTGTTCCACCCAGTATACTATGGAATTTACGAATGAGGAGGAAGGAATCCCCTCAAGCAATGGGAGAACATTGTTGCAATACCAGCTGCATTAACTGTGGTCTCATGAATTCAGATTTGGAGCATGTGGCCATCGGTTTTCTCCACCAATATTGGTTAAGGAAGAGGGATGGAAATTCATGGTGGCTCATTATGTGGTTCCTGATCTTGGTCTGTGGTGTTTGTTTAGGCCTTCCCCCATTGTTGGGTTCATCCAGGATTCCTCACTGCCAAGGAGCTCTGTTCAGCGCCCGTTCCTGTAGCGATTTCACTCCTATCATCTGGTTCAGGCTTCTATAATCGTTGGCATGCCTGACAACATGACACCCCTCGTAGAGGCAGTAGCGGTTGTGGCAGATCCCCACAAGGTCAAGCCCTAATGATGGAGGAAGGATATGAGCAGGGATTTCGATGTCGATCCGTGTTTTGATTGATGATTGGGAGGCCCACCTTATTACTGAATATTTGGCCTTAGGAAGAAGTGGTGGAAAATACAACCATTATTTGTTAATTAAGAACATGATAGGCACTCTCATGGAGGATATGATGAGAAATTGGAGCTTTGGCCACAACATGGTGATCTCATCCAAGGCCAAATTGACTAAACTAGACGACCAACTGAATGGAATGGATGCCACTTTTCCTACAAGTACCTGACCAGCAGGCATTGCAGAGGTAGCACAACAAAGGTGGGAAGCGGAAGTGCAACTGGAGGACGATCTATGGAATGGGGCTCAACCATGGTTCAGCTAGAGTCAACGAGTGCTCCTTTCCTTGCTCCATCAACCATTGGGCCTCTTCTCAATAAAAGGGTTTGTGATATTGAGGAGCACACTCGCAAGTCTTCTCCCCTCCTGGTCAAATTACCATCTACGACGTCTGGAGATGTCTTCTAGGGTGGCTTCCCCATTCTAGAGGAGGTTTCCCCTCATTAGGATGCAATCAAAGACCTTTCAGATGGATCCACCAAACGAGTGGCTCAAAGACCTTAGAGGAGGTTCTCAACAAACGGGTTCACGACAATGAGGAGAAAATCCACAAGTCTTCTCCCCTCCCAATCAAATTACCAACTACGACCTCTGATGATGAAATCTAGGGTGGCTTCCCCATTCTAGAGGAGGTTCCCCCTCAGTAAGATGTGGTCGAAGACCTTGAATATGGCTTTGCCACCCACGGGTTCTGATTGTTATTTCCAACTTTTCTATTTTTGTTTGTTTACTAGTTTCTTGTTTAAAGTTTCCATGAACAATAGAATTTTCAACTATATGTATACAACTTGGTCTCCATCTGTAGATGGATCTTTTTGTACTATTAATCTCAAACTTGTTAGTATTTTTGACTAGCTGGGATGGTGGTTCCATTGTCTCAAACTACCCCTAATGTCTCACTGTCGTGTAATTTTTAGTTCCTTGGTATAATAGAATTTGCAAGCTTACAGAGAAAAAACAAAAAAAGGTATATTTTAAACTAAAACAATTACTTATTAATTATCCAATTAACTCCCTTTTTACACATTTGAATCTTTTCAACTACTATATTTAAATTAATAAACAATTGAATAACTTTTCCATCCTTTTTTATTTCATTTAATCTTTTTAAGCTTTGACTTTTCTCCACCTAAGTTTTAAAAATAAATAAATATATAAAATAAAATAAAATCTTTTTTTTAATAAAAGAATTTATTTATTTTATTGTATTCTTTGATTTGTCAACCTTATTTTTCTCAACTATGTCCCCAAACTTTTTTATCTATATTTTTTATAATTAATAGCTAGTTTTTAATTTTCTATATATACTCTACTACCCTCTTATTTTCTATTATACCATAGCTTCGAATGATCCTGATGATCGATGGAGGGTCCACCTGAAACACACTGGTCACTTCTAAATCCCTACACTATTCAAATCCATAACGTTGCACACAACTACTTTCTTGTATGTCTCCATTGCCTATGGGATATGACCTAGCTTGTCATTTCCATCTCTTGGCTTCTTGTATGAGAACTTGGACTAGTAGAGAGATAGAATGGAAGCAAAGGGAGAACAACTAGACTAACTCTAAGTCTCAATACACTCCTAATACTACCAACATTCCCAACATGGATAGATAGCACAAGTCACATGGTCGAAAGCTCAAGATTAACTTCAACAAGGAGACGACATATGAATTTATAGCACAAGGAGGCCAACTCTAACCCAAATGGATCAACTTAAATTAGATATAGGTAAGATTTAAGCTTCATCATGGAGACTTAACTTTTATTAGTGGAGTGGTGGCTTAGTGAAAACATTCCCTTTCCCGAATTTAGCACCATGAGGAGGAGTTACCAAAAACTAAGGATTGGAGCCATGAAGAGCACATGGAAGCACACTAATGCATAAAAGGGGGTTACAAAACATCAAGGAGGGTGAAATAGGTGAGATAAGGCATACAATAGGATAAATATCATGGAATCACAAAAATATAATCATCAATGCATAGTGTAATATTGGAAGCTAGAAAATAGCTTACAACCCCTAAAAACTAGGAAAAGGGCTCATAAATGACTAAAAACACATAAATGTGAGGGCATATCTTCCCAAGGAGGACGCCCTAGGAAACCAAACCACACTAAGGTGTCAAAAAGATGCAATATTAACTCCATAGTCCATATATATTGAGAATAGGGTATGGTGTACAAGGTTTGAGGGATCAACATTATTAATGTCACCAAGGTGTAAATATGAACTAGGATAGAAAAACTTAAGCCAAAAACAAGTTATAAGGTGCTAGGGTGTCCCCATTCCCCCTCACTTTGTGGATCCATGGTCCCCCATACTCTTTTAATTTCCTTTGTTGAGCCAAAAAAATTTCTTAATCAATAGTAACAACATTCAAAAGTTGCAAGGATGTTAGTAATAACATTAACATTAATAATAGTGTTAAATTCCAAAGTCACATTAACAAACAATAATCATAAGTCCTTAATCACATTAATCATGCAAGGAGCATAATTCCACAGTCATATAAAATATCGTAAGTCCATAATGCAAAAGAACATAAGTCACATTAAAGATCATAATTCTGGGGCTTAACATCTAGGGTATTACATCCCCCCTCCTTAAAAAATGCATCGTCCTTGATGCATATTACATGAATGCCACAAAATTTTAAAATACATGAGGGTATGCTTCCCTCATGGCATCCTCTAGCTCCCAAGTTGCATCCTCAATACTGTAATGGGTCCATTGGACCTTTACCTACCCGATTTCTTGATTTTGAAGCAGCTTGACCTTGCTTCCCAAAATGGAAATAGGTTGTACCAAAAAAATCCCCTTATGGTTCCACCTAGATCATAATCCATCCAATCACATGATTAGTACCATATTCACACATGTATATATATCAAGAAATAAAATAAAATCATTTTAATTACCCGGATCACATTCCAACAATTACATGGTTAGTATCAAGTATATACTTTTTCAATAAAGACACATGAAACACATTATGTACTCTAATGAAAGTAGGTAGGTCCAACTCATAAGAAATAGGTCCTATATTAGCTAAGACCTCAAAAGGTCCAAAGTATCTGGAAGCTATCTTGGAGTAGTTTCCCAAGTTTAAGGAACTCTTCTTTGGTCTAACTTTCAAAAACACATGATCTCTAACTTGAAACTGTCTGGTAGTCTTGTTCTGATCTGCATAGATTTTCTGCCTGTCTTGAGCTACCTTTAGATTCTTCTTTATCTTAACCATATGATCCTCCATATCCTTTAATAATTCTGGTCCAATAATGACTCTATCTATTGGGTTATCCCAACTGATGGGAGTATTGCACTTCCTTCCATACATAGCCTCAAAAGGACTCATCTTCATATATGAATGATATCCATTGTTATAAGAAAACTCCACCAACTGTAAATAGTCTTCCCACTTAGATGGTTGGTCCATCACGTACATCCTTAACATATATTCAATCACTTGGTTAACTATTTATGTATATCCATCTATCAGAGGGTGGTATGTTGTACTCATGTTTAGACTTGTACCAAACCCCTCGAACAATCATTTCCAAAAGTTATAAGTAAATTTAAAATCTATGTCTGATACTATAGCCTTCGGAATACCATGCAATCTGGCTACTTCTTTCATGTAATATCTGCAATGTTAGTTGCTTTGTGAGTTGTCTTTACTAGAATGAAGTGTGTTGACCTAGTCAACTTATCTACCACAATCATGATAGCATCATTTTTCAATCTCATCTTAGTTAACTTGGTGATGAAATCCATCATTGCTACATCCCATTTCCATTCTGGCATTGGCAAGGGCTGCAACAATCCTGCTGGATGTTGATGCTCAACATTAAATTTTTGACATTTCATGCACCTAGCTATATATTATGCAACATCATTCTTCATCTCTGGCCAATAGTATTGTTTCCTTATTGGTGCTAATGTATTCTAATAACCTGAATGTCTGGCATAAGCGATATCATGCATTTCCTTCAAAACCATCTACCTTATATCTCCAACATCAGGCACATATACTCTAGCTCTGTGCATGAGGATCACATTTTGTTTAAACTTATAATTACCAAATTTCTGTGGAAATTTCTATTGTTTCAATCCTTCTTTCACTTACTGATAAAGTTCATATGGAACATTAGATTCAATGATCTTATCCTTTAAATCTGATGTGCTAGTGATGATAGTTGCTACATGCATCACATGTATATTCCTACTACTAAGCGCATCAACTAATTTATTTTCCTTACCTTTGTTATGATTGATGTGAAAGTCATATTCACACAATAACTCCATCCACCTCCTCTGTCTCGCATTCAAACTAGGTTGCTCAAACAAGTATTTTAACCCATCATGGTCAGTTCTCAACTCAAACTTTTTACCCATTAGATAATGTCTCCACATCTTCAAATCATGGATGATAGCTGCAAGCTCTAAGTCATGGGTGGCATAGTTATACTCATGTTCCTTCAACTTTCTAGATTCATATTTGATCACATGTCCATCCTGCATCATTACTCCACCAACTCCTTGCTTACATGCATCTATGCACACAACAAAGTTTCCTCCGGGATCTGCAATCTTTAGAACATGTGCAATAGTAATCATTTCCTTAAGCCTTTGAAAACTATCTTCACACTTAGGATTCCAGTCGAACTCTACACCCTTCTTCTACAAAGAGAATCCTTCGATGATGAACCTTCAATAGTTCCCAGCTAATCCCATGAAAGATATTACTTATGATATATTCCTAGGTGTTGGCCATTCCATAATGGCTCTAATCTTTTCAGGATCTATTGAAACACCTTCTTCATATATGATATTCCCTAAGTAGTGGATTCTTCCTTGATAGAAAGAACATTTCTTTATTTGGCATACAACTGATGTTCTCCAAGAACTTGCATTATCAACCTTAGATGTTCTTCATGTTCCTCCTCTGTCTTGGAATAGACAAGGATGTCATCCAAGAATACAATCACAAATTTATATAAGTATTTTCTAAAGAATTTGTTCATTAAACACATGAATATTGTTGGTGCATTTGTTAAACCAAAAGGTACCGTTGTTGGGCCCGGGATAGAAGGGCGGAATTCATATAGAATTCTTCCTAAGTAAGGAAAGAAGAGTACAAAGAAGAAGAGGAAGGACCTGTGACATAGGAAACAACATCAAAGAAGAAGAGAAGGATGTTGCGACATAAGAGGGAATATAAGGAGAAAAGTAAAGAGAAGGCGCGGGATGAGGAACCTACGCCAATTTTGTTAGCTACAATGGAAGTACAAAGCAAGAGATGTGATGACATGGCAGATTATTCATGGAAACAGGAGTGCAAATAAGGTAACGGCCAGAAAGTGACAGTAAGGCATGATGCTGAGGAAGCAACAACCCTTAGCGATCATGGGTGCGAGCTCAATTGGAGCCGGCAGAAACCACACGCGTAGAGGCATTTTTGTAAGTCAGGTCGATAGCGCCTTTTTGGTCATATATTGTTAGAATAAGAAAGACAACCTGTGGGATGAGGATAGTAAGTTGGTTGGGATAGCGACTGAAGCTGAGTCTGTTAGAGTCTGTATTGAGTCATTATTGATTCTATAACAAGCATGTATGGGAATATATAGAGTCTGTAATAAGTATATAAAAGGATAAACCCAATCTATAAATGGGTTATCCGGTCAACTAGCTAGCCTGTTAGCTAGTTCTTGTTTAGACGCTTTTGAGATGATTAATCAATACAACGGTTTTTGAGGAAGTGTCTAGGCTATGGGAGAGGTGTTGGAGCTAAACTAGAGGTACAGAGTTGTTAGGATTATTAATCCTCCCTTGTCCAATTTGGTCATTATGTCTAAATCAAGAGTCATGTCTAAATCGGGAGTCCTTTTAGTCTAGTTTTAGTCACTAGCACCATTAGGTCCACTTGGCCTAATTGGGGCACATGCACCAGTTAATAAAGTTGGGGGAACACTAATTGAGGCCAATTTCCACTGAATGCACTTGCATGCATCAGTTTAGGAGCTTCCTATAACAATCCCTACAAATTAGGAGCCACTGGGAGTGCCAATACCAACCTCCATCAGTTGAGTTTAGTTGGTGACTAGTCAAGCTTAGTTAGGAGTCAGTTACATTCAGTTCTAGTTCCCTACACTCAATTATTTTCAATTAGCACTAGGATTGCATGGCTGCTTGTAGGTGGGGCACATTTACTCACCTACCTTAGTCAGTTAGACTAGTCAACACTGAATTAGACACTTGAGTTTGATTTTTGAACTCCGATAATGATTTAGACAAGGTCAATTAACCATTCAGTAAAGTAGAGTCCAACCAATTCGAATTTACTCACATGGATTCAAATTGCATGTGGCTATTTATCCATTGTACTTAATTGTAATTAATTATCTAATTAATTTTTTATTAATGAAAGATTTCACAGTTGCAGCCATTTTTGCACTGTTTCATTCTTCAATTTCTGAGTAAAATTGTGTGATATTTCTTGTGAGTTGTGTGTTGGTCCATAGATCTTTGTGCTCAATTTTACAATAGTTTTGGTCACTAACTCTGGATCATTGTTTGCATCAGAGTGGTTCTGCAGCTAAGTGTGCAGATAGATAGATAAGGTTGAGTCGATCCAGGTTATGTGCGGATCACTGAGTAGGAGTAGAGTAGATTGATAAAGAGAGAAGAATAGAGAGCATGAGATGGAGGATAAGTCTGTAGAGATAGAAGAGAATATCTTGAACAGAGTCTGTATCTTTATGTACAGACAAACGGTGCATCTATTTCCTCATGCCAATGCCAGATGAAGATCACCTTGTGTTTTTTCCCGGTTGGGTTTCCACGTTACATGTTGCGTATATGTGTGAATGTTGAGTAGATTAGACAATTGCATATTTACTACGTTTAATGATTGATTGGTTATTGTGATTTAAATGGATAATTGTATGAATGTTATATTTTAGGTAATGAATATGTCTACAATGTCTGTTCACTGCACATTTGTGTAAGATTGCATAAGAAGGGCACATCATATTCTATGTTGACAGAGAACGTGCAAACCACCAACCCACTTCTCGGTCTTCGTTGGAAAAACTTGGCGCATATCCAAGGACTTAAAACACCCTCCTGCACAAACTGTAGAAATGTGGTTCTGGTAGTTACCCATAAGAGCTAAGATATCTCAGATGAGACGACATTTTTTTCACAGGTGCTGTCAGTTGGGCTCTGCTATGTCGCGCTAATATCTTGGGCTTTGTTGAGCTAACCAAAAAGGAGGGTTTAACTTGGGTCGTAGGGGGAAGAAAATACAACAAATGGTTTCGTTGTTAGGACCCTAAAGTGTTGTGTTGAGGGATATGTTCTGGAATCCTACGAAATTGGAGATTCAAAACTAGGTGGACGCAAAAGAGCTAGATTTTGCATGAGAAGAAAGTGAAGGATCTCTATGGACGCTGATGAAGTGGTTAGAACAATACATATTTAGATATTCAAGATATTTTCTTTGTCAAGTTCCCCATTGTGTTGTATGAATGGTTGTCTAAGTTGGCAACCAAGAAAAATAAATTTCAAGGCAGAGAACCGACAGAGTGGACTCTGTTCTTGATTGAGCGGCTAAAAAGAATCAACAACCCTATATTAAGGGTTGTGGAATTCTGGGTAGACAGTATCATAGAAGGATATATCATTGAGTTCATTATTGATATAATAACCTCATACAGTGAGGCCAAGCAAAAAAAAATTCAAGGACCGCGTAGTCGATATCTCTCGTCTTAGAAGACACAGATCAAAATGATTATATGTGAAAAGGGCATTCTATGACTGATAGATTGAATAGCAAAGGGTGTCTATGTCTCAGCAGAACCCTAGTGTGAGATGTTCCTAGCGGAAAGTGGAACTGAACTAGAATCTAGCTTTTTCAGAAGCAAAAGAAGATTCAGGTCCGGCAAAAGATGAAAAACTCTATTCGGATGAGGCAATAGCAGCACGGAGCAAGAAGAAGAAGGATATGAGTTTACATCGTACCTAGATGAAGGATCATGTGACGAGGAAGAGGAGTACCATCCAATCTCAGAAGGAGACAAAGAGTCCGAAGAGTTGGCTTAAGCTCTGGAACAAGAGAGTGTACACAACTCGCCTATGGTACCAGAGGTAAGATCGTGAGACCTGTCTCCAAGTATTTTGTAAATACAAGTAGTACTAATGCTGTAAATAGCGGACAAGGAAGTTCGACTAGTCCACATTTTGTTCCTATTGTACCAATAGTTAATACAATACCGGTCAATCCAATGGCTGGAACTAACATTAAGCTCCCAATATTTAATGGGAATAGGCTGGAAGACCCCGAACAACACTAGTTTCTATGTGATGCTGTCTGGATTGTACGACAGATCTAGGACAAAAAAATCAAGAAAGCACATATGATCACGACTCTACAAGGTCCTGTGCTAGACTGGTATATGAAGTTTTCCATAGTACCAGTGAGAATGGTCCCAAAGACACTCAATGACATTCGACTTAGGTTGATTGATGAATTTAAGAAACCAAATTCTGAATCACAATGCATCATTGAGATCAAGAAGATTAAGCAACTACCGACAGAATATGCTTGGGATTTTGACCATAGATTTAAGGCATTAATGGCCAAGGTGAGTTTCCAAATGTCAGATGTGCAACACAAGGAATGGTTCATTGTTTCCTTGTTGCCACACATCTGAACGTCGTTGATGCAACATAAACTTGTGTCATAGATAGAGGCTCCGGAGATAGAAATGAAGTTAGAAGCCTCTCCAGTTGGAGGCACTGGCTTGGGCATGATGAAAATTCAGTCGCATCTGGCCAATCTTATGGTGTAGATCTAGGACATAAAAAAGAGGAAAGGAAGTTCGAGAGGAACTATGGTGTACCAGGTGCAGAACAGATGGGCACCATAAGGATAATTTCCTGGAGCTAATGAATTATGTCACAGCAGGTGCGTCGAACCTGTTAAACACCAAGGGAGTGCCTTGGTGTAGAGTATGCTAGACTAGAGGTCATAAGTCTGAGGAATGTCTATACTTGCAGAAGATTGTAAGTGCACCTGCTAGTCTATATTGTAAATTTTGTAGATCGGTAGGTCATGACAAAAAGGCCTGCAGAGCACTTCAGCTGCTCCAAGAGAAAACGATGGATACCTACCTAATGAAGAATGAGGAACAAATTTAAGCTGAATGAGTGCAACCTCATTACCAGCTTGCGCAGTTTCAACAGAAACAATATCCTCAACTGCAATATTATCCAAACGAGTATCTTCAACAACAACAATAATTGTGGGCATCCAGCACATTTTGCTTGAGGTTGTCAAAATCCTACGAAAATTGTACATATTGTAAAGAATTTGATCACACTATCGAATAGTGTCCGCAGCTTATTGAAAAATGGCAATCTAGAACTGTCATTAACCCTGACCCAGTGTAGAATCAGAATCCAAACCCCAATCCAAATATTCAAATGATTTATGTTGAACTAAGACAACCCAACCTTGTTGTAGTCACAAGAGGAGGTATTGCGACAGGAGCAGACCAAAACACACTGCAAGGACATCCGTAGGTGTGACCTGCAGCACTAAAGAAAGCTTCGCTAGATGTTCAACAAGAGAAGCAAGTCTTCTTGGAGGAGTGACAAGAATTTTTTGATACCAATCAGCCGTCATCATCGGGACAAGTGAGAGCTAAGCCCAAAAGATTTGAACAACTAATCAGAAGGCCACCCACTAAAAAGGTTAGTAAGCTTAAGAAATTTTTCAAAATTTGTTCCGCACTAATCCATGACAAAGATGTTATCATAGAGTTGAAAACACTCATAGAAGACAACACAACAGATCTACACCATGAAAGAAGAGTCAATCAAGTCGGAAGCAAACAGAAGATAGGTCAAGAATTGCGAATGACTGCATAGATATGAGATTATGATATGGACTATATCATACTCAACTTGGGATTATATGTCAATATATTGACAAGACAAACATGGGAAAGCATTAACAAGTCGCGACTGAATTGGTCTCCTATTCAGCTAAGGCTTGCAAACTAGTTGAAGGTGCTACCAATTGGTAGACTATCCCAAGTACCCATGGAAGTCGAAGGGTTGAGAACATATGTCGACTTCAAGGTCATTGACATTATTGGTGACACAAACCCCTACCCTACACTTCTAGGGATTGATTGGGAAATATACAACCAAACTATCATAAACTTCAAGAAAAGGATCTTGTCTTTTGAAGATTCTAAAATGAGAGTAGTTGCACCCATTGATCCCCTTGAAGGGAAGCGATATGTGGATCCTGTGCATAGAGAAGGGAAAGAGAATTATTTGGACCAACTATATAACATTATGTATTCAAAGGAATATTATATTAACCCTACAACTAATGGAAACTTGAGTTGGCGCAGTGTAAGCTCATGCACGTCTGACTTAGGTGAAGCCCTAGAAAACTGGCAGAACAAGTTGCTTGAAGTCTCCATGTGCATATGTGCAAGAATTACAAAATTTGTTTGAAGGGTAGGAGCCGAATCAAGTGCGCTGCCTATGTATGAAGGATTGCCTAACCTTGCATCCTTCTTGGAAGAATTTGAAGAAAAGGTCACAAAATCACAATGATTGTCTGCTTTGGACTATGTGTTGAAAGATACCCCTACTAGATGGTGGGATACACATAAACAACCCATCTCTGAAAGGAAATAATGTAGAAGACTAATGGAGATCAGATTTGGAGAAGAGATCAGCTATGCTGATAAAAAATACACAGGACTGTCAGATCTTGACAAACATATTGAGCACTATTGCACGACTTGGAAAGCATACCCACAATAGGAATGGGTTCACCGATTCATCCACACCTTGGAAATGGTGCCAAGAGGTTGGTACACCTCATAGGAGCTGCAACGAGGAACCGTTGAATGGGAAATTTTAACTGTAAACTTTACCCAGACATTTGAAGTTACAAGCGAATGTCCAACAATTGATGTTGCGTTACACGTACTAAACAAGAAAATCTTTGCGAAGATAATCGTTGCGGACACGAACCTCCATCAATGCAACATAACTATGCATAACTATGTGACGTGGTATAATATCACGATGGATTCGAGGGATCATGACCTAGCCACCATAATCTCCACATGTCAAAAGGAATGTGTGAAGTGGAAAGAGATCGCACATGTGAAAATACACGGCACCCTGTTAGAAAGGACATAAAAAAAACTAACAGCGAGATTTTTGCATACCAACTTGTTGCTTAACAATAAATACTAATTAAGTGATAGGACAGTAGTGGTATAATGCAAAAGGATTTGATATAAGAGATGAGGTACGCCCATGCGACGAAAAGGATGTATTCCTTTCAGAAAATTTAAATTGTATGTACGAAGTATGCCTAGCGTCGGTTAGGGTATTTATCAAGCCTCACTACCCTGACTTCGTTCCTGGCATACCGTGGAAAAACATTGTTATTGTGTCAAGCCCTAAGCAACGAACTGGTGAGGTTATATTATGGTCATCTTTGTCTCAAGCACAAGCACAGTTGAATCCGAGCCTATATTACCCACCCTGATAATGGAAGATGTTGTTGGATATATCCCACCACCAATGTGACCTATTAATGAGAAAACCACTCCTGGATTCAAGTCGACGACCAATAAGCCACGACACCAAGACGCAACCACTATTGGTGTCATCAGTACCAAAGGGTGTGAAGGTAGTAAAATATATTTTACCCAAGGTGAAAAGGCTATTTTACGATGACCGTGACACCAAGACGCAACCAACCTTAGACAACAAACAGTATACAGATATTGTCCAAGACACATTGGAGGCACCTCGCAGGTATGTTATACAGGACTGGGCTTCAAAACTCAAGAATTCAGGCATATTATCGTCCCTATACATGCCACATTTTGGGCACGGTACCCAAATTAACACATGTTTTAAGCAATTACTTCTACTTTTCCATGGCGGGGTTCTCTGGTTAGGAAAACCCATACTCGTGACTGTTGAGCTCATTGTTGCCATTACAGGCTTGCCATCTTCTGTAATAGACTCAACACCATTGCTAAAAAAGGATCAAGAGGCAACCATAACTAAGCGAATGAAGGAAAATTTCGGTGTACAAATAAGTAAATGAGGGTTTGTGATTCATACCATTAATAAACCCACTGTTATCTTTGCAGTGAAAGTATTAACATCCAAGTTAATCTACAAAATGCATCCAGACCAGTGTACGATTGGAGAAATTACGCTTGCAGACCTCTGTGTAGAAGGAATCCAAATCAATTGGTGTCAATTCTTGTTGAAGGAGCTTATTCGATATGTCACTGATGCAAAGAAAGGGGTTGGGCATTCTATTATTCCTAGCTATTAATTTTAATCTCATTCATTGCATGGTCTGAACCAGAATGCTATCAGGGTGTTAACCTGCAAGTCCCCTGTCATGGGGCGAGGTACCAAAACCTCTGGTTCGAGAAGAAGCACCAAGAACGACAGTAGGAGATCAATATTGAATTCTTTATGCATAGAGAGGCTATACGCCATAAGGTAAGGAACATGTTAAGGCTAGATGACTCCACAGTCCAACAGTTGTGTTCCATCATTAAGTTTGAAGTGGGTCCACACAATGTTTACCTACATCCACGATAGCAGCTGGAGATATAAGCCAACTTTATCATAACTAAGGAAGAGGTCCAAGAAATTATTTATCGATGGCCAAAAGAGTGGCGTGCTCCAGTGCCTGAAGAACAAATCCAACAACAAGATCACACAGACCAATAAGAGGAGGAAAATGAAGAAGAAGACCACATGGGGAGTGGGAAGACTGATGAAATTCACACCCCTTCACGACCCATAGACCTAGAATCCGACCATGATGAGGGGGGACCTCATGCAGAACAAGTTGAGGAGGGGGAACCTCAGGAAGGACAATTTGAGGAGGGGGAACCTCAAAAACAACAAGTGCCGCCAAGCAGACCAAAGAAGAAGATGAAATACGACTGAACAACAAACACTATTATCTTAGACAGTGATGATATGTAACTCATGACTGAAGCAATCACCGAAGCCGTGCAATCTAGTTTCAAGTATATAAAAGAACGACAACATGAACTATCAGGTACAGTCACTGACTTCCTTAAGGTTGTTTGTAAAGTAGTGGAAGAATTTAAGATTGTTATTGATGGTCCAAGTGCAACAACGAACTCCCGAGCTCCATCCGAGACATCACAAATGGAGCAAAATGTGGCCTCCATGCCAACCCTTCCAATAACGATACATGTCCCTAAAGTTGTTGTTAAGTGTGGAACCCCAAAATCTAATCTTGATTTTCAGGATACTAACCAGCTCATTATAGATTTTTCATCTATGCATATGAATGAAGTGTATGCAGTTCAAAATGTTGTTAATATTGAAATAAGGCTGCGAGAGCGCCACCTAGCTACGAAGGTAAAGGATGTACATCAAGACCTCAGGAGAATCATGAGTGAAATTAAAGCGTTTGAAAAAAATAAACTAGAGTCAGATGGTAACTACTGGAGAATCAATGAAGCAGTCACTGTGGCCTGTAGCAGCTTCGAGGATGAAGGAATAACACCGGAAATGGCCCCGGACGCCAAAATAACACAATTAGTGGAATTAGTGATAGACCTTAAGAGAAAAGTTGTGCACTTCGAGGAGCAGAGGACACCCATCACACCTTTAGAAGTGTTGGCACAAAGAAGAGATGTTGCTACACAAGCTATGAATGAAATAGAAGATGCCAAACAAACATGTGCTAAGGCACTGGACCAAGTTTCCCAAACTTGGGAAACCTTAATGGATGATGAGCAATCACAGAATATTGCAAGTGACCTCATTCTGCTAGAATAAAATACTGCGCAGATATGGAATGAGATAAAGTAGTTGCCCTTGGAGCAGAAAAAGGTGAAAACTGCATAAATGTGTAGCCTACAACAACAAACCATTGTGTTGCGCACACAGCGGCAGTATCACGAGGAAAAGGTAGAGGATTTAAAGGAAAAAGCAGAAAGGGTCATAGGGATAATTCATCATGTGCACTAGAAGGTGCCCAACGTAGCGGCCTTAATATAAAGAAACATGTCAGAACACGTCAGTTTCGACCTGGTGGAGCACATGCAGAAAGTCGAAGAAGAAGTGCACGCAGAAAAAAGGGAAGCTGTTGAAAATCGTGGAGGATTTTCATAACAAAGTTTGCGCAACTCAGTTTATGGAGAAGTAGCTTGTGTGGCTTAGGATGAGCCATATGTGAGTGTTGGGGGCCTGTTGGGGCCGGGATAGAAGGGCATAATTCATATAGAATTTTGCCTAAATAAGGAAAGAAGAGTACAAGGAAGACAAGGAAGGACCTGCAACATAGGAAACAACATCAAAGAAGAAGAGAAGGATGCTCCAACAGAAGAGGGAAGATAAGGAGAAAGGTAAAGAGATGGCACGGGATGAGGAACCTGTGCTAGTTTTGTAAGCTATGATGGAAGTACATAGCAAGAGATGTGATGACATGGAAGAATATTCACAGAAGCAGGCATGCAGATAAGATAATGGCCAGAAAGTGACAGTAAGGCATGATGCTGAGGAAGCAGCATCCCTTAGCGATCGTGGGTATGATCTCTACTGGAACCGATGGAAACCACTCGTGTAAAGGAATTTTTTTAAGTCAAGCCGATAGCACCTTTTTGGTCGTATATTACTAGAATAGGAAAGATAGCCTGTGGGTTGAGGATAGTAAGTCGGTTGGGATAACGACTGAAGCCGATTCTGTATCGAGTCATTTTTGAGTCTGTAACAAGAATGTATGGGAATGTATTGAGTCTGTAATAAGGCTATAAAAGGAGAAACCCAAGTTGTAAACGGGTTAGCCGGTTAGCTAGTTCTTGCTTAGACGATTTTGAGCTGATTAGTCAATACAACAGTTTTTTAGGAAGTTTCTAAGCTCTTGGAGAGTTATTGGAGCTAGACTAGAGGTACATAGTTTTTCGTCATTGAATCTGGACCATTGTGTGCATCAGAGTAGTGGTTCTGCAGTTGAGTGCGCAGATAGATAGAGAAGGCTGATTTGATCCAGGCTATGTGCGGATAACTGAGTAGGAGTATAGCAGAGTGATAAAGAGAGAGAAGAACATAGAGCATGAGAGGGAGGAGAAGTCTGTAGATATAGAAGAGAAGATCTTGAATAGATTCTGTAGCTTTATGTACAGATAAAAAGTGCACCTATTTCTTCATTCCAATGTCAGATGAAGAGCACCTTGTGGTTTTTCCCTGGATGGGTTTCCAGCTTACATGCTATGTATTTGTGTGAATGTTGAGTAGCTTAGACAAGTGCATATTTACTGTGTTTAATGATTGATTGGTTATTGTGCTTTAAAGGGATAAATGTATGAATGTTATATTTTGGGTAATGAATATGTCTACAATGTATGTTCACTGCACATTTGCGTAAGATTGCATAAGAAAGGCACATCATATCTTGTGTTGACAGAGAACATGAAAACCACCAACTCATTTCCTAGTCTTCGTTGGAAAACCTTGGCACAAAGCCAAGGACTTAAAACACCCTCCCGCACAAACTGTGAAAATGTGGTTATGGCAGTTACCCATAAGAACTGAGATATCGTAGGTGAGACGACATATGTGTCGTAGGTGTTGTCCGCTGGGATCTACTCTATCGGGCCAATATCTTGGGATTTTTTGAGCTTACCAAAAAGGAGGGTTGAACCTGGGTCTCAGGGGGAAGAAAATCCAACAACCATTGTGAATTCATAATGTCCATACCTTGTTTTGAGTGTTGTCTTACTGATATCTTCATTCTTAATTCTAACTTGGTGGTATCTCGACCTCAAACCTACCATTGAAAATACCATAGATCCTCTCAACTGATTAAACAAGTCATCGATTCTTGGTAAGAGGTACCTGTTTTTAATTATTTTTGTGTTCAACTGCCCATAATCTATGCAGAATCTTAGAGTTCCATCGTTCTTCTTCACAAATAACATAGGGGCTCCTCAAGCTAAAACACTGGGTATTATGTAACATTTCTTTAATAGTTCCTCTAACTACATATATAATTCCTTTAACTCTGGAGTACTCATTCTATAAGGTGCTTTAGATGAAGGTATTGTTCCTGGCACTAAGTTGATAGAAAAAATCAATGTCCCTCTTAGGAGGCATTCTTCGTGGTTCTTGAAATATATTTGCAATCTCTTGTGGTATTGGATAATCCTATAGTTCTGGCTCTTTTCCTTCCTTTGAATCTTCCACATGAATTGCATATAGATGGCACCCCTTTCTGAGGCATTTCTTCAGTTGTAGAGCTGAGACCTGCCTCAAGGATATGGGTCTCGGTATACCTTCGACTGTCACTCGATTTCCTTCATCCAAACCAGTATAAGTTTTGTTATGACAATCCAGTATGGCATGGTGTGCATCCAACCAATCCATGTCAATCAATACATCATATGACCCCAAGGGTACGATGTTTAAGTCTGTAAAGGTTTTCACTCCATTCATTTCTAAAGGACACATATTTACAAATTCTATGATTTTCCTCTTGCCTGTTGTAGCTAACTATACTAGACTTTCTTTTTCAAGTTTAATTTTCTTCAAATGACATTTCTCAACTAGATTAGGTGTAATGTAACTATTGCTAGCTCCAAAATCAATCAAAATAATTTTGGTTTTATTAGCAATCTTACGTGTTACCTCAATCATTTGGGATTGGTGGTCAGCTTGCCTCCCATCTAAGGCTGCATAGATCCTCTGAACACTTCCACCTACATCTCCAATAGTTGAAGCCTCTTGAATGTTGTGAAGGTTATTCTTCTTACACGGGAACTGTAGAAGGAGCAAGTCGATAAGTCGACTTGAACGAGAGCCGACTTAGTCAATCAACCGACTAAGTCGATGGGCTGACTTAGTCGATCAACCGACTAAGTCGGTCAGCCGACTAAACTAAGAAAATAGGTCAGCCACCTAAGGTCGCGTCGGTTCACCGAACTAACAGGTAGTTATTTTGTAACCGCTCTGTAATCATATATATTAGGCTGTTGAGCCAGATGAGAACTCAGTTCAATTCTCTGTGTTGTATGGACTCACTTATATAATATAATCTGTTCATTCTTCTATCTGTTCTTATCTCTTGTCTCTATTTTAAATTTATATTTTTTAGTATGTATTATTGGTAACCTTATGTGATTTGTGAGATTACAACATTGGTTCCGTTGCTGGTAGTACACGAATGGAATGTATGCAAACAGATGATACCAGAGCAAGAAATTAAGGATTGGTGGGAACGTAAAGTTGCAAACTATTTGCAGAATTACGCGCGAATGAACAGATTAACAGTCGCACAAGCAAAAGAAATATTCTTCACAGAGACGCATGAAAAGTTTGTCGAATCAGTGCCCCAACTTTTGAAGAAATTCCTGGATGATAAAGCCGGTGTTAGGGTACAAAGGGTACTCCCAAAGGACCGAACACCAAGAATAGCCGCTTCACACAAACAGATCACAGATCAATACACCAATGTTTGTCACGTGGTTAAAACCCTCGAGAGGGAAACAGTCCACGGCCCCGGCCAAATAGCTACTCGGAGCAATTTATTATGCAAAAGAAAGAAAGTTACATGAGCTTCTCATAATCGATCAACTAGCCAAGGACCCTCTATGCTCTTTAAATAGAGATCATAGACCAATCGGGTGTTAAGCCACGGATCAATGGTAGGTATGATCTAAGAGAAGTTGAACCGTCGGATCACTCTATGTCTAGAACATATCGTGACCGTCGGATTAGAATATTTACAAATGCATACTAATGCATACTAAAGAAACACACTTTTACCTAACGGATATATTACACAAGGTGATCTTAACTAACTCCTAAGTGTCTAAATATCCTAACAGCCGGACAGGATTAAAGAACAAAAGTTGCTGGAAAAACTGATCCGTGGAGGTAGAACAAACTTGTCGGAGTGGTTTGAGAAAACCACTGACAACTTCTGTGAGGAGCAAGTAGTTGAAGACAGAACTTCGGTCGAAACAGTCAAGGAGAAATTTTACACAGATCTCACCGAACAATTTTTGTGCTCCCTACCGACCTTGCTGTTCAAATTCTTAATCGAGAAAGGAGCAGGACATATCGTCAAGCCTCGTCCGTCACTTCACGAACTTCCATCAAACTCTAACTGGGCAGAGAAGCAGAGGAAGTGGGAGAAATTCATTGCAGAAAAAGAGCAGGAATACTTCCTAAGCAAATAAACCGAACTATCTGGGCTTTCTAAAAAGCGTCGGGTAGGCTATGGGGGGGTAACTAGTCATATGTCGAGATAGAGTATAGTGGATCCTAGTCGACTAAAACCAGATATCAGTCACCAGTAATGAGAAGTCGACTAAAAGGGAACTCAAGAGAATAGTATCATACAAAGGTATGTCAGACATTCATAAAATAGAAAGGGAAGAGAGACACCAGAGAAGGGAAGCAAGACGAGAAAGAGCCTTAGAGTTGCACAAAGGAAGAAATCTTAGGGAGAATGACCAGGAAGAGAGTCCACCAGAGTTGGGTCATGAATTACATGAAGAGGGCGTGGAACAACAAGCGTCCCCTAAGGAGGAAGAATTGTGGATAGAGCAGCCAGAAGCTCTCCAATTAAGAGCTCCCAATGAAGGAACAACCCTTTCCCCATTAAATCCGTGTACTTGAATACAGACTATTATCGAAGAAGACCTCCGACTACGAGCTGGTGACTTTAGTATATGGAGTCGACTAGGTGATGACACGTACACTGGGTGACACCTGATTAAACGTCGACCAGAGGAAGGAAACTGGGTGACCTTTCAAGCGGCACCCTCTGTCAGAACCCCAAATTTTCAAAAAAATTTAAACTTTTATAAATTACATAAACTCATACCAGAACAATAATTAAATATTGATTAGTTGATGTGATTAGTTTTGTATTTAGATAACTTTCATTTTTGTTTGGAACACAAATTGAGTCTCTTGTCAGTCTTCTGATTATTTTCTGTTTGTTACAGCAAGGGGGTATGCTATGTTAGACTGGGCTTACTTAGCTGCTAAGCTAACGCACACAGTTTTTCCTTCTCTTACAGATTCCAGGTAAATTTTCGGGATTGCTACATAACAGATCTTTTAAAGTAGGTAAAAATCATATGCTGTACCGAAATCATTCCATAATAATTATAGATATAGTGCATGTTATCCAGACTATCCAGCTTCCTGCAGGTAAAGTTTTCCCTGTACTTGTTTTAAGAAGAAGAAATTTAAAGATAGATAGTTTCGAAGTCCCAAAGATGTGGATAGCCATTCTTTTATCTGCTAGCAGCATTCACTCATACTATTTATCTTCTAGTTTATGGTTAAGTTTAGTTTGTAAAGTTCGATTTTTTTTTTTAAATTACCTATCTACTGGATAACATGTTAAACTCAGTAAACAAAGTGCTCAACTGTATATAACAACTATAAAGATGGTGGTAAGTATAGTTCATAAATACTTTACCTGTAGTAGCTACAGGATTTTCTGCTTAGTAAACCATCAAGAGTGAGAAGTGATGGAAATTAACTCATTTCCCCAATAATAAACTGATCCAAAATTTTATGTGCACCTTGGGATCCATCTTATCTTATTATAACCTCTTTTACTAAAATATCTCAAGTTAAGAACACTAAGAACAGACTTCAAGCAAAAAGCATAATTATTTATCCACTTAACACCTTTATATCTTTATAATCTTTTGCACATGATAATAGATATCATTATATTATTTATCTAATAATTTTCTAGCTAAAGGATAGAGTGTTTATAACTTCCATCAACTTTGGATTTGCATTGTCAAAACTTAATAACCATAAGTTAAATACAATTTTAATGGTCTATAAAGAATAGACTATAACAAACTTCTAAAAGGAGTGTATAGTGATATATCAAACCTTCCTTTATTCTATAAATTCCCTCAAGGTCTTATCATGTGTGAACAATACTTATTAACAAAAGAATATTAGGTTAAATGTATTGATAATGGACTAAAGTAAAGGATTATAAGGTTTTTAAACCTTAATAATCAAGTTAACCTCACTTCTTAATCAAATTCTTTTGACTCTATAAAATAGATTTTGTTTGGTTATGTTAATGAACCAAGATCTATCCTCATGCGAGGCCCAAATTGAAGTATAAGACATCGTTTCCAACTTAGGGTAATGATATCATAGGCACGTTTTATGTTTTATTATTATAAAGCTTTGTTTTAAATGTAAGGACTAACATTACCACGTTTCATTGTAATGCAGCCCAAGTCAATGTTCGACCATATGATTGTTTCCATATCATAATTGGTTCACCATTCAAAGATTTGTAACCTTACCAAACGACCCACTCATTAACAAAATTATTTGGAAGCTGTCGTGGCTGCTTCCTCGCCATGCAATGGTCGTTTATATTGTTGACTCGCCCTTTTTCTGTTCCATTCGCTCCCTTTTCCTTCGGGCTTGAGCTCTGCAAACCCTAGTGGTTTGCTACGGTTGCTTCCTTGTCTGAATGCTTGATTGATTGTAGCCATTGCCTGTTGCGTCCCTTCCAGCTATGTGCAGTAGTTTGTGCTCTGGTCGAAGGCAGCTTTGAGGATGTGGGAAAGTCTTAGGGTTACTGTGTTGTGCTCCTTTGATTTTTCAGTCGTGGCAAACATATGAGACTTAGGTTCGTATCAGTTGTATCTCCGTTGGGAGAAGGTCTTCAGCTTACTGCCGGTTCATTCCTTACAGAAAAGACAAAGGGGTGTTTACCCAGCTTTCAGTAC